>BDIU01000195.1:0-159497 GCA_002118135.1 Trebouxia sp. TZW2008
AGGGCGAAAGCTTTCGGCCCCTTTCGCTGCCGAAAGCTTTCGGCTACCTGCCCGCTCACTGGATATCAGCCTTGCCTTTTGCAGGCCTGTGCGCACAGAGGCTCATGCAGCACGCTTCGCACCCGTCAGGTCGTTCTGGAACTGTGCGCTTGTCCCGCTGGACCTCACGGAACCATTCTTGACCTGAAAATCAGCTCTTGACCTCACGCTTGACCCCAAACATGGCCTTGACGGAAACACTAAGCAGCTTCTGTTCACCGCTCGCAGACATGCGTCACGTTGCATACACCTGTTCCAGCTTTTTTCGCGTTGAGTTTCCCGGTTCAGACCGCGGCTCAAGCATATACAGAGCTGCTGTCAGATGCGAAGACTTGTGTCCACAGTCCGCAGGTAAGAGGTCGCCTTGTCCGAGAGGTGTATGCATACTGCCAGATCACAGCAACAGCTGATCATCAGCCCGGCTGACCCTGCTTCCATCTGTAGTTGCAGGCGAATGGACACAGGAGGATTGGCAGAAGCAAGAGTGTATGGAGTTGTGCTGGATCAGACAGTGCTGGTGCCCCCAGCTCAGGGGTATCTTGGTGACTGTGGGAGTCTGCAGCTGGTTGATCATGCGCTGGGTCCGCAAGTAAGCCTGTGCAATGTTGATGCAGCAGCCTCAAGTTGACAGAACTTGAACTGCCAAGCAGCTGGCATCACAGATCACTTGTGCATGACTACTTGTATCAATGACGCCATCAAGCAAATCTGACTGACTGCTGACGAGTGCTCTACGAACAAGTTCACGCTGCATTGACAGGTGAGGGTGTTGGGGGTCCAGCTTCTAGACGGAGAGACTGTTCATATTGTTGATACGCTACTGGTGGAGGGGCAGATGGTTCACGTCAGCCTTGATTGGACGCAGCGCTTTGACTTCCTGCAACAGCACACAGGTTCGTCTGCTGTCACTGGAAACAAGACCTAACTATTGAAGCGCTGTACAGCTTGTATGGTACACGGCGTCCCTGCTCTGTTTAATTTGCCGCTTGGTCTCATGCACGTCACAATTGGTGGAGAAACAGCTCCAGCTTGCGGTTGAATCCGGCACAAATCAGAATTTTGTTGTAAGCACGCATATATCTGCTGCAATTGCTGTTGCACATGGGCAGCCTTTAGCTATAGCCTATTGGTTCAGTCAAATCAGGGCCCGCTAAAACCGCTGAGGGACTAGTGCGCATGCAGTACTGCTTCTCATGGCATCTTGTCGATTGCCAGGGCTCAGCACTGCCACACTGCAGGCCAGGGAATGAGTGAGAATGACTTCCACAGGACTTCAAGCTGCAACAGCAGGAGTCATGATCAATCTTGCTTTTGTCCTGGACAGCTTCACCAGCGTGTTTTTTGATGCTGCAGCCCAGCATTTGCTCAATGGAGTGGCACTCAACCTCTTCAACAGCAGGACGACAAAATGGAGTTCTGTGCCAGGCCAACAGTTTGCTGCCTACATTGATGTCAAAGGAGCGAAGTTCACCGATGATGAGCTCAACAGACTGGAGAGAGGATGCAACGATGCTATCAATCTACATCTCCCAATCACACAGGCGCGTGTGAGGCAGCCAGGACGACGCAATGGCTTGCAAGCAGATGACGCTGGCAGCAGCAATGAGGCTGAAGACCCTGCACCTCAGGTGAGATGTGTTGCATGTTGCTTTGATCAGGTAAGATGTATTGCATGATGCATTGGTGCTTTTGCTTTCCTCTATGTGTGATAGCAGGGGACTCTTGCGGCAGCAATGAGGCTGGAGACCCTGCACCTCAGGTGAGATGTGTTGCATGTTGCTTTGGTCAGGTGAGATGTATTGCATGATGCATCGGTGCTCTTGCTTTCCTCTGTGTGTGACAGCAGGGAACTCTTGCAGCAGCAATGAGGCTGAAGACCCTGCACCTCAGCTGGGAAGCGTTGCATGATACGCTTATGATGCTGCTTTCAAATGTGTAGGACAACAGGTGACGCCTGCAGCAGCAGTAAGGCTGAAGACTCTGCGCGTTAGGTGAGACATGTTGCATCTCAGACTAGTGCTCCTGCTTCCCTCTTCAGGATGCGGCATGCGACGCTTGCAACAGCAAATGTGCTCGAGACATCGCGCTGTAACATGTTCATGTTGCGTTGGTAACCCAGCTTCACCAATATGAGATAAGGGCGGGTAGAAAACTTGCTGTCAATGCTCGTCTTCAACTTGTCTGCTTTCCTGGCACTTCTAAATTTTGTGCTTGCAGAAAATTTCCCCATCAACCTCAGTCAGAAAATCGCGTCAGTCAGTTCTGCTTGTGACAGCTGCTGCCATTTGCTGCAATTGTCTCTGCTGGAGCATTGCAAGAAAAATGTTTTAGCTAAATGCAGCACCATTTGCGCTGTTGACATCATTGGTACATCATCATATTGTTGTAAGCACTTGCATATGACCCCAAGGACACTTTCCCTACGTCAAATTAGCCATCGTCAAAATTAAGACTGCAGACAGAAAGCTCTGACCTGTTTCCGATCATGGTGTCCTGACAGTAAAAACGTCTTTACAATGCTTACATGAAGAATGACCTTGTAAGAAGATATCAGCAGTAGCCTGTTCTGGTGTAGGCTACACCATGGATGACTGTTATTCAAGGTGTAGGAGCGGATCCCTGTGACAAGTTCCACCTTCAAAACACCAAGGAGCTCAGGGTGCTCAAGATTGTGGGCTGCAAGGAGCTATTCACTGTCAATGGGGATCGCACTGGTCAGAGCAGGTTGCACTTTCTGGCTGGGCAGCGATACTTGGGGTTGCTGGAATCTCTCCTGAACAAGCCAGAACTTCGCAGCAAGGTACTTGGAATGTTCATCTGGTTCTTCTGGCAAATTAGCAACCTGGTTGAGCATCACACCAGCGCCACAATTCACCATTGCTATTCCCAAACCCTGTTTGGTCGCTATGGGCAATACATCAGTCCTGAAGGATCCATGGCATGCGCTCATGATCCCGTGATTGCATGCCGCACCTTGCAGCAGAGCTCATAAGTGTCACATATTGACAGTGAGCTGCATGCCTGCTGCTTGTGTCCAATGATGTTCTGCAAAGCTTTGTCAGGCTACAAGCTCATGCTGATCAAGCTTGTTGACAGTTGTGGACCCAGCTGATGGCAATGATGTTTTGTTGGGACTGCAGGCCTTCAGGTATGACACGAGCTTGCCGACCACTGCAGTTGAGCACGGCGTCGCCCTCGGCAAGCGTTCACTGCAAGGTGCCGTCTCATGCTGACTTGCTCTCGTTTTTCCTTTGCATATCACGCATGGCATGGCAATCTCACCTTGAATCTTCCACCAATGTATCTTGAGATCGGATGACCACGCTTATGTTACCTCACATGCTCATGGGCATGACTTGCACGACGGGCTCCTGCACATGCAATACCATGGCAATGCTACTGCTTGCTCTGTCATACACATTGATTGCGGCATCACATCATCAAGGCCTAAGCAAAGACTTTGTATGCATAGGCGGGGCAGACACATTCATTGGAAGGAACACAAATTTGCTTCATCTGTCTCGTGTGGCAAGTGTAGCAACACAGGTGGCTCCAGCCTCTGTGTTCTTGCTCTTTGCCACAAATGCTGGCTGCAACAAGGGCTGCTATGATTTCCTGATTGCATCGCCAGGTATAGCTGCTGAACTTGCCATTGCATGCGATGCCATTGCCTCTGCTTTGTCAAACCAAAGTGCTGCAAGTAGCAATGCTGCAAGATGCCACATTCCTGCTTTTGAAGATCATCAGCTGTAGGCTGAAATGTTGCAAAACCTACTCTGCTGTTGAAAAGGGAAGCAGATTGCCTTCTGGATGAAGAAGCAAGGTTTGAAACGTGCTCTTTGCCTTGCTTTGGCTGTGATGTGTCAGACAGTAGCAATGCTTTTACTAGCCTGATCTGCTGCACAATCTACACAGCAGTCCTTAATCAATCACTTTCAAGCTCATTGATTTCATCAGTTCCACGGTGTTAGTTGAGAAAAGCTTCATCAGTTTCACTCTGTTACAGTGTCAATCAAGAAAAGTCTTTGTGATGGAATGAAGCCCTCGCCATTGTGAATTGTGTGGGCACAGGAATCAGAGAAGAGTGCCACCAGCAGCTTCGGCGCATACTGGAAGTCCTGGGACCACGGCTGGAGCCTCACGGTGACTGGCTTTGCGGCCGTAGCATGGAACTTACTGCTGAGAAAGTGGATCAGGCATTTCATTGTATTGTAGACAGCCTTGGGTAGCTCAGGGGGCCGCTCAAAGCTGTCGGATAATCGCTTACTGGCAAGCTTGCTTTGGCCTCTAAGAAAACAGATGGCAGGCATGCCAGCAATTGAGAGAAGAATTACTGTCAGCTTAGGTATGTATCACTAGTACAAGTACCATGAGAATCAAGTCTGTTGAGTACAGCAGGTGTAGCAATACCGGTCTGTGGTATTTCATTGTAGCTCGTGATTGGTGCAAAGTCTGTAAGACTGGCATCATAAAGCGCACTTATTTGGCCTGCATTTTACTCCTTTTTTTGATTTGGGAAAGGGCAGGATCTTGTTCGAAGTACTTGACTTGTGTTCCCTCATGTAGCAGAGAGTGCGGCGGGGGCTATTTACAAGAAAAGGGTGAAAGCTTTCCAGCAGTGATCTTGGTCAACGGTAGTTTGGACTAGCGGTTGGCCGATATGACTACTTGAAGTTGAAGAAATTGTCTACATGATGTTGGGAAGCGGTCCTGCCTTACAATAGCTTATGATGTATATATAGTTCTGCGCAGCTGTTGATTGTTTCAGGTATGGAGGCCTCTTTTATGCCAATCTGGATTGAATATGATGTAAGCATGCTCTAGATCTATATTGGCACCAGTCTACAGCCTGCTGTGACAATATACATATTTACAACATGCCAGCAGGTCGAGAACGAAAGCAGGTTGCAGCAAAACTGACAATTGTCTCGAGTCTAAGGCAAAGACAAGCAGCAATAGGAACAACTGCATTGGCAGGAATCGGAATTGGTCATCCCTTGAATGCGATCTGCACCTGAGGCACATCTGTCCGCCATTCTGTCCCCCCGGTGCAAGCGCCGATGCCATCGCACGCTCTGGCAGCTACCAGAAGTATTCGTCTGTGATGTGCATGCCGGAAGCTACCAACGCTTGTTGCTTGATTGCTTCTGGCGAGTCATCGCACGTTTGGATCCAGAGGTGAACGAGTCAGGTCGGGTGCGCAAAACGACTCTGCCGTGACCTGCTGCAGCTCACGCGTTGCTTGACTGCAACTGCGCTTTATCGGACTGTTTCGACGTCATCAGCTCTTGGCGCCTCTTGTGCTACCTCTGTACAGAGATCAGTTCAGCCATACCATCCATGTGAGCTTGTTGAACCTCCTGCCCTAGACGTGGTTTGCCGCACGTCAACAGTGGAGGTGCATCACCTGACGCCCTGGCGCACACGAGACACGCAGCTACGCCGTTTCTCAGCAAAACATTGTCCGCAGCCTCTGGTCAAAAGTTACATGGCTCAGTCTGACCATCCGGATCCGAAGAGGCAATGCAAGGCGAAGTCTGGTAATGAGGCTCAAGTCGCGATCAACTTACAAAAGTTGCCATGCTGCATTGCCAACGAGTCTTGTTTGCAAGCAGCCGGAGGCCCTGCAAGTAGTGCTCAAGCACCTGCACAAGTAGCCCCCAGCCTGGTTCGTGAAGACCGCACCATAGCAGGTCTGTTAAGGCCGCAACAGTCAACTGACACACTCTTGCTATACACATTTCATAATTGTCTAGCAATACTGATTGGGCTCACCACACAGTGCACATGGCACGCATGAGAACGCATATCACATGAATACCTGCCAAGCCACTTTTGCACAATTTGTCGTGCATCAAATCTTCATGCATATCAAGAAGGTCTCCTGTTCATAGCTACACATCATGAGACTGCAAGCCCCTGTGTTCCCGTTCTGCAGACCCATGTGCTGCTAGCTTGACAGCTCACCTCGCCTCACAAGTTGTGCTGCCATTTGCTTTGTTCAGACTGTCAAGTGTGCTGCAATGACAAGGCAGAACACAGGAATCTGTAGTCTTGGAGTCACAGCTAATTCAGAATGTACACATTGCTGCAGGTGGCATGCTGATGACTGCAGAGCTTGAAAAAGCATTAGCAGGTATCCTCACGCTATGTGACTGCCTCCATTTGGCTTTCCCAAAAGTCTTGTCAACCTTTATTTAGTTGCTCTTCAAGCAGCAATTGTGAAACTCACACAGTCAGATGGCATGCCGGCATATTTCAGCATCACATGGTCATGTGGCTTGACACACCAGCTGAGAAAACAGCATCAATTGCTTTTCAAAATACCGTCAGCTTCACGACGCAAATGTCACACCTTTGCATACACAGCCGTTGCACAAGAAAGTCAATGGGGCTTGCTTGCCAGACAGATCGTATTTAGAGCTTGCATCAAACTGTCATCCTGAAAAACCGTCAGGCAATGCAAGACGATTTTGCTGTCCCACGATCAGATGTCTAGGCACCTGCTGTGTCTCTCACAGCATGCATTGGCTGACCAGTTTGGTAATTGTGTCCCACCTTGCACATCTCTTAAGATCCCAATCCGACAGTGCTGTATTGCATATGGCAATTGCTTCTGCTTAAGTGTCATCTAAACATGGTTGTTGAACCTCAACAAATTGATGCTGCAAGTTGCCTTGATAACTTGACCGGGATGTAGTGCCGACGCATCTGTTTGCACCGTTGCAGAACAGCCAAGCAGAAATGGGTACCATCCAGAGCAAGACACCCACTTTTTAGGTCAGCTGCATTCTTGTGACTGCACATGATGCTGCTGCTGCTGCTGCTGCTGCGCAGCTGTTGTCAAACAAACGATGTCTGGCTGAGCAGCTGCACAGGATTTCACGTGGTGTCTGTGTCTCACTGTATTGCACTGTACTATATTGTGCTGTGCAATGCTGTGCTGTGCTGAGCTGTGCTGTGCTGTGCTGTGCTGTGCTGTGCTGTGCTGTGCTGTGCTGTGCTGTGCTGTGCTGTGCTGTGCTGCACCCTACCTAAGAGTACCTTACTATGCAGTGCCATTGCGTGCTTCATTACGCCATGCTGTACTGTGCCTCACCAGACTATACTCCTGCACTGTACCGGGCTCAGAAAGAAGCAAGCATGTTGGCATGCCCAGGATCCACTCTGTCATTGGCATGATGCAACTGCCCAGTCAAAACCAGCTATATACCAAACTTGCCAGCAGATGTTTGCCTGGTCATCCTGGACGCACTTCACCAATTTTGTCTTGATGTTGCATCTGAACCTGCTGATGATGTCAATGCAGGCCTGATGCGTCAAGCGCTAGGCCAACATTCTTGCTGCACCAATTTTGGCGTTGTCAATAGAGAGCACCCTGAGTGCTCCACAGCGTCAGGCGCCCCTAAGAATGGCTTTTCAAGCCCGGTGCCTTGCCATGTTCTGCATGCAGCACAACCCGACGACTGTGCTGATGGGCACAAAAGAGCCTCAAGTTTCTTGCCGCCCGACACTCCGTTTCAACGTAGACCCTTGAATCCCAAACGGGGCATGTCACCCAGTCCAGTGGGTGTTACCACCCTTCAGTCCCACTCTGGGTTCCCCCCTGCTGCTGCCTCCCGAGAGGCCCCCTTGCCAAGCTTCCCCGGTAAGAGTACAGTAATTTCTGTCGATAACAATGGCATTGGGTCACCAATGATCTGCCCTCACGACAACTTGTTCTCACTGCAGTGTCTTTTTGAGGAGGTGTCCTGACAGTGAGTGTCCTTATGTTGAATGCTTGATCCCATCTGATAGCTGCTACATACCTGGCATCCCATACATGATGCAGCAGCAGACATGTCCTCCTTAATAGGCATAAGCTTTGGTGATTATTGTGAGAATGCCATGGCTGTGTTGTTGAAAATGATCAAAGCAGCATGGTTCATGGCTCTGGCATGACTGATGCATGTGTCTGGCAATGCATGTGTCTTTGAAAACAACAGCTGTACCTGCCATCATGCAGTTTTGGCTGCATCTTTCACCAACAGCAAATGTGGTCAGATTTCATGACGGCATTTGCAGTGAAGCGCCAGGCTTTCATGCACACCAGCTTTACATAGCAAAGCTGTACTCACCACGAATCTCATGGGTTCCAGTTTGGTCATTAGTCAAGCCATTGTCTACTTGATCAGATGTTGCAAACTTGTTGTGATATGAACCCAAATCAAGCTATGGTATTCATGCAGAAGAGGTAGCACCAGCGGCGGTCTCAGAGGTCATGCAAGCATCAGCAGCAATGGACATGGAGATCAACCATAGCCTGTTGGACAAGGAGTTCTGCAGCGGTATTTTGGGATTTGTAACTGGTCTAGATGCAGATCGTGTTCAGCTCAGGAACACTCCACCCAGCACCTACTTCCGTTTGCCAATGTCAGAATCGTATGGCTCTAAGAATAAGATTGAATGGCACTTCAGATTTGAGAGCAAGAGCGTAAGCTGCTGCCTCTGCATGCACACATCATGGTCACATTGCTTTCTGGCAAGACATGACTTGTGCCACACACACCTAGCATCTTTGCTAGAAATTGTCTCCTGTTGCTTCCATGATCACTTCTCAATTCCACTTGGTGGCCAGTGGTCATCTGCCTTGCAGTTTGTTCTGGGTCACAAAGAATTGTCTGTTCATGCAATTGCTTGCATAGCGTTGAACTATGCTGCCTCATGTGCAAATGCTGTTGATCTTTTTGACCCACAGTACCCTGGCTGATTATGGTACAATTGCAGATTGCATATGGAAACACCTTTGTTACACATTGCGCCACTTTGCACCGCACTAAGTATTGGTGCCAAGGTGGCGTCCTTTGTGCAATTTGAATAGCATCTCAGCGATTTGAAATCTCAAACATAACGCATTATATATTGTGCGCTGGGTGTTTTGTCTGGTGATTCACTGGTGTCATGCAGAAACAGAGTGACACGCATGCTGAGTGTCACACCCTGGTGCTCAGCTGATTGGTGTGACACTAAGCATGCTGCACAAAGCAGGATGTGTGCAAGGCTGTGCCATGCAGCAACGGGATGGTACTCACCCCCATGACACTGAGCATGCTGCACAAAGCAGGATGTGTGAAAGGCTGTGCCATGCACAAATAGGATGGTGCTCAGCCCCATGACACTGAGCATGCTGCGCAAGGCAGGGCCAACAGCAGACAGTCTTGCTTGCTCCAATAGCAGGCCCTTATGCAGGGACCCCAGCTAACCTTTGCAAGGGTGCCATGCAGAAAAAGGGCGATGCTCAGGTTTTGGGTGTGACACTGAGCATGTGGCACAAGCCAGGTAGGAAAGGATACAAGAAGATCCGAGAAGGCCTTATCGTTTCCTCTCTGGCCCTCATACTTGAACAGGTAATCAGTATTGTGCCATATTCATTTTGTCTCATTTTGTTCACTTCATCTCGTTTCATATCATTTCGTTGTATATAATGTTGCATCTTACAACATTGGTTTTGTGTCATGTCTATGTGTCATTAGATTGCAGTATTCCAGTAGTTCTCAAGCTGCCTCTCTAGACAGAGGCCCCCCCCCAGCGGCGTGGACTTTTTATGTTTCTCAAGTAGTTCTCTCACCAACCCCTTGCGTTGTTGTCTGCTATGAGTCAAGCGGGCTTCTGCAACTAGCAACAACAAAAGAAGTGGCAATGCATTGCTAAAAACAAGACAAGAGTCCTCCTAAAGTGTTTGATTGTTTACTCAACATATCCCATGCTTGCATCGCTGTCTGTATGCCTGTGCATATCCAGCAGTATTCAGGAACGCCTCACACATGTGTGCTTTTGCACATCCAGCAGTATAAGGACGGCTTCATGCGTTTGTGACTGAGATGAAGCACATGGCTGCTGCTCACAACCTTAGCTGTGACACAATCACAACATGCAATCCTGTCAAGCTCACATCAAAGCAATAGAGGTGAATTCTGACATGACGGAAGGCTCAATACAACAGATGCGGTAAATTGTTGTTCTCTGTATAAACAACCTCAACGATTTCACCAAAACTGCAGAGCAGTTATTGGAGTTCATGATGTGTTGTGTGTAACGCAACAGATGGTGGGGCCTGAGAATCCGCGAATATCAGAACAGATGCAGATCTGGGTGGCCAAAATGGTTGACCTCAGTCAGTTCCTGGATGAAATGCGCAGTCCTGGGAAGAAGACAAAAAGCTTACCCGAGGCTTGCAACCTGTTCTTAAGCGAGTGTGGCAAACTGCACTCTGATCTGCCAGCCAGAATAAGATTGTGGGCTCAGAAATGGAGCAAAATATACTCCAGGGTATATCAATCTCGCAATCTTGAGACACACCTTGGCGGCGATCAACACTGTGCTGACATGTTTGACACTTTGGCAGCAGAAGCAGCAGAAACATCACAGGCGGCAGCAGCAGCAGCAGCGGCAGCAGCATCAGCAGCGGCAGCAGCAGCAGCAGCAGCAGCAGAATTGACACAGGCAAGTACCTCGTTGAGAAGATCTACAAGTGCAGTTGCTGTATGTATACTGTTGCCAGCAGCGCACACATGCTTTGGCCTGTTGCAGCTATCTCGATTTGACTTAATCAGAAAGCCAGCATGCCATGCAATTGTCTGTACCTGCTCTGCCTGATGACTGATGAGCCTGCTGTACAGCCGCAATTGCAGCATTGACTGCCATTTCCTGTGATCACTTTGAGATGCATCCCATTGCACACTTTTTTGCACGTGGACATGTGCAAAGATGCTTGCCTGCAAAACAGGCTTGCAATTCTCCTGTCAACAGTGCTAACAGCAATGATTGACAACGTCTGACGTGATCATTGGAAACGCTTGCAGGACCTTGGAGGTGAGCCCTTACCAATAGATATGGATCTGGATGATGGCCTAGCTGGTCAGCCTTCAGCTTCAGGCAAGCATGGCTGCTCTTCTTGCTTGCAGCTTTGTGACCTTGTAATCATATATGATACTTAGCCTGCTGCTGTCTGCGCGATGTGAGCATGCTATGCAGGTCTGCAGATTTGTAACAGTGCCAAGCATGCTGCATACATACAACCCCCGCATGGCACTGTCAGCTGAGATTCATCCTTCTCATGCTAAGCTCGGTGCTTTGTTTTAGCCTCAGCATAACATGTGCATCTAGGATGCAGCAAATGACAGCATTGGAGTGATGATGATGCAATCACAGTGTGCAGCTCCTGTGGCGACAGAGTTGCTGAAAACAACATCTCTGTGTCTTAATGCAAGCTCACACCTTTCATTGCTTAAGAGCTTTCCATCTGATAGCTTGGGTGTGGCTGCAGGCACTGCTGATTGGGAAGAGTTTGGTGGTCCAGGAGGCCAGCAGTTCACGGCAGGCATCAGGTGTGCTGCTTGCTCTTTTGAGCTGACAATTACTATATCAACATACTGTGAAGTTCACCTACCAATGCTCTGAAACATTTGCGCACTGGGTGGTGCGTACTGTCACCAATGTATTGCATGCCGCAAAATTTGCTCTGCAATCCAGTCACTAATGCTCTCAGATGTTACATGTCGTGTGCTATGTATTGCATTATGTGTGGTGCGTTACTGTGCTGATCCATACTCGGCACATTCGCAAAGAGCTATAGGAGTGATGCTGTGCCGTGCCACATACTGCATGTAAAAATAAGTCAAGTGCAGCGGGCTCCTGATGTCTCTGCACCCACTTCCTTGGCTGCATAGCTTTGATTGTCTGCCCATCTGATGCAAATTTGGGTACCTTGTAAGATCCTGGGTTTTGTGCAATCACAATAACAAACTTAGTACATGTTATGGTCACCAGAATTCTTCCAGAGCCCTGTGCGCTGATTGTCACATGTCCTACAGAGCATGTTGCTCCCACAGAAGACGGTCTCACACGGGCGGCAATGCAGGCAAGACCCAGAGTTGTCAGAGGTAGACATGATGACACTCCTCGTGCGCTTACGCATCGAGAAAAGCATGCCAGAAAAAGAGAAGCTCAAGTTGGCAGCTCGTGAAAGAGGCAAGGTTGCTAAGCTCTTCAATCTCAAATCAGGCGAAATTGAAACTCGCTTATCCAGCATCCTGATGTACATCAACGTACGTGTCCCAGACTCGCAAGTTCAAGCTCTCCTCAGCAGCATGAGCGAAGATTTGCCGCCTGAGTGCAACTCAGTTGAGCTACAGATTGGGAACATAGTGTACTGGTTGAATGATGACGGGGTTCAGTCAAAGCAGTGCCAGACCAAACTGCAAGTTCTGGCTGCTTGGATGGAACAGAGCATCACTGCAAGCACTGCTTCAGAGTCATACAGCGGCAGCAGGCGCATGGCAAGCACTGCGTCAGGTGCAAACAGTGACAGCAGCACCATTGCAAGCACTGCGTCAGATGCAAACAGTGACAGGACACCCAATGCAAGTGCTGTGCCACAGGCAGACAGAGACAGCAGGCCAGTGAGAAGCGCTGCGTCAGGTGCAAACAGTGACAGCAGGCTCATGGCCAGCACTGCGTCAGGTGCAAATAGAGATAGTAGGCCAGTGCCAAGCACTGCCTCAGATGCAAACAGCAACAGTAGGCACATGGCAAGCACGGCGTCAGATGCAAACAGTGACAGCGGACCCACTGCAAGCGCTGCGGCACGTGCAAACAGTGACAGCAGGCCCACTCTGGTGCTGGAGTTAGCAAATGTTATTGAGGGGGATGAGCTGAGAATGCACATCACAGGGCAGAAGGAGACAAAGACGGTGGGTTTGGCGCATTCTCCTGGGCATGACGGTCCTGCAACTGTGCGTCTGAAGCTGCCACGCTATGCACAGCTGGACGCAGTGGAGCAGCTGCGTGACCAATTTGCCTCACAGCGGGTGAAGGTGCAATCAACACCACCCAGGTGAGCCATCACCATCATCTGTTTGCATACTAGTAAGGTTACATAACTGCAGTCAGCACAGCTGTAAATGACACAACATCACTAGCATCTGCATGCTGCTCTAGCAAGGTTCAATGACAATGCAATCAGCAAAATCCAGGTGATGTGTCATCATCATCATCATTTGCCTGCTTGTCAGTAAGGTTCCATGAAGGTGCAATCAGCAAAGCCTTGGTGAGCTGGCATAGCCGTCACCGTCATTGTCACCGTCACCATCACCTGGCACATGTGCAGGGATCAGCACTTGTTGACATGATTGTTACTGTCAAACTGATGCTGAGCTATGCCGCATACAAATTGTGCAGCAGATTGTCGAGTTTGAGAGCAATGACTTCTGCACTTTTATGGCTGGCATGAGCTGCTAGTTGTGTTTTGTTGTGCGCAGTGCACCAACAGCAGCTAGCACTGGAGGTTAGCAAAAGTCCATTGAAATTACTTGAGCGACTACATTAGAGGCATCAATTCCACAACTTGTGCAATTTGCGCAGGGCAACAGCAGCCACCACTGAAGGGTTAGCAATGGTTCAAAGGAACTGTTTGTGCAATTATACGAATGGCATCAGCTTCCGACTTCAGCGTTGTGTGTGGGGCGCCAATGGCAGCCACACCTCAGGGTCAACACACCCATCGCAGAACTGTGTGTGCAACTGTATGGCTGGTATAGCTTGCCAAAACGTTGTGCATGGTGCGCAGGGCATCAACAGCAGTCACCAATGAAAGCCAGCAAACCGCTCTTGGAACACTTTGGGCAACTATATGACTGGTCTAAGCTTGCAAAACAATAGTCTTGTGTGCAGGCCACCATCAGCAGCTAGCACTGAGGGTCAGGAAACCTCTATGGGCAGCCCTGCGCCACCAACTGCGTCACAGAAGAGCCCAAGTGAGCCCGAAGAGAGCAGCAGTCAGATGTCAGATGAAGAGGAGCAGTCTGGTGGCAGCTCTGATGGATCTGATTCACAAGGCTCAGTGGACCAAGCGATATCTGAGTCTTCGCTTCAAGATGCACAGGTACTGCAATCACTTGTCTGTAGCAAGAAAACCGTTTTTGATTTGATGCTAAGCATGGGTCAATCAAAAGGTATCTGCAGCAAGCACAACCCAGTTGCAGATGATGATGCACACACGCATCTCTAATGGCTGCCCAGCAGAACAATTTCTCTGGCTGTTTGCATGCCTTGTAGCAGTACATGACAGCTGCTTTCTTGATCTTGCGTTTTTCAACAATATACCGCATGACGCTCTTTTGCTGCTGCTTCTCTCAAGGCTGTTCAGCATTGTAGTATCTCGCTGCTGCACGCTTCAAAGCTGTGTCACACATTTGTCTCTTGAGCTGGCATCTCTCACAGTCAACCAGCGGAACAGTCTGTTGCTGCTGCATGCCTTAAAGCTACACTGTATGATGGTCTCTTAGCGATGCATTCTTAAAGCTGTCCATTGTAATGTTGTATTTGTCTCTCTGCATGCCTCAAAGCTGATCTGCACGATAGGCTCTTGGCAGTAGCCTTGCGTGCGACAGACCGCACAGCGTAATGGTCTCTCTGTCTGCTGGCAGGGACTGGTTGAAGGGCATGGCGGCTCACATTTGCGTGAACAAACTACCACCCAGATGCCTAACCGTCTAAGCTCCATATCACTGCTAAGTGATGATCAGAAGGCCTTGTTTGCCATTTTAGCTGAAGCGTCCAGACCCTCATCCAAGCTGTCCACTGATGAGCCACAAGGCGGGTATGGCACCTGGTCTGAAACCCCTACAGCCCCAGCTAAGCCGAGGTGGATTGAGCCACAGGGCGGGTATGGTACCTGGCCTGAGACCCCTACACCCTCAGCAGAGTTGTCCAGCGACAAGCTTGAGGGGTCATCCAGCAAACCAGCTGAATCCTCAATGCCCTCAGCAAAGCTGCACGGTGAGGAGTCACAGGGCGGGTATGGCACGTGGCCTGCAAGCCCTACAACCTCAGCAAAGTCGCCCAGCGACAATCTAGAGGGGTTGTTTGGCGAACCAGCTGAAGCCTCAACACCCTCAGCAGAGCTGCGCAGTGGTGAGCAGGAGGGCCTGGACAAGAAGTCAGCTGAAGCTTTGTCAGCCTCAAACAAGCTGTCCAGTGACAAGCCACAAGGCTTTCACCGCAAGCCCGCTGGAGTCTCAAAACCCTCACCGTTGCGCCCTGAACAGCTAGAGGGCCTGCGTCGCTCTTTCCCTACAGCCATGACGCTAGGAGCAGGGCTGTTCAGTAACGAGCAAGCTAGCTTTTGGGAACATACAGCTGAAGACTCAGCACCCTCAGCACAGCTGCACGATGATGAGCCAAAGGGCGTGTCTAGCAAAGCCATCCCCAATGCATCCAAGCTGTCTCGTGATGAGCTCGAAAAATGGTTTGACAACTTGGGCAGGACTCAAAGACAAGAGCAGGGATTGTTCAGGCTCCAGATGCCTAGGGGCACTCACCCCTGGACTCTCTCAGCACAGTCACTCCTTGAGGACTTCAAGGGCGGCTATAGCACATCGGCTGAAGCACTTGCACTCGCAACAAAGCCGCTCAGTAGTGCTCCCCAGACCAGGTTTGGCAATTGGACACAGACCTACTCGTCCCCACTTCAGCTGCAGCCTGAGTCAGAGAGAAATATCAACAGGCTGAATCGGTTCCATCCATCCTGGTCAGAAGCCCCTACAGCCCCACTCAAGCTACAACGTGATGAGTCAGGCAGGCTGACCTCTTCTGTAGGACTCTCAGCAAAGCCGCACAGCAATGAGCCGCAAGGCGGTCATGGCTCTCGGTCTGAAACCCCTACACCCTCAGCAAAGCCTCTCAGCAATGAGCCATCGGAGGAGTGTGGGGATTTGACAGGACCCTACTTGACGTTACCTCAGTGTGATGAGCTAGAGAGAATGTATGGCGGGATGATCTTCTCTCCTGAACGTTCAGCAAAGCCGCTAATCAATGAGCCACAAGGCGGGTGTGGCACTAGGCCTCAAACCCCTCCACCCTCAGCAAAGTTGCTCAGCGATGAGCCCCTAGGCATGCATGGCAATTTGTCAGAAGGGGTCACACCCTCAGTAAAGGTGTCCTTTGATGAGCCACAAGTCTATGGCAGTGTGGCAGAAGCCACCACAGCAAAGCTACTTCACCCTGACCAGCCAGATAGCGTGTACGACACTCTGCCTGAACCCCTTACACCCTCAGCACAGCCACACCATCATGAGTCACAGGTCGACGGCAGTTTGGCAGAAGCAACCACAGCACAGCTGCACAGTGATGCACCAGAAAGCGTGTATGACATTCTGCCTGAACTCCTTACACCCTCAGCAAAGCCACACCATGATGAGCCACAGGACTACGGCAGTTTGGCAGAACCAACCACAGCAAAGGTACACTTTGATGAGCCAGACAGCGTGGGTGACACTATGCCAGAACCCCTTACACCCTTGGCAAAGCTGTCATTTGACGAGCTGGAGGGCTTGTTTGGCAAGGCTAGTGCAGAGTGGGGTCTTCACCGGTTGCACTCAGCCAGTGCGGTCTCTCCTGACGCTCACAGGGCTCCAGAACCACCCATCAGGAACAAGTCACTGCCGCACAGACGCTCCGGCTCGAGACTCAGTGAGAGCGAGTCTGAGGATGAGGCTCAACGTAGTCAACTGCTGCAAACTCTGGTTGTAAGAAGGAAGAGTCGTCAGCAGGCTGAATCTGTGGGTGATCCCATGTATGGGACGAGGTATAAGCTCGACAGCAGAGAGGATGAAGGACAGTCTTTCCTGATGTCATTGAATAAGGTCAAGACTCCTGAAAACATGGTGAGCGTTCCTACCAATTGTCACAGTTCTTGAGCTTGTGTGAGCGGTTTTACCAAGTGTGACAGGTTTTGAGCTTACATGTAGTCTCTCACCTTGCAGCGCTACGTTTCACAGGCAACATTGAGTCAGCTGGCGCACTCTCTCTTCCGTCGTATGTTGTGCGTGAGCTTGCATGTGACTTTTACTCATGTGCTCTTGTAGCATGTGAGTCCATAGATGTCAGTAGATCAGCTGGTGAGCACTTTGATCAATTGTGACAGTGCTTGCGCTTGCGTGTGACTCTGACCATGGGTCCTTACAGCACACTCACTCACAGACATCAAAGATCAGCTGTTCTGGTGCCTTTTCTGTGCTTCTTTGTGCCTGGCTTGTGCCTCAAGTTTGACTTGTATTTAAGCCACGTGGCTTGCAGACATGCAGAGATCAGCTGTTGTGACTCTGCTTCTGTAGGTCAGTGCTTGCGCTTGCATGTCACTTAAACACAGGTGCTTGTGCACGATGTCGGTTCCACAGTACCAGATGAGCTGTTGTGATTCCTCAGTTGTGCTTCTGTGTGACTGTGCTTCAGGATGCTACTTTTCATGGGCCCGTGTAAAGCAGCACTGTTGGTATCTCAGACTGCAATACATTAGCTGTTGAATCTGATTCCCATGTGACATTATGTGGGATTGTATGTTGGCCAGTGCAGCCCAATGACTTCTATATATGTTGTTTACAATCAGCTCAATGGCTTCTGCTTTGCATTGGTGCAACCTGAAGATGTGACTGCATGTGCTGTCTTCCGGTAAGTTGCCCTTGACTCTTGAACACAATGCAGTGTGTGTTGGTGGCACAATCCTCATCAATTGCAAACAGCTACATGGCATCTGTCATCATCACAGCCTGACAGGTGCAATACATGTGATACATGCGATTTGTTACCCGCTTGATGGCTTCTGCCCTGCACCCATGCAACCTGCTGACGTAATTGCATGTGCTGTCTTCTGGTAAGTTGCCCTTGACTCTTGAACACACTGCAATATGCATTGGCGGCGCACTTTACACAATCATCCTCATCAATTGCAGACAGCTTCACGGCTTCTGTCTTTTATCAATGCAGCCTGACGCCTTTCTGACATGCGTTCTCCCTTTCTGACATGTTATTAGCCATCAGCACAATCACACAGCATCAGTGCAACTTTATGACGTCACTGCATGAGGTCAAGTATAGGAGCCTCCCACTAGACAAGCCGGCCTGTCATCTCACAGTCTGAATGAAGACCCTGATGCACATGCAGTGTGGCCGTCAACACCAACTGCTTGGCGTCATCAACTGGAAATGCTCGGAAACTTGTAGCCTTCAACTGTCCTGATGATGTCACCACATGTGGTTGTTTACAGGAGCGTGCCACCAGACAAGCCAGCGTGTGCTCTTGGGTTGAAGAGGATGAAACGTGGATTTCAGTGTCACAGGAATTTGCCAAGCCAAGCAGAGGTGCGCTGCTTTTGGCTTTGCCGCTGCCTGACAAGCCTCTAGTTTCCATTGATGCATTTTTCATTTCACCATGTTTTCACCATGTTTCACTGCTTCTTACCACTTGCCACCAGTTTCCTCAGTTCTCCACAATTGTCAGCAAATTTGCTAGGCAAAGAGGAGGTGCACTGCTGGCCCCTGCTCAAATACCCTGATAAGCTCCTGGTTCCCATTGATGCACTTCTGCACCAGGTTTCTTTTTTTTTCACAGGTTACAACTTCTCACTGCTTTGTACTGCTTTCTCCCGTTTTTCGTCGCCAGTCTCAAACTTGCCAGGCAAACAGGTGCCTCCGTTTGCCATTGATGCAATTTTGTCTTCACCAGTTTTTGCCAGGTTGCACTGTTTCACCATTTGCAACAAATGTTGCCCATGTCTCACCAGTGTCCAACAAGCCTCTATCTGCCATTGGCACAGGTTTTGTTCACCAGTTTTGGTCAGGTTTCAAATCTCAGAAGTGTTGACCATTTGCTCACGTAACCTACACACAGTGTGTATTACAGATGATGTCGGCAGCTTTAGTCAAATTGACAATCAGGTTGTCAGCCAAGCATCACCTCTTGCGAAGAGCACAACAGCATTTGTGACGCAACAGCTGAGGCACCCAACATTGACAGACTCTTTGCTGCCATAACTCTTGCAATTTGCTCCACGCACGTGACAGATGATATTTTGGCCTGAAGTCCACTTGAGGATCAGAGGTTGGGCCAGGCATCAGCTTTAGCAAAGAGCGCAACAGCATTCATGTCAAAGCGGCTGGGACAACCTCAGCACGCAAAGCTTCTGCTGCAACAACTCCTGCAATTTGCTCAATGCGTGTTACAGGTGTTATCAGCCGCTCCACTCAGCTTGACAATCAGGAGCGAGGCCAGGAGTCACCTCTTGCAGGAATGGCAACAGCATTTGTGACGCAACAGCTGAGGCAGCCAAACCAGGCAGAGTTTTTGCTGCAACAACTTCAGGGCCTGGCATATGGCCTGTACCAATCCCCTTTGCCAGGAGAAAGTGGCGAGCGTCAGAGGCAGTACTTCATACAGTTGTCTTCCCAGAACATGGTAAGCAACTATTGGGTTGACAGTAGAGGCTCGTGTCTCAAGGCTATGGCTCATGACTCATGACTCATAGCTAACGGTCTGTTCCAGCTGCATTTGCCAGGAGAAAGTGGCGAGCGTCAGAGGCAGTGCCAGAGACAGTATTCTTCTCAGATCATGGTAAGCTGCTCTCAAGTTCTTAGAGAGAAATCTCGTAAATGTAGATGAAGAATGTGTTGATGACCAAGAAAATATCCTCACTCTGAAATACCACTGCAGTTCGAATGTACTGATTAGCTCCCCACTTGAATTGTGCCTGCAATGAGAATTGCCTTCCAGTGACTGTCCCTTACAAGAAGGAATACTGTGTATGAGGTAGCTAGACTTGGACTGTAGCTGCCAAATCTGGACAAGCTGTACAGACAATACAGGTGATCAGTTCTCAGCTGCATTATCTTTACATGAAGTGGGTCCTCATTTCAAGTGTCCTTACAGAAAGAATTTGTTGCACAGGACGCAGCTGGACTTGGACTGATGCTGCCATCAATTGGAGGAACGTCGCAAGGCGGCACCCGGCAAGACACTGTCAAAATGCAGTGGTCGGGTCTCAATTGCAGTGTCCTTCCACCCAGAATGTCCTCATATTGAGTGTGTCCCTTAGAAATGACTGTACAGGAGGCCGCTAGACTTGGGCTGTGGCTGCCAGATCTGGAGCAGTGTCAGAGATTGGCAGCCAGCAATGGATGTCAAAAGTGCAGTGATTGGTACTCACTGCATTGTCCTCAGATCGAGAGTGCCCCCATACCCAATGTCCTTATAGGAAGAAATTGATGTGCAGGAGGAAGCTAGAGTTGCATCCTGGCTGCCATCAAGTGCAAAAGCATCAGAAAGTGGCAGCCAGCAAGGGCCTGTGCTAGAGTCTCTGCTCATGCTCACTGATCAGGCAAGCCGATCTTCTTTTCCTGTCACACAGCTGTCTGACGCGGTGACAGCCAGAGATTTGTTCTCTCCTCTGTCACACACTTTCTTGAGTTTCTGTCAAGCTCTAGAGCTTTATTAGACTTGGAGTTCCAGCAGAGCTGCTCATGCCAAACTTCTTTAAAGCCATCTCAATTGTTTGCAGAGTCTCTGCATTTGCTTGGAAGAAAGCATTGTCAGCATTTCCACCAATCTTTGCAACATTTGTGCACATACTGTAAATGTTCTGGGGTGCTGTGCTTGTTCGTAATGGGCGGAGGTCGCTGATTGTACTTGGATATGAAAGCTACGCTGACAAGAAAATCTCTGGCTCTTACTGACAGCTCTGTGCCTGGAGGTCAACAATTGACACAATGCAGCAAGCCTGCTGGCAATTTATGGAGAGATGGCTTCTGAGCTCAACTTCTTGCCTGCTTCATCTCTCTGTGAATGTGTGTACAGCAATGGTGTGTCAGCCTTCTGGCGTTAATGATGATGCAGCAATGCTCTTCCGCATCCATGTCCTTGGAAGAGTCAGCTACGCAGGTTATATACGAGATGCACTCAATATTGCTTGTCTTGCACTGCTGCACATTCTGGTGCTGGACAAGAGCGTCTCAGCACAGTCCAAGATCTGGTCTGCAATCACAGACCGCATGGCAAGCAAGCTACACTGCCTGTGTCATCCCCACAGCAACTCTTGCCTGCTGTCTTGTTGCCAGGAAAGTGAGCTGTGCAGATCATACCAAAGGTGTGCTCATTGTCGCTTGATTTGCACTGCTGCAGATGCTGGTGCTGGACAAGAGCGTCCCAGCACAATCCAAGATCTGGTCCGCGATCACAGACCGCATGGCCAACGAGCTACATTGCCTGTATCAAGCCCACAGAAAATGCTACCCGATAAGAGGCAACTGCCAGGACTTCCTGAAGCTATGTCAAGAGCTGCATCCTCAGCTGCCCACAGTTGTCGGGCTGTGGTCTTGGTGGTGGAGCACCCTTCATAGCACTCTCGGAAAACACGCCAAAGCCCGTGTCCGCTCACAGCAGTCAGAAGTCCAAGAATCAGTTCAGCCACAGCAGGGTGATGCAAGCAGTCTCGACTTGCAGCGGTCAGAGGCCCAAGCATCAGCTCAGCCTCAAAAGGATTACTCAAGCCAAGCTGAATTGCAACAGTCAGGATCCTCACTATCAATTGAGCAGCGTGATGCAAGCAGCATTGGCTTGAAACAGTCAGAGTTGCTGGCAGCCGTTATGTTGCAACAGGGGCTATCAAGCAAAGTTGATCTGCAACAGTCAGAACAGCCAGCACCAGTACAGCCATCATCGCTTGATGCAAGCAAGGTTGACTTGCCACAGTCCGTGTTGCCAGCACCACTTCAGCCACAGCAGAGTGATGCAAGCAAGGTTGACTTGCCACAGTCCATGCTGCCAGCAACAGTTCAGTCACAGCAGGGTGCTGCAGGCAAGTTTGACTTGCCACAGTCTGAGTTGCTGGCATCAGCTAAGCCACAGCAGGGCGATGCAAGCAAGGTTGACTTGCGACCAGCAGAGCGAAAGGCAGAGCTCAGGCAGTTTGAGCTTCTTCACGCCACAGGCTTTCCAATGGCCTTTGCCACACTGGCCTACCGGGGGCAGTACATCGACTTATTTGATGCGCTGGCTACAGAGAGCCTGAGAGTACAGCAGGCAAGTACTACTGTGCCTGAGCTATGCCTTTTGCAATGACAACCTGCATGAGATACAATGCTATGAAGTCTGGCCACTGACATCAGCAAGGGGTGCTGTGCATCAGCAATACTGCACTGGGTTTTCAGCAGTACATTGAGAGCTCCAAGCAATTGGCAACAGAGAGCCTAAGGGCACAGCAGGCAAGTACCACTGTACCTGATCTACCTGATCAGCTGTGTATCTGCAAAGCTGCACTGGGTCGCTGGCAGTGCATTGAGATCTTCAACCAATTGACACCAGAGAGCCTAAGGGTACGGCAGGCAAGTACTACTGCACCTGAGCTATGCCATGTGAGGCGACAACCTGCGTGTGCTACTGCTCCTGTAAGTCTGCCAACTGACATCAGTGAGGGTTGCGCATCAGCTGTGAATCAGCAAGACTGCACTGGGTCACCAGCAGTACAATAAGATCTCTGATCAGCTGGCAACAGAGAGCCTGAGATTACACGTACTGCTGTGCCTGTGCTGCTGTGCATTGTCATCATTGATCATCAAGCTGATGTGCTGTGACCCTGCTAGGCGCATGCAGAGACGTCAAGCTGTGTCAAGTTTTACTTCCAAAGCTATTTTGTGTCACTGAAACCTCCACTTCGCTCAAATCTCTGTACGCTACTAACCTCCAGCAACTCACAGCACCAGGCCCAATGCTGAATTGCTTCAGAGGCAGCGATTAGCAACACCTCTACAGAACCTTGACACCAAGTATATGTGCTTTAGTTCAACATTCAGTGCGCTGATGGCATTCCAAAAGTAGTATGAACTCTGGTACCAATTTTCTGACCATTTCGCAACACTATATTGCTTCAAGCCAACCATGCAGTAAATTCAAGTGTGCAATTGCAGGAGGCAGCAAACACTGCAGCGCTCAAGCCAGCTACGTTGATGACATCCATGCAAGGCATTCTACAACAATTGTCAGGATCACACTACTTGTCTCTCTAGAAACATCTACGCAGGACAGTATGCAAGCTACATCATGTGGCTTCAAAGCCAGATTTTGACCCTACAACAACAACAAGAGTGCGCTTGCAGGAGGCTGCAGGTACCACAGCGCTTGAGGCAACACCATTGAGCGCATCCATGCAAGGCAGTCTGCAACAGTCATCAGGCTCCTATTACCCGTCTTCTCAGAGCACTCTACATAGCCCATTACGCAACCTACATCCTGTGGCTTTGGGATTAGATTTTGAACCCCCAAGTCCAAACAAGCTGAAGCAACTGTACACACGATTTTTCCCTGGTGAGGTTGGACAATTTGAGCAGCCTTGACAACAGCAATGCACAACACTGTTGACTGGCACAATGGCCAGTCTGTTGTTTGGTACATTTGCATGCTGTGACTTGGTGTAAATTTCTGCTCTTCAAAAATACATCCCCCCCTGGCCTGTCTGAGGCCTCCAATCACCCCTGTGAACATCGACATTTCTCCCTGGTCATCATCATCAGCATTTTGTGCATGCGTTTTGGTGAGGTTGCACCACCAGGCAAGCTCCATTTTGCTGGTGTCGTTGCAGCAGCTTTGAGCTGCAGTAATCCCTTGATATAAGGAAACTTGATATGAGGACATTCTCACTGTGAGGACAATGCAACTGGGAACCAAGCACTGCATTCTGTCTACAGTGATACTTCTGAGTAAGGACAATTTGATGCAAGGTCAATTTCTTGGCAACCAGTGCAGTCAATATATCGACAGATTATTGTGTATGATGTACAAAGGAATTGAGTAAAGCATTTCTGTGCTGTGCTCTACTAGATCTGCTGCCTTATACGCATTCCAGTGCTGTCGGTGGTGCTCCATCAGGTGTACTAATCAGTAAGGACTCACATGCTTGTACAGATGATCTGTACAGCGCTGAGGAAGAGGAGGAAGGGGATGGGTACGATGAAGACGAAGAAGATGAAGGGGATCTCGAGGAAGCAGGCAGAAGGGCTGCAGGGCGAAGAAGAGTGCAGAGTGAGTCAAGCAGGAGGAAAGTGACTCGCCAGAAGGGGAAGAAGAAGCAGGGCGCCAAGGCAACCCAGCAGGGTGAAGAAGAAGAGCTCGAGCAAGAAGAAGAAGCAGCAGGAGAGCCAAAAGCTGTGGAAGCAGAACCTGAGTCTGTCGAGCACATCTCTGACACCGGGCTTGCGAAAGGTGATACAAACGACGCTGTGCATTTCCACATGTGTGCAACTTTGACAAACAGACTATCAATCAACCAATAGAAGTTGCAGTCCGGGTTAGGTGGCCAGATGTCGCTCATCAGACTTCCTGTTTTGAAAGCACAGGTGAATGTGTCTGGTAATTCAAGGCAGCTGATCACTGTCGTCCTCAAAGATTAGGCAAATGTCTCGCTGATGAAAGGCTGAACCAAACAAGCAAAAGTATTGACCTCTTGTAAAGTTGTATGCTCCTGCACTTTGTGCTGTATTGAGGGCTTCCCCTGTGCAATGAGCATCCTGGCTGCTGTCAGCAGATTGCGCAATGAGAGTCAGGATACAGTCTTGTGCCAAGACATCCTCAATGACGTTGGCGGCAAGTCCAGATGAATAGTGTAGCTTGGAACAGTCGACCTGTTTTGACATTGAGGAATGCAAGACTCAAAGTGTCCTGCAAGTCAAACAAAGCCCTGCAGATATATGCACGCCTGTCAAGTGATGAACAGCACTGACAGTCTCCTGTTCTAGACATTCCAGCTGCGATCTCAAGACATCAATTCATGTGCCAGTGCACTTGCAGACTGAAATACTCTGAATGCTGCAGTCAACAATGCCTGTGGTGGTCCAAGAAGTAGAAAGTGTAGAATCCCACAGTCACCAAGCAAAGTGAGTGACGCTAAGGCTTGCGCCTGTGCTGCATATGAGGTGGATTGGGCTAGACACAGTGACCCTCAGAGGAAAGCATCTCACCCTATACGCCAACAGCGTCAGTAGCAGCAGCAGCAGCAGCATCAGCACAGGACCACTTCAATTATGAACAGCGCTGTAGCTTCAGTACACTAAAGACATCTTTATTTGCTTTGTAGGTGAGGCTGATTGTACTGAGCACAGTGACCCTCAGAGAGAAGCATCGCACCCCAGTGCGCCAAAGGCATAAAAGCAGTACAAGTACATTTTCATTATTCATGAGATTTGAGCATTGGGGGTGGTTGCTGCACTAGTGATAACACATATGTCACTGTGAAGCAGTCGACCATGTTGTTGCACTGTAGGTGGGGCTGATTGGGCTGAACACAGTGACTTTCATAACACAGCAACTCAGCCAGGGTGCCAAAGGCATAAGCAGCAGCAGCAGCAGCAGCAGCGGCATAGAACCATTGCAAGCCTGGACAGCGCTGTAGACTTGGTATACTGGTCAATCGCGTGCTTGCATTGTAGGTGAGGCTGATTGGGCTGAACACAGTGACCCTCAGAGAGAAGCATCTCACCCTGATGCGCCAAAGACGTCGGCAGCGACGGCAGCACAAGCGCATTGCAACATTTTGTGAGGGCTAAGCATCTTCTGTAGACGCTGCTGCCAGTTGTATTCATGATGTCAAAACATAGCAGTCAGGATGTGAAAGTTTGTTCTGGCACTGTAGGTGAGGCTGATTGAACTGAACACAGTGACCCTCAGAGAGAAGCATCTCAGCCAGTGCACCAAAGACGCAGGCAGCAGCAACAGCAGCGCAGAGCCTCTTCAGCCATTGCATAGCGAATGGCAACATCAAGGCATGCACTGTGAATGCTGCGGGTAGTAGCAACAACTATGCCAAATGGCGCAAGTCATCCTGTCCCTTCTGCTGTAGGTGAGGCAGATTGGGCTGAGCACAGTGATCTTGAGACTACAGCATCTCAGCCTGTACGCCAAAGACGTCGGCAGCAGCATCAGCAGCGCAGAGCCTCCTCAGCAATTGCACGGCGTGCAGCGAGGTCAAGGCAGCGACAACCACAGACAGTTGTGGGCCCACCGCCCATATCACATGGCTACAGATCGGCACCCCAGATGCAGGCTTTAGCATCTGGCTTTACTGCACGGAGGCGCCTGTCCTGGCAGAGCGATTGTTCTGCTCGCTCAGAGTAGTTGAAGTCTGTGCAAATCAGAACAGCAGAGCAACAGCAGCCACAGACAGTTGCTGGTCTGCCGTCAATGTCTTGTGGCTACACTTCTGGGCCCCAGATGCAGGCGCTAGTTTCTAGCTTCATTGCACCAAGGCGCTTGTCCTGACAGAGCAATTGTTCTGCTTGTTCTGAGTAAGAAGGCTTGGCAAGGTGCAGAGGTCAACGCGGCCCTTTGGGCCTTTGGATCCATTGGCAGGCGCAGCTTTTACACTACTTGAGGCAAAGTAGAGTTTCCTTTAGCAGCAAGCCATATGCATGAGCATAAATTGTGTACTGTAGGTCATAAAACAGCCGTTGGACATCTCTGTGTACATGAAGCATGTTGTTTATCTGATTGAGTGGTCGCAGTTGTTCGTCAAGACATGTGAATTTGCTGAGAGCTGCAATTGCAGGCAGTACTATTTACAACACTGCAACATGCGTGGCCACCATATACAGTAGAGGAAGATTTAGCATTAAGCACTTGGCATTTGTTGCGTTAGAACTTGTTGCTATTTTCTAATGATGACTGCTTGACATTGATGCCCATTGATGCAGTCACTGTGATGACCGGCCGAGGGTCCAAGCTGCGGAGGAGCTCAGCGGCAGTCACAGCTGGCTAGCGCTCTCAGGTTGCGTGCTGCTGTCAGACATGAAATTCGATTTTGCAGCAATCCAAAATAAATTACTAAATGACTTGTTCTGAGTTGATCAAGTTTGACTGTCAACGCTGCAGTTGCACTGAACCGACCACTGTCTGCTCGATCAGCGAGCGAAGAGTCAAATCGAATCGGGCACCTGCAGCTTACTCGCCGTTGCTACCCCTGCTGCGTGCGGCATGCAGGTCAATAGGGCGCTGAAGACCTGCCTCAGTCTATTGATTGTAAGTTGCCACTGCTCACCATCTTCGACAGCATCCTGCCGCCCATCTGGTCCGATGTGTCTCGTCAAGTGCATGAGAAAATGTGCAGCTGCCAGCAAAGAGTGGGCACAGAGCGTTGTTGCCCAGTTACCATACACTTTCGCAACACCAAAAGCCTTTAGCACCCTTTGAGCGCCCAAAACGTTATTAAGCCGGTGCTGTATTTGCAGGTGGCGCAGACCCACTTTGTCGTTGCGGCAGGTATGTTCGCGCACACTAGATCATTTGCCGTGGCGTTGCATTGCTTGACGTGAAGCTAGCGGAAGTTACGGTACCTGTGCACGCCTGGTCACACCTCAACTTGGCGTTGGGACAGCGCCGGATAACTCCTGCTGAGGCCTATTGCTGTGTTGCAGGCTCGTGGAAGGATGTGCACACACGGTCGCTCCTGCAAGCTGCAGCTGCAGACTGCTCAGCAACAGGTAGGTTGGTAGCGCACGCCCCTGCCCGTCTAAGCCCATCGATAACTCTCTTGCGTGCTGGCAAAAAGGGCTTGCCAGCATGGCATGTCTCCCTGGGCCTGCAGCATCACTTTGCATTGATGTCCAGCTGAAACAGACCTACACAACACAGTGCCACATTCTCATTTTCACCAGCTGCAGCTGTGACTTTAAACTGCTGCAAGCTTAAGTCATTGTATGCTTCGCAGGCGCTTGCAACAATGGACTCAGTTGTACAGACATAGTTGACTTGGGCACAATCTGCACTGCTGTAGCCGGTACATCAGGACGATGTGCATGCACAGCAGGTCCTCTTCCGCCAAACACACCCTGCATCAATTCTTCAACAAGTAAGCCTGCTGTTTCCTCTGAAGCAAGGTGACGCTGGTTCCATCGTGGGCTCTGCAAACAACTTGCTCACATTGGCCAGACCATTGTGTTACATGCATGGCAGCGTTTCCTATGCTTCCTTGTGCTCGTGATGCACCATATAACCTCATGCCTTCCACACGTGGCCTGCCGTACATAGTTGTTTTTCCGCAAGACAACACTCCTTGCGTTTTGTGGCCGCTTGTTCTGCTTGCAATGCAATTGCTCATCACCTGCCGGTCTCGCATATGTTTTCATACCTTTACATACATCTTGTACGTCCACAGCAGGACCCAAAAGCAGGCATTAGTGCTGCTACAGCAGGGCTTAGTGCTGCTTTTGGCACGACTACTCCGCACCTGTGCCTCTTGTGATCTCTCATACGCTTATTGGCCCATGCGGATCAATTGCAGCTGCCTATCGCCTTGTAAATAGACTTTCTGTGTGTATGGTTCTGCAGTGTCCAGCGCAAGGTGTGACACAGGCCTGAGCTGTAACACTGGCACAAACGGCGTCGAAGGTTACTGTTTGCCAAATGGTGTTTTGAGCGATTCACAGGATTGCTCAGCATCAGGTACGCCAGCTTATCAAAAGCATGTGGCTTCTGTAAACAGCCAGCAAGGTCATGGAAGCTCAAAAGCAGGCATGTAATGATGGCAATGATGCATGCAGCAGCTTCAGCAATTTGAGCATGAAAGCATTGCCTGGAGACTGCTTGTGTGATCTTCGCTGTCTTCACAGTGCGACAGGCCCTTTGCAATTGCGGCATAGCTGATGCTCTGCACTGAAGCTGTTCACAGATTTGCAGATGCATTGAGATGCAATTTGGAGTGATGCATTGCTACACATAAATTGCCAAGCTTTGAGTGTGAAAGTCTTGCAGGGACTTCATGTCGACGGGGCCTGTCATGTGTCGAGGCTTCTGCTGGTGGCGTTTCCAACTACGCCAGCTGTGCTCAAACAGCAGGAGGGTCTGGAGCATGTCAATGTCTAGCTGGCCCTATTCCTGTCGATGGATACTGCTTCATCTATGGTAAGGCTGATTGTCATGAACAGCTCACACTTGATGACAACAATATTCATTGCTGCTTGCTGGCTTCCAGTGCTATGTGTGCTTGGTTCATAAGGTTTCTCAAGTCATGCAAATACCACTTCTGGCCCAAATTGTTATCAACAGATACTGGATCATCTGCAATAAAGCTGGTGGTCATGAATGGCCTGCGCCTTTGATTGACAACAGTAATAAAAACAATGAACAACATTGATGATAGTATCAACATGCAAGATCAATGTGGCACAGGTGCTATAGCTCATAGTAAGCTGTAAAGGCGTACAAGATTTACTGCCAAAGGTGCATGTCTGTAAAGCCAACATTTAAGAACAACCATATTGAGCCTCACACACCTAGCCTCTATGCCTGAATGTGTAATGACATTTGATGGAAGTATTGTAATCACATTTGATGATGCCCAAGGATAAATTTGACACAATAGCACAAATCAACAGCTTGTGTGCACAATTGCAGGAGCTGCATGTGATTTGGACAGTGCTTGCTTCACTGACCTTGCATGCATCTTCACAAGTGTGAACAATAGTGATTGTGAATCCTAACGAGGGTGCTTGATTGCAGGAGCTGCATGCGTTGCTGGCAGCACTTGCTTCACAGGCAGGGCTGATGCAACTGGAGGCTATTGCCAGGCAACTGGTGTGGCATCCACAGGCGCTACATGCTCTTCTAACGGTGAGTTTGCACATGCTTGCTTGATGATGACGATGATGATGGTCATGGACACTGCATAAGCATGAGCACACTGCATTTTGTCGCCCAAACCTGGTGTTGACAAAGCATCTGATACCATCTGCAGCATTCTTGCATTGGCAGGGCTAACACAAGCGGAGGCTACTGTCAAGCAACTGGTGTGGCCTCCACAGGCGCCACATGCAGTTCCAATGGTAAGACAGAACACAGGAGTCCTTACACGTGCGTACACGTGTGTGACGCCCGTCTTGTCTTGCCAGGCCGGCGAGGACATGTTATATCTAGTCCTTGAAGTTACACAGAGCTTTTGCTAATACCCCTAGCAACTTTCCACACCAGATTTCACTGTGCAAGGCTTTGTGCCACTGTCACCCATCATTTGTGCTTGGATGTATCAGCTATTGTTGTTACGGTTGACAGAAACACTGAAACTGCTTGACTTTCAGATTTTATGGTGTAAACAAGGATTTGGCTACATGCTGCATCTTGCATTTTGCATCAGCACCATTCATAGCTCTGCTATGGCGCCTATCATGAAGATGATGATGTACCAGCATGTACACACTGGTGCTGATGCTGCGGTGGTTTGCAGGGGAAGTGTGCGGCAGCGAAGACACCTGCACTGAGACACAGCTCAACACAGGAGAAGTGTGCGGCACCAGCAGCACAACAGGCTGCAATAAGTTGCATAACAGCATGTTGTGGTGTTGTGCAGGGGAAATGTGCGGCACCAGCAGCACAACAGGCTGCAATAAGTTGCATAACAGCATGTTGTGGTGTTGTGCAGGGGAGGTTTGCGGCAGTGAGGACACTTGCACTGACACTCAGCTCAACACTGGAGAAGTGTGCGGCACCAGCAGCAAATCAGGGTGCAGTTGTGCCCCTGATCAGCTCCCTGAAGGCAGCCGCTGCGATTTGTATGGTACTGCTTCTCGTCGCTCCATGCTGAATCAGCCAAACTGCCTGTGGGCTTGACATGCTTTTGCATTCTTCACCAATGTTGTGCACATGCTTGCTGGTGAAACTGACCCTGCTAGGTGCGTACAGATGCCTCTTTCTGCTGCTGTAAACCCTGCTGCCAAATTTTCCCAATTCAGGCAACCAAGCATCCTGAATCTCTTTCTCAAAAGTGGCTGCTTGATGCTGTGTTGCCCAGCTCCTGCTGGCATGGCATGCTTCTTCTTTAGCCTTGATCTGGTCAAAGCTGGTGATGCATTAGCATCCCTCAACATGCATCTGCCCTCTTTGTGTCTTGCACCATCTATGCTGACTGGCAAATTGTGCAACCGCCTCAGACAGTCAAGATGTCTTGCTGCAGGCTATGACTCACTGTTCCTCAGCCGTCACGTCTCAGACTGTGTTTTGTTGCATGTGTAGTGATTCTCAGCAAGCACTGCCACTTGAGTGGCTGTTATGTAGTCAAGCACAGATGCCAGGGGTGAAATGGAAGATGTTTTTGTCTGTGCTTGCTGCTGTCTTATTGGATCCCCGGCATGCTGTTCTACAGCATTGAATGAGCATTCATTGACAGCATGCTGTGGGCTGTTCAGGTGCACCATGTGCGAATGGAACCATATGCCTTACGCCACGTGCAGACACCACTGTCGGCATTTGCTCTGACAATGCTGGATCACTGCTACCCAGTGGCAGCGACTGCACTGCAATAGGTGCGCTGCCTGGTGTCCCAGCCAGCTTTATTTCCCATCAGTTTTGTTGAGTTGCTGTAGAGCACCAAATCCTTGACAATGCTAGATCACTGCTACCCAGTGGTAGCAACACACTGCAACACATAGCTGCGCTGCTTTGTCTCCTGTCTGAAGAATTATATTTCACATGCCTTCTGCCAAATTACAGCAAAGCACCGCAATCCTTGACAATGCTGGATCTCTGCTTCCCAAGTGCGGCGATAGGTGCGCTGCTTGGTCTCTGAGTGTTTGGACAGTCATACTCGACACAATGTCAGCCAATGCGTGCCAAACACACACAATCGACGGTGCTGGATCTCTGCTGTCTCTCAGCAGTCAGACATGCTGCACGCTTTGTACCCCACAATGTCATGCCATAATACACTGAACTGCACATGTCCTCAGCTAATTCTCTGCAGAGCATTTCAGCTCATCAAGGCCCACGTTGTTGGGGTGATGGCCCTGTGCCATCAGTCATGCCGCTCAGTCACGCTTCTTGCCTGTTGAGCAGCACCCTGCTCATCTTGTCTTGCTTCTTGCCTTGTCAAAGCATAAATACGATTTGCACGTTCTATTCTTCTGCATTTACAGTGTGCTTGTCACCATGCCAATCAAGCCTGCGTCACAGCTTGAGAGCAGTTGAGACCACCAGTACAACATCATATGTATCAAACATGTGCATTTGTTCTTGGCACAGTTGTCCTTGAGCAGAAGCACCACTGCAGTCATCATGCAGTAAGTGTTTCTCGACGGCGTGATCCTTATCATGGATACCATGGATGATCTGCTATGAAGACTTCTCATTTCAGAAAGGGGCGTAAAGGTACAATGATTTGTCCTGATAAGGACACCAGCACCATCACATTGTAAGGACAATCTGAATGTAAGGACAATGCAATTGCGAGCCGTCCGCTGGAACCTGACTGCACCGCTAATTCTGAGTAAGGACGTTTCCACACATAGAATACTATCTTGGTAAGAAAAGCTTCAACTTGAAATTGGAACCTGCAGGGACATACTGTATGCCTGGCGCCAGCTGCATCACAACGAGCGGGCAAGCAGCACTCTGCACTCAGAGTGTTGGCGGGCAGCGAGGCTGCGCTTGTGCTGATGCAACCACCATTCCTGAGAACCTGCCCTGTGACCCATGGGGCAAGCAAACCTACAGCTGTCTCTCATATGCCTGGCATGCACGCTGCAACCACCATTCCTGTGTACTAACCTTGTGACTCATGAGGCAAGCATTGTGTGTACTCATGCTTTACCTTTGCATTGTTTGCAATTAGTCACGCTTTTGCTTGCACTGCACTTTACCAGCACTGCATCCATGCCGTGAATCCACACTCCTTACACTGAGTCGCACTTAGACCAGTTACAATAACACTGTTTACACTTACTGACACTTACAACCACATCACTTACACTAACACTGCTTACACTTACTGAAACTTACATTTGCACTGCTCAAGAAAACACTGCTCGAAGTTCTGTTGATACTCATACTGCAGCAGAGGTGTCACATCAGTTTGTGCCGCAAATTACTACAGTTTGCTGCTGGTACAGGTGCACCATGTGACCCGAAGTCCAGATGCCAAAACAATCCCAACGGGCCAGGCGCATCATGCTACACAACAGCCACAGCAGCAGATGTGGGTGCAACATGCAGTGCTGGTAAGCTCCACAATTGTATCAACAGCCGTTGTTTGGGGTGTAGGAGCTATTCAGGAGGAGCTGCTCATCATGCACATGTAATTGAAACACATGTGTGGTGAACAGCTCTCATCAGATAACAGTGCATCAAAGCTTGTTGCCTTTATGCCATGTGTTCTTCATTGTTTGGCGCATGAATTACGCAACAGCAACAGCAATTGATGTGGCTTCCACATGCAGCTTTGGTAAGCTCCCATTGTATCAACAGCTTTTATTTGGGGTGGAGGAGCTATTCATCATACACCTGTCATCGAAACATATGTGTAGTGAACAGCTCTCATTGCAACACATTGCATCAACAGCTTGTTGCCTTTGAGTCATGTATTCGTCATAGCTTTGCCCATCATGATACTCAACAGCAACAGCAGCAGATGTGGGTGCAACATGCTGCCCTGGTAAGCTCCACTGTTGCATCAACAGCTTGTCGCCTTTTGGTCACATTCGTCAATGACTGGCCCACCATGCTGACGTCTACAGTCATACCAACAGCTTGTGTCTTTGTCACATGGTCTGCATCACGCAAACTTTGTGCTGCACAACAGCAGCAGACGCTGGCGCATTATGCAGCCCCGGAAAGCTGTACCATGGCATGGACAGCTTTTGTTTCAGCTTAAATGTATTTAGTATACACAAAAGTTATTGGAGGCAGTTGCAATTGCTTCTGTATGCACCTAGCTGGGTATAGAAGCTCAATTGAGCGCATGTGAATGATGCTAATGACAATTTTGGTGCATTCAGGAGTTCCATGCGGTACTGGCAAGAGCTGCCTTGCTAGCGACGGCTCCTTCTGCAATCCATTGTCCCAGGCTTGCACTTGCTCGAATGCAACAGTGACCGCCAACGCTGCCTGTCAGCTGTACGGTAAGCCACGTCTCATCCCAAACAAAATCAGACTGTTTTGTGCCGTTGTCATGCTCNNATGCTCACAGGACTTCCATGTGGTGCTGGCAAGAGCTGCCTTGCTAGCGACGGCTCCTGATATCTCTTGTCCCAGGCTTGCACTTACTCCAATGCAACAGTGACCGCCAACGCTGCCTGTCAACTGTATGGTAAGCCAAATCTCATCCCAACAGAAATCCAACTGTTTTGTGCCGTTTTGACGGGCACAGGCGTCCCATTCGGCACTGCCAAAAACTGTCTTGCTAGTGATGGCTCATTATGCAATCTGTTATCCCAGGCTTGCACTTGCTCCAATGCAACAGTGACCGCCAATGCTGCCTGCCAACTGTACAGTAAGCTAGATCAGCACAGCACACACTCCACGATATAGATGCAGTCATGTTGCAATCATGCATGCATGTGTAAGCGCCTGCAACAACTTTCCTGACAGCAGGCAGGAAAGTTGTTGCAGGCGCTTATCTCCGCAGGTGCACCATGTGCAAGTGGCACAGCATGCATCTGTCCCCTGAGATCATTATTCATCGGTTTTTGGGTGGTAGGCTTTCCAAACCTTAAGAAAACTACTTTTTTTTGGGGGCGGGAAATGACTAGGTTGTAGGGTTTTAAGGTGTTTTTGCGCTTTCTATGGTAGGAATCAAACCCCGATGAATTAGAATGCAGGGTGCATCTGTCACACGCGTGCTTGTCTGTGCCTGTGTGAGTCTGTTCTGTGAGCCTGACAATACACTGCCACTGCAGGGGCACAAGGTGCAGCTGAGACGGCACAAAATCTATCAAATGCGCGCGTGTGTGAGCACATGCAATCACGTGCCTGTTTGCCTGACATTGCACTGCCCTTGCAGGTGCACCATGTGAAAGTGGCACAGCATGCTTCCGTCACATGCATGCTTGTCAGAGCCTACGTGAGTCTGTTCTGTGTGCTTGACAATACACTGCCTTTGCAGGCGCAGCTGAGACGGCGTGCAAGTCGTCAAATGCGTGCGTGTGTGAGCACACACAATCGTGCGCCTGTTTGCCTGACAATGCATTCATGTTGCAGGTGCCCCATGTGCTAGTGGTACGACATGCAACCCGTCACGTGCAGACAGCACAGCTGGTTTCTGTCTGCCGCAAATCTGGTACAATGCGGTCAACAAGGCCGGTGCAGGCAGCTCATACGGAGGAGTTACAGGCACGCTTACAATAATGCCTGGCCTAGAGAAAGCCAGACTGTTGGTATTGCGTCTTGCAAGATAACAGAGCAGTCTGTTGGAACATCAATGCCAGCAAGACCAGTGCATGCAGTTTGTATGGAGGAGTTACAGGCAAGCTTGCTTTCATTTCTTTTAGACCTGTGTTGAGGCAGACTGTTGTCATCGTGTGTTGCGGTTGCTTGAGAGAACTTGCTTTTGTGGCACCGCAGTCACCAAGGCCAGTGCATGCAGCTCATACAAAGGAGTTACAGGCAACCTGCTACACTTGTCTGCCTGCCTTTGGTGACAATGCAATACGTTTGACTGTCGCACAGCTATCAGAATGATGTCATCATGTGCTCCGAGTCATTGAGAGCCTCATGCGTCTGCGCTGCATTCATGTGTCTGTCTGTGATACACATGGCAATGTTCAGATATCACAGGCTCAATGCCAGTGCTGTTGCCTGCATCACTTTGCATTCAAATAGATGTAGTCTTGCATGGTGCATCAAGCAAAGCCTGTGCATCTTGCCTAATGACCTGTGCGTGCTGTCATTTCTGACTGATTCTTACGAGCAGCATGCCATTGAATATGGAAGGACAGACAAGCAGCCACAGCATCTCCCTGATCTCATTGTCCATGCAGTTGACACTGGTGTGGTTGCATTGTCGTCGCTAGTAGTCAGGGGCTCATGTTGTGCAAAAGTGTATTGCAACATTCATGTGTGGGTTTACTGCAACAAGTGTACAGCAAATCATCAACAAGAACGCACTTGTGGTGACAGGGCCCTGGTCAGGTGGTTTCCAAGGGCCAAACGGTGCAGGCCTGACCCCACCCTCATTCTCCCAGGGCAATGCCCCCTCACCCCCACCCCCCGCAGCTACTCCTGCTGCAACTCTACGCCCGGTATGACTCTGAGCACGCTGCTCAAACGACTGATTTTGAACTTTGCCTGAGCTGTCAAGGCTCTGGCTGAAAGCTTGAGTTGTAAGAATGCCCCTGATACAATGCTGTCACAGCACTGCATTGCTTCTGCAAACTTAACGGCATGCAGAGTGTCATTCATGAGTTCTTGTAAAGAGCTTGTAGACTTGTTTTCTGTACTGGCAATCATCGGCTTTGGAGACAATCATGTGTGTGTTGATGCCCACATACTGTGATCCTTGTTTCACTGCTGATTGCTGCAGGCGTCCAAGAGTACCAACAAGCTGTCCTCTATGAAAACCTTCATCACTAAAGCTGATGCTAGCGATTGAAAATGAGCTCGATGGCATGACTTTGCCTTATAGGTGTCTAAGAGCACCAAGAAGCTGTACGCAGTGAAGGCGACCACCACGCTGAATGATGTTGCCTTCACAGACTTCAAACAGCCTGCATACCAACAGATGGTATGGCAAAATCCTTCTGCCTTTCACTTAGCCATCACAGTCTGGCTCAGTACAAGCGTGTCATCAACGCCATCTATCAGCGCCCACAAAGCCAATCATCACCACATTCACAGTGAGCCTATTGGCCATCGCTTGCAAGGCATTTTGCCAGACCTCCAGTCTAAAGCTCATGCATTTGATGCTGTGATCTCTCATCTTTGCACAGTGCAGTCGTCATACATGCTTAGCGAAGCGCCTGGGGTGGTAGCAAGCATGCAGCATGTGACACTCACCTGTGCAAGGAATGTTGTGAGCGTCAGTGACTGCAGCTGTTGCAGCAGCGTTGAAAAGTTGTTTGCAGATTGTGCTCTGCTTCAAGTCAAACACCACTGTTATTGAAGTGTCCCTCATGCTGTAAACGCCTGTCTTGCTTGCGGTTTGTGGTGAGTTTGACCAAGCAGGATGCTTGATAGACAGAGCGTTCCTCACACTGCTGATTTCGAGGCAACACAAGCCTGTGTTGCATGCAGTTTGTGAGCACCTTGACTGCTAATATTGAGACCTTGACAGGCAGCCCATGCACTGTGGCTATCACCAACTTCACCAGTGGCTCCGCTGTTGTTCAAGATGTAGTCACCTTTACTGATGGCAGCGACACCGGCGCTACCATCTACTCAAACGTGATGAAGAGCAATGACCCCTCAAGTGTCTATGGCAGCAGCTTTGGCAGTGTGTCTGTGGACAAGAGCTCTGTGACCACAGTCCAGACAAACAACCCTGCACGTAAGCTTCCTTCCCTGTTTGCATGTGATCTTGTGACAGCATGAGTGGGCTGCAATCATGAGCGTCAGAAACTGCAGAGTCATACCGACCAAAGTGCTGGGTGTTGATATGGCTGGGTTTTCTGTGATTCAGTCATACATGCGCCTTAGGGCAGAGCCATGTGCAGCTGTGCATAAACGTGACTTGATTAGATGCACATACAGCGTGCTTTGGCATTACATGATTGTAACACCAACAGCAGCTGTGCACATCAACAGTCACAAGTACAGCCCTGTCTTGCCAGAGCCATGTGCAGCTGTGCATATGCATGACTCAATCAGTGGCACACACAGTATGCTTTGGCAATGCATGACTGCTGCAGTGAAAAAAAGATAAGGGCTGATGTGTGCAGTTGCGCATAAGCATGACTTGATCAGTGGCACATACGGTATGATTTGGCATTGCATGATAGGTGTGGTGCCTCACTCCTCAACCGTCGCAGTCATGTGTGCTGCTTCAATGCATGATGACAAGGGCCCATGGCAGGACTCAAAAGCGGACCTTGGTCCTGCTACAGCAGGGCTCAGTGCTGCTTGTTGGCAGGACAATTCAGTATATTGTTTTGTCTGACTTTCACAGCTTGAACATCAATCGTGCTTATCGTGACGCCCAGAACAAGCCAGCCCTGCGGGATAGGACTTGGGCCACACACACCTAGCACATGTGCTGGAATGTGCAACCATTTAAACTTATTATTATCCTTACTCAGTACCTGTGCCTCTTGTGGTTGATATGTGCTATGTATGCTGCAGACACAGGTGGTGCCATGAGGCCAACCCTGTCTTTTGCGGTTGCTACAGTTTTGGCTGTGGCTGTGGCATCACTGCTAATGGGTTGAAATCCTTTGGCTTGGCTTGTCGCTGCATGTGACTTTGAGGCATTGGGCGATTCTGACAGATGACTATAGGCACATTTCTCTGGTTCAGATGACTATATTGTATGGACACAACTATGTATTCCAGAATATATCATTGACCTGGTTCTTGAACGCTGTACACTTGCCCTAAAGGCCTTTTGGAGATCCTGTATGCTATTACTATCTGTTCTGTCACCAATGATTTTTTGAACTACTGCTACTCTGAAGGTATAGGCAACACTTTCTGTCTGTCAATGTGCACAGCTGCTTTTGGTATTACAACAGCAAATGTTGCTATGGAGAGCATTTCTGCTTTGAAGCGCCAGAATTGATGTTAGATCATGTATCAAGCGCAAGCTGGGTTGACCACATGTACATTTCTCTGCCACGATCACACAAAGCCATCTTGAAGAGCATGCAAGATCGCTTCATGCTACAAGCAGCTGCACGGCCAAATGCTAGCATGCTGAACATCAGGATTCATGTTTGCACTGCTGAGACACCAAGTTTCTCTTTACAAAGGCGTTTGTGGCTGAGGTCTCTAGACACAGACACAGATCTGCACGCTGCTATTTGCTCTGCATGATTGCTGCGCAAACGCCATTGACATGATGTGCTGCAGCTGTGGATCTTGACAAGCGCAGAAGCCGCACTTGCCATGCTGACATCATCAGCGCTCGAGCTGTGTCGCTTCGCAGCAAGGTTCAGGCGCTTCAACTGGAGCATCGGATGTACATGTATCAGCTGATGCTCTCTTGGCTTTGGCATGTCCTGTCCACTGCCATCTGTCAACGCAGCTGCCAGTGATGATCAGTCATCTTGTGAAGATCTTGACACTTGGGTGCAGATTGGACTGGATCATCCTTTTATTATTGATCGGACCATGGGAATCTGGATCGGACGGAAGCGACTTTTGCACACGTGAACACTGCAGCTTGTTGCTGTCTACTAGGCAAAATTTTCGCCGTTGCACTGCTTTGCAAGCGCAGAGCAAGAATTGAGACTTGGAAAGACCCAGGCGCAGCGAGACTCTAAAGGGCACGTCGATTCGTCGCTTGCTGAAGTGAAAACTTTAGCAAGGGGTCATTCAAGACGTTGTTAGGTTACAGCTGTGCTCAAGGCCCCCTGTTGGAGAAGGTTCGACGCACATACTGTCGCAGCAGGTCAGCTCAAGTCGGACGTGTATCACCGAGCAAGCACTAAAATCAGCCGGATGGACCAGAACCCACTTCCGCCATCCCAGATCACACGCTTGTGGTGCACTGTTAGTTGCAACACGCGTGAGGAGTCGCTGTCAATCTCATCTTTGCATCGATACTCACTCTTGCATCGGCGATGGTATGCGCAGGCCATCGCGCGGCAACGGAGTAGGTCAAGGCCAAACCCTCAGCTCCTATTGGCTTCTTGGGCTGGGCTTCCTATCTGGCTTCCGCACGGTCGAAGCATAAAGCTAACAGCTCACCAGGTGCATCGGTTGACTCAGCAGCAGCATAGGTGCCCAGCACCTAGTGTCACCTAGTGTCAGGTATTGCCGCTAGGCTGGACGTCTTGCTCTAGTCCCCAGCCATGCAGAACGGTGCCTATCCGAACGGCTATGGCAGCCCGAGGTCACCGCACATCGCTGTGGACGTGCCGCCCGACGAGCAGACTTCAGACAGGGACGCCCACACGTGGAACGGCGGTCTTGCATCTCAAGATGTCAACGCTCAGTACTACGATCCTGGAGCACAGGGGGATGCAGACTTGACCTACAGTGAAGGGCAGTCCTATCAAGGGCGCAGTTACCAGCACTCAGATAGCTTTGCTGACCATGCCCCTCACACACTGGTAGGCTGATCTCAGCACCACTGTTTCTGCTGTGCATTGACTCATTGGCAAGCATGGAGTCAAAGAGCTTCTGTCTGCCATCTCTTTGCTCTTGTATGCAATTTACCTGTGCCATTGTTCTGTGCAGCATTTGCATGCACCAGCTCTTCCTTTTTCAACACCTGCATACTTTTGCAATCTCTTGATTTGCAGGCTTATATGCAGTCATGGACTCAGCAGCAGCAGCATCCATGTATGCCCAACAACAGTCAAAATCTCATCAAGACCTTTAGTGTCTGTTTATGTGCTGTCGCACCCAGCATCAGCGGCAGCAGCAGCAACAGTGTCGGCCTCAGGAGCACAGACAACCCTCAAACTGCATAAGCCCATCATATGTCATGATCATCACACGCCCATAGATATCATTGACATCTCCTGTGTCTGCTGCAGCCGCACCCAGTAACAGCGGCAGCAGCAGCATCACTGCTGGGGCCAGAACAAGGCAATGCCGTGTCATTTCTATGCCCTAGGCCCTGACAAATCACACTGACATACATGCAAAACCCTCATTGTGTTTATGTGTGTGTGCAGCCACACCCAGCATCAGAGGCAGCAGCAGCAACAGTGTTGGGGTCAGGAGCACAGACAACAATCAAAGTACCCAGAGCGCTCACAGACGATGACTTGCAAGATGGCGCTGCTACGTATGCCGACAGCTGGCAGGATGAGCCGATATCACCTGTGACCACAGTGTATGGTGAAGCGCCACAGCCTGTTCTCACTCAGCAGCGCAGCTTTGGCAGGGTAAGCTTTGCCACCCTAGTCACTGTACATGTCCATGCATGTTGGGTCCCTGTGCAGCCATGAGTCTCATTGCTTTCTGCTGCGATGCTGCAGGTACATATTGGTGCATAGCTATAGCACTTTGGTTTGCAAATCTTTGGCGGGTGCACTTGCTTGCAGTTGCACTTATGCAACTGTTCTTTGCTTTCTGCCCTTCAGAGGGCTTTGCAAAGAAGCCCTATGGGCAGGCAACATTGGGGCCACAATCAGAATGACTGGTGCTTGACTAAACCTATTTTGGGTGCAGGTGAATGGTCCGCATCATGTGTCAGCAACAGAAGCTTTCCCGGCAGCTGCTGGAGTGGCTGACAGGTCAGCAGGGCCTGATGGGGGGCGCAATGTGGGCCCCCAGCCGGGTTATGGGGGTACCCCTGTGCCCGCCCCTGCCTTCAGCCCCCTCAATCTGGCTGGGCCTGGGAAGCGCAGGCTGCCATGGGCAGGTCAGTCCAAATCTGAACTCTCACCAATGCAACAAAATTGAATCTCTGACAAGATCCTGCACCAAAGCACAAAAATATTGTGGGCCCCCAGCCGGGGTATTGGAGTACCCCTGTGCTCGCCCCCCTGCCTTCAGCCCTCACCCCTCAATCTGACTAGCCCAGGCAAGCGGAGACTGCCATGGGCAGGTGAGCAGATCTTGCATGGCATGTTAGCCCTAGTGAAAGCTATTGGGCATGCACATCATTGCGCAGTTGCAGCTCACTGACAGTGTTAGCTCAGCTTGTTCAGCACAGCAGTCAGCAACGGCAATAGCTTGTTTTGTCTCTTTGTTGACTTTTCTACATTTCTGCTGGGGACTCATTGCATACTGCTGGTGACTGTCACATCTGCTTTGCTTGTTTACATTCCTCGTAGTCAGTAGAGGTGAGTAGGCAGGTGGGAATGGGGGACTGGGCAGCATCCATCATGCTTGCATCAGCAGCTGCAGGCTGCCCATCTTGCACACAAGTTCCTGAAAAAAGCTTGCATTGAGAGAGAGTGATGTGATATGCTTTAGCAGCCAACAAAGCTTACTGCATGTGCCAGACAGTGGCAATGACTCTGTGTCTATTAAGTCAAGGCATTCTACAGCATAGTGAAACCCTCTCAAATAATCATGTCGAAGCAGGGCAATTCTTCCAGAACCCTCTGCTTGCTGCAGGGACTCACTGAGTATAAGAACTCGCATGCTTTGTGTTTTGTCTATCCAAACAGCAGCAGTATAAAGCGCCAAAGCAATGTTGTTGAGTAATGACTTGTTTGCTGCAGGCCAGTTTTTCCAGAATACTAATTGGTTCATGACTGGCTTGGTGTTGGCATGGGTAGCTGTCACTGTGGGCTATGTCATAGTGAGAGCCACACAGTCGCTTGACCCAAGGTTTCTGCCAATAGGTCTCCGCATCTATGGCATCTGGGTTCTGGTGATTGAGGTTTGTCACCTAGCTTCAGTATTTTGCATATGGCAAGTGCACATGACATTTGCTCATGACTGGCTCGGTCTTGGCTTGGGTTGCTGTTACAGTGGGCTATGTCATAGTGAGAGCCACACAGTCGCTTGACCCAAGGTTCCTGCCAATTGGTCTCCGTATCTATGGCATCTGGGTTCTGGTGGTTGAGGTCAGTTGCTTTTTTCCAGCAGCCCATATCTTGGAGTGCTTGCTGGCAGAAATCCACAGAACCTGTGTTCACAATTACTGAGCATCACAGGCATCTGGGTTCCTGTGGTTGAGGTTGGTCACCTGTCTTCAGTGTCTGGTATGCGTCGTTTGCATGTGACCTTTGCATGTGACTTCTGCATCACAGTGGCCTCTGTCATAGTGAGAGCCACACCGTCGCTTGACCCGAGGCTCCTGCCAATAGGTCTCCGAATTTACGGCATCTGGCTTCTGGTGGTAGAGGCCTGTCTTTGGTGTCTGATATGCGGCAATTTCATGTGAAGCTTTGCCTGTTACATGTGTGTTACAGTGGGCTATGTCATAGCAAGAGCCATAGAGTCGCTTGACCTGAGGCTCCTGCACATTGGGTCTCTGTATCTACGGCATCCGGGTTCTGGTCGTTGAGATTTGTAGCCTAGCTTCAGTGCTTTGAAAATGGCAATTGCATGTGACATCATTTTCAGGTACTGGGAGCGACAACTTTGATGATCTATGCTGTGCACCTCATGATCAGCTAATTTGAGTCAGTCTCAAACAGGTCATGACACCATTTCAAAACTGCTTTGACAGCATCTAAGGCAAATTCTGCTGGCTGCAGTTAGTGGACTCAGATTGATTGTCATTGCTGTTTCAGGTGCTGGGAGCCTCAACTCTGCTGATCTATGCTGTGCATCTCATGGTCAGTCACCGCAAGTTTGAGCCTCCCTTTGTGCGCAAACCCTTCAGTGTGCGTGTGGTGGTGCCCTGCTACAAGGAGGACATTGAAACCTTGGAAGAGACGGTGGAATGCGCTATCAAGGCTGCCAAGATTGCTATGGACCGCGGCCAGGCAAATGCAGGTAAGCGCTAAATCGGCTGTGTTGTGACGCTGGTGTGCATGCATGTTTTATGCATGCTGAACAACTTGGTACATGAGCTGTCAACTGCTTTGAGACCCTGGAGCAGACAATAGAGTGTGCTGTCATGGCTGCCAAGATTGCTATGGATTGCAGTCAGGCAAATGCAAGTGCATACTGACTCATCTCTGCTGCTGCTGCTGCTGCTGTCAGTAAGCTTTGCTGAGATGCAAATGATGACTTGCGCAAATGTGGCTTGCCATCAGTCCTCCCAAGCCAGCAGCTCAACTGGTGAAAGCATTGACAGCAGGGTTTCTTGACATGGCGATTGTGTTGTTTTGAACTTGTCATGTTGGGCTGCCTCTGAGCAATAGACCATTGCAAGGGCGTCTTTGTGTTGACAGGCCTTCACTTGACCCTGTCTGTATTGACGTTCAAGGCATGTATGTGTCTGCTGATCTGCAGTGCACATCTATGTGATGATGGGCCAAAGGACCATAAGGTAGAGTGCAAGGGCGAGAGCTTCCCATCCATCTCTCTTGTTCAACAGCTCATAGATCAACTATACAAGATCTCACGGCATATCAGTGATCAGATTGACTAAGACGAAAGACCAAAGGCAGGTGGTAGTTGCTGCTCACCTGCTGTATGTGGTAATCTGCAGTGCGCATTTATCTGTGTGATGACGGCCCCGAGGACTGTAAGGAAGAGTACAAGGGTGAAAGTTTCCTAGCCATCACATTACGGCAACAGCTCATAGATCAGGTCTACAAGATTCACAGCATCCCAGTGATCAAATCACCAGGGACAGAGGCAGGTCACGGTCTCCTCTGATCTCTGTTGTGTGATGCTCTGCAGTTCACATCTATCTGTGTGATGACGGCCCCAAAGATCACAAAGAAGAGTACAAGGGCGAGAGCTTCCTGGCCATCACGCTGCGGCAACAGCTCATAGATCAGCTGTACAAGATTCACGGAATTCCAGTGATCAGAGTCACCAGAGACAAAGGCAAGGGGGAGCCAAACCCCAAGTCAGCAAATCTGAACAGCTGCCTTAGAAGGATCTATGGTGATGGAGCTGCTCCTCCTGAAGAAGAAGTAGTCGCGGTGTTTGATGCTGACCAGGCCGCACACAGCCACTTCTTCACATCCACCCTTCCTTGGATGGACGCCGGTGATGATGTCGCTGTGGTTCAATCTCCTCAGGTAAGCACTCAAAATCCCTTCCTTTTTGAAGTAGTCCTTCATTGCAAATCACCTGGAAAACACAGCCTGTGCATATTTGCTCATGAGTGTCAACAGCAGTGGACAGAACACACCAAAATAATTCCAGATTTGCTCAACTCAGCAGCTGAGGCGCACCATCGCTTACAGTGTATCTCACAGGACATGAACAAACTGGGCCTGGCTTGTTACCCAGCCTTACTCTGATGCAAATTCTAACGACAAGGTGCAATGTGCTGCAATCATTAGCATATCCCACTTTGCTGGCTGTGTATGAGCTTGGCAAAAGCCCACAGATGGACAGAAAAGTCCATTGAAGGCATCAACTTCTGCAGCAACAGCCGAGCCATGTGACTGTGTGATAATAACATACCCAGAAGAACATGATTAGGATGAGTTGTGGTTGTATAGGTGTTCAGAGACGTGCACTGGTCAAATGATGTATTCAACCATGAGAATGTGGGATTCTGGCACTATCTGCAGCCCGCCCACAACCTCCTGGGTGTCATCAACTGTGCAGCAATGGTTGTACTGCACACATGAAGCAGTGCTCAACAAAGGCCTGCATGTGTGTAGGTGTCTAGAGGCGTGCACTGGTCAGATGATGTGTTCCACCCTAAGAATGTGGGATTCTGGCACTGCCTGCAGCCTGCCTACAGCAGTCATTGTCTTGTGACTGTTTGAGAAGGGTCGTCCAATCCCCAAAAAGCTCTGAAACCACCAGATTCCAAAACCTTTTGCATCTGTGTAGGTGTTCAGAGGCGTGCACTGGTCAGATGATGTGTTCAATCATGAGAATGTGGGATTCTGGCACTACCTGCAGCCCGCCTACAACATCTTGGGGTTCATCAGTTGCGCTGGAACCAACTTTGTCATCCGCTCAAGCGCCTTTGCAGAAGCAGGTGCTGCTCTTCTTCTGCTTCTGTTCTTCTTCTGCTGATGATGATGCTGCTCTTCTTCACCACCTGCTGTTCTTCTCCTTTGTTCAGAGCTTGCCTACAACATCTTGGGGTTCATCAGTTGCGCTGGAACCAACTTTGTCATCCGCTCAAGTGCCTTTGCAGAAGCAGGTGCTGCTCTTCTTCTCTTGTCACTTTGCTGCTTCTCTTCTTCTGCCTTGCCTGCCCCTGATCTTCTTCACTAAAAGCTTGCCTACAACATTCTGAGTTTCATCAGATGTGCTGAAGCCAACTTTGTCATCAGCTAAGGCGCCTTTGCAGAAGCTGGCAATGCTCTTCTTCTCCCTGCTGCCCTCATTGTCCTGCCTTTCTTGCTGTGTTCCTTCTTCTGCTGCTGCCCTGCCTGTTTGGCTGCTGTTACTCCTCCCATCTTGCTGGTTGACAGATCTGTTTGTCAAGGTGTTGCTTTCTGTACACTGCACATGTCAGTTCCTGAGAGCAATTGCATGCATCCATCCGTCCGTCCATCCGTCCGTCCATCCATCCGTCCATCCATCCATCCATCCATTGTAAACATGGGGTGAATGAATGAATGAATGAATGAATGAATGAATGAATGAATGAATGAATGAATGAATGAATCAATCACTGCAGCAATCAGCAGTTGTTACGCCAATAGCAGCTGCAGAGCCAAGGGCAGGGCTGTTCTCTAGCTGTCCCCAGGTGCAGTTTGGTCTGTCTACATGATTCTGCTAGTAGCCAGGTAATTGCGTCTGCAAGCAGCTAGCCCCAGCTTGCTCTTGGGTAGTGAATTCAGCTTTTGGCTGCCAGTCACCTCTGAATCAGCGTCCAGCAGATCGCCAGCTGTTCTTATCTAGACCAATTTGCATGCAAGCGCACCACCTCTGTCATTCATCCAATCAACCACCAGAGCAAGCAGCATACCGACGTATCACTCCTGTCATTCATGCAATCATTCTAGACCACAGCAAGCAGCATACCGACGTACCTTTCCTGTCATTCATTCAGCCATTCCAGACCAGACCAAGTTGCATGACAGCGTACCACCTGTGTCGATCATCCAGCCGTTCCAGACCAGAGCAAGTTGCATGACAACATACCATCCCTGTCAATCATGCAGCCGTTCTAGACCAGAACAAGTTGCATGACAACGTATCAAACCTGTCATTCATCCAGCCATTCCAGACCAGAGCAAGTTGCATGACAAAGCACCACCCCTGTCAACCAGTCCAAACTGGTTGGAGACAGCTGACTGCTCCAGTATGTACCTAGCTAGGCCTGCTGAGCCTGTCTAGCACACAATCAGAATGATTTGAATAAAGTCGTCCCGTCTGGGCCTCTTTGCTTCTGCTTGCAATGAAATTCAATGTACTAGATTTTACTGAAATTGAGCAACAGCTGCAAATGCCAGATCGAGGCTCAAGTTGCAGCATCAAAAGCACCAGTCAGAGGGTGCGACGCTGTGTATGCATATCATGAGCACGCGAATGGTGACACTAATGATGATGATGATGATGATAATGTCTGTGCAGGCTATTTCCCCACTCACACGCTGACTGAGGATTATGCGCTGGGCACGGAGATGCGGCGCAAGGGCTGGAGAGTCATGCATGTGAATGACTAGCGTTGCATGACAGCACTGCTAACGTGGCTGTGTGTTGTACAGGCTACCTGCGCACCTGCACTTTGACTGATGGCAGCAACAGTAACATGCCTGTGCTGTTGTACAGGCTACTTCCCTACCCACACGCTGACTGAGGACTATGCCCTTGGCATGGAAATGAGGCGTAAGGGATGGAGGGGCATGTATGTTGAGGACGAGCTGGTGCGTGGTTCAGCTCCTGACAAAGTGCGGGCTGCCTTCGGTCAAAGGTCTCGCTGGTGTAAGGTATGCTGCTACGGTCACCTCACTTGCAGTTTGAAATGGTGTTGAGTCTGTGACAGCTTCCCTGCCTCTGAGAAAGTGCGCGCTGCCTAAGGTTCAAGGTCACGCTGGTGCAAGGCATGGTGCGGTGCTGTGCTGTGCTGTGCTGTGCTGTGCTGTGCTGTGCTGTGCTGTGCTGTGCTGTGCTGTGCTGGGCTGTGCTGTGCTGTGCTGCGCTTGGGCCAAGGGCGCCGTCTCTGCAGGGTCCGCATCAGATGCTGTCCAGTCTGAATTGCTCATCAGTCTTCACAAATAAAGTACATCTGCAGCTCTTGTTTGAAGTGTGATGCTGTGCCTGCAGGGTCCATATCAGATGCTGTTCAGCCGCAAATCGCCTCTCTTTGCCCCAGGCCTCAATATCTTCTACAGAATCCTATACATGTCCCCCTGCTACATCTACATAGTCAGTGCGCTGGCGTCACCTACCTTCATGGTCATTCCGGTCATCTACATCTGGGTTGGCGCTTTTCCAGCGTACCTGACTAGAACTGTTCTGGGCTGGCTGATTGCCTACACTGTGCTCTCCAGCCTGGTCAAGTTCTACGTCAGGCCAGGCAGAAACGTCTTGCATGATCTCAGGTAAGAGTTTGGTATGAGAGAGAGCGGGGGTACTTTTACATTCTTGAGCCAGCCAACAAGGCTGAGCGCGTGTGCCACACAGCGGCAATGACTATATGTTCATGAGGTTCAGGCAGTCTATGACATAGTGAAACACCCCCAAATAATCATGTCGTGCAAACAAAGCATGCATTTGTTGCTCTCTAGATTCATGTAGTCAATATGCTGGCAGTCTCTTGCTGCATCAACAGCTGCTGTGAGCTTTTGTCGTGGCAGCAAATATCAACATGGCAGAACATATTGCTTGCATGAAGGTGTTGTGTGCATGCAAAGTCATTATCGTGGTGCTGTCTTGACTGCCAGCATGTCATGTTGTAAATGAACAATGTATTGCTGATACCGAGCAGGGCAGCAAAGGTCGGCTTTGTATGCAGGGCGAAGAGAAGTGCATAGCTTAGCATTGAAATTCTTTTGGGGATCTGTTATCTTTCTGTTTTGTCATGCACAAGCTGATGTTTGACATGAAACGGCTGGGTTGGTGTGCAGGGCGCATTGGAATGCAGAGGTTAGCACCAAGAACTTCTGGTGGATGTATGCCAAGGCAGCCATCAGAGGCACCATGGCTGCGTGTGGCTGCAGCAACCTTGGGTGAGTAATGCACAGTGCATGCAGCATCACACAGACAGACAGAGAGGTGCGTGGTTCACATCATGTCTGCAAGTGCCAATTGACTGCAAAGTCAGTTCATAGGTGCCATGTTCTTGCTTGGTTGGAATGCAATGTGGCTGCGGCAACTCCACAGTGTTGTATAGGGCATGCAGCATCACACAGACAGACAGAGGGATGCAGAATTCACATTATGCCTTACTGACTGCTTTGTGGGTTGGTGCATGCTTGCGCATTCTTGCTTGCAATGCATTGATTGGGTGCAGCACTGTGTGGGTAGCTTACACATGTACAGCAAAAAGGGAACTACAAGCAACGGATACGCAGGCAAGGGATTTGCAAGGCTGTAACCAACACCTCTGTCAAGCGCTGAAATGTTTTTGACACTTCGTCTTGCACTGCAGGTGGACCCCTGGGGCTGGAGGGGGCAAGAAGGGGGGTTGCTGGTTCAAGGTGCGCCAAGCCAGCCAAGACCTCCTCTTCATCCTCCTCTTCGCCATCATCCTCACAGGTCAGTCACACACTGCTTCTGCTACCAAAGAATTTGAAATGTGCCGCTCTGCAGCAGGAATTAGCTGTGTTGCAACAATGACAATGATCTGTGTCACCACATTTCAGGCACAGCATGAGGCCCATTTGTGATGCATCAGCTGCAGAGCAGTTGCATTGCGTACACTCTTTCGATGGCTTGACAGTATGCATCCATGGCATGTCAGCAGTTTCAGAAAGCAGAATGAGTGCAGTGACAATTGCCTACGGATACCTCATGGTTCAGGTGATTTGTTGGGCCACTGGGCTTGTTCATCATTTAGCAAACATTCCTAGTGTCAAGAATTGTTACATTATGCGCTTAGTGTTATAGATTCCGGTTTTCTGCTGGTCCTTTCTTGGGGCAGATTTGAGATCCACTGAAGTTGTCCATTTTGTGCTAGACTTAAATGAATACATTGCATGTTGGCAAGCTCTGGAACCAGAATCTGTGTCTGTGCAGTGACCATGGTGCTTACGGTTTTCTGGGGGTCATTTGGTGGGTCCCTTGGGCTTGTCTATCATGCAGTGCATCTACAAAGCATTGGTGCCCTGCGTTTTGTGTATGCAGTGACAATTGCATATGGGTTCCTGATGGTGATTGCTGGGGTCAAAGTTGTGGGTCCCTTGGGGTTGTTTATCACTTGAAGCATCTATCATCTATCATGCAATGGTGCCCTAAGTTCGTGTTGTGCGTATATGCAGTGATCATTGCGTATATGTTCCTGATGGTCTTCGCTGGGGTCGTGTTTGTGGGTCCCTTGGGGTTGTCCATCATGTGGTGCGTTTACCATGCCTTGACATCCTGACCTCATGTTGTGTATGTTTGCAGTGCCAATTGCTTATAGGTTCCTGATGGCGATTGTTTGGGGCATCCTGACCTCATAGTGTGTGTGTATGAGTGCCAATTGCTCATGGGTCCCTGATGGCGATTGCTTGGGGCAAATTTGTGGGTCCCTTGGGTTTGCTTATCACGTCAAGCATCGATCATCTATCGTGCAATGGTGCCCTTAGTCCATGTTGTGTGTGTATGCAGTGACAATTGCGTATGGGTTCCTGATGGTCATTGCTGGGGGCGTATTTGTGGGTCCCTTGGGGTTGTCCATCATGTGGTGCATTTACCATGCCTTGGCGCCTTGGCTACTCCTCTTCTACTCCATTCTGCCATTTGAGTTTGAGCCCATCTCCAAGAAGTGGGTGTACAAGACAGGGAGAGCGCTGTTCACTATTCTCTGTAATGTCGGCTTTTGCTGTTCCTTTGGGGTGTTTATAGCAGCTGTGGTGTTGGCCTTCATTGCTGGCGAGCACAGTTTTCTCCAGGATAGTATCAACAATACACATCTCTCGCCCAAGCAAGTTTTCACAAACCTCTAAGTTATCAGAGGCAGGGATCCAAGACGAGTGGTCTAGATTAGGGTTGAGCTTTAGTATTGCTGACGACACAAGTGAGAGCAGCAGCAATTTCAGAGATTTATTTGGCTGAGATACATGTGCACTGCTGTACGTGGTTTGCTAGCTAGTATAGCGCAGCCTTGCAGGTATTGTAGACTTTTGGTATTGACAGTCATGAATGTGATGATGCGAAGACAGCATATATTTAGAGGACAGAAAGGTTGGGTTCTGTTGATGCTCAACAAGTCCTCGTAAACACGTGATCTGATCTGGGTTGATGTATGCTATTTGTCAGCTGGAAGGACGTCAGGCTTGACCGTGAAGAAACTGATTTTGAATTTGCCAAGTTGGCCAAAGACTCCTGAGCTTGATCAAAATGTAGCAAACAGCATGTGCGCGTCTTATGAGAACTATTTGATCATGCAGCTTGATGCAGTCTTAGATTCTGCTTTTTGCATAGTGGATTATTTGCAATTGTCCAGTTGAGCCATATGCACATGTAGCAGCTTTCGCCTTTAGAGTCTTTGACATCAGGTGTTGCCTTAACTTGCGGAACTAGTATTGCAAACTTTGCTGGGCAAGGGTCCTTGCACGTCAGCACATTGTGAAACAGCAACGTCAGCTCTTGCCGTGTGCTTATGTGTTGCAGCATTACTACATCACGATATTGTGCTGCCTGATGCAACACTCCAGGAGTGCCAGCTGTTGTTGCCTGAATTTTGTCATTTTTCTACAGGTGGACTCTCAAAGTCTTGCATGTGATATTCCGTACAGACGTGTCATCAATGCAAGATCATGGCGTGCGCATGCCTAGAAAGATCAGAGCATCGAAAAGGCATTGCAATTCCATCTGCAGCAACGGCAACATCCATAATCAGGTCTAAGGCTGGCGCAATGTATTGGACAAACTAGCTAGAAACCAAACTATCAGTGGTTAGTACTCTTGAGACCCGTTTTGAAATTCAACACACTTCAGACAAGGCCATGCAGCTTGTAATACTGCAGGAACAGGCGCCTTTAAGCCCCCACCTAAGTTGTCACACGGGAATAAATGACAATGGCGATTGCTGGCAAGATAATCTGACAAATGCCCTTGTTCAGCTGTGTTGTTCATGCTCACAAGCCAGGTGACTAGTTTGCTATCATCAAGATCCGCTGTCAAGCTAATGAACCTTAGTTGAGGCCAGTCACCTTGTGTCAGCTGCTTGAGAGCCGCAAGAGAGAGAGGTTTACCATGTACTGCCAAGAAGTCCAAGACAGGCCATTTGCCTTGAATTAGGTGTGTCACATCTGCTTGACCCAACCCTGTGTTACTTAAATCTAAGTCTAATAGCTTAGGCCAATCGGCCTCAAGCACCTGTGAAATGGCTCCTGCTTCCAACTTGCAATGCGCCAATGACAGGAACTGCAAGTTGGTCCAGCTTACTTGTGTGAGCAGCGCCATTGCTGCCACATCAAGACGACACCAGCTAAGCGAGACATCAAAGTTTCTCATTTCCGGCCAGTCAGCTTGCAAGAGTGCTGTCAAGCTCTTTGTACAGATCTCAGCGCTTGACAGAGACAGCGTATGCAAGCCAGGCCATTTGCCACGGCTCAAGAACTCAATTGCTTTGGTGTCCAAAAAGTTGTCTGAAAGGTCCAGGTGACCTAGCTTCGGCCAGGAAATTGATGTTAAGATTTCGATTGCTTTGGCATCCAGATTGTTGTGGCTGAGGACCAACAATGTGAGTTGAGACCATTGCACAACGCTGAGAGCTTGCAAGCTGGCATGGCTGAGATCAACATTCGCTATGATGGCTGACTGCAACTTCGGCCAACTTGCTTTACTCAACTCCTCAATCAATGAAGTGGTTCCTTTGCCTTCAAGAAGTGAGAGGAGCTCTGGCAGATCCCCTTTGCTCATTGTGGCAATTGCAGTTGAGTCCATCTCAGGGTATGTAAGTTGCAGACTTTGGCAAAGTTCATTGCTTACTATGCGCCATGATTGCAAGGCTGGCCACCAGCCGCATATCAGTTGCATCACATTGGACATAACGGCGCATTGAACCATGTTTTTCTCTGTGATGACGATAGAGATTTGGGTGACGCACTCATGCATTTGGCGGCGGAGCACAGAACTTGTTGCCATCAATGTTGTGATTGCGTCAGAAGGGAGAAGTTGGAACAATCTTGGCACTGCATGAATGAGCTCTGACAAGGGAAGTGGATGACCCTGCTGAGGTTGAGAATCTGACTTGAGCCGTGTAGCGCTTTGGTTGTAGGGGTCCAGAGCTGACAGCACTGTGGTCGAGGCTGATGCAACTGACTGGGCAACAGTTCTGTCCTTATGCAGAGTGGACATCAAGGAGGCTTTTGTGTCCCAATTCTGATGATATGCTTGCCTGTGCGCAGATATAAGTCTGTCAATATGAAGCAATGACGTGATGGTGACTTTGCTGTCAGAGCCAGCAGGGTCAAGTTGCTGAAAAGCAGCTCACTGCAAGTTGCAGCACAATCTAGGCAGTCTGTCTCTTGCCGTCGCTGTGTGTTCAACCTACAAGCACGACTGACTGCTCACTTGCCTGCAGCTGGTGGTACTGCATAACAAGTTGCTTATGTACCTGAACGCTTTTGAACTGAAACGAATTTCAAGCCTCCTTCACCTCCAGCGAGTGCAAAGTGAGATGTGACGCAGTCGCGGCGTCGAAGTGTAATGCTGCAGGCCAACCAGGGCAACTTGTGCAGGGTGAGACTTCAGTGTGCTCTACTTCCGCGAGGTTGATCGAGGTCGGTTGTGACCGATTTCTGAGCCAACATCAGCTGGCGATGGACCGACGCTTGCAACTCACTCGGCAGATCTGTTAGTCGACCGGAATCCATTGCCCTGCTTGCTGAAGTCCAAGAAAGTGAGTTTGTCAGCGACGCGTCGGTCTCATGAGTCACTGGCATCAGCTGATAAGACACAAACTCCACTCGAGTTGTAAAGCCAAAACTAATGTTGAGCCTTCAGCTGGATGCAGCATTATGCACTGTATGCATGTACATGTTGTTTTGCATGCACTGCTTGTGCAGCCAAACATGATTACATGGCTCATCGTTGTCATGCATGCTTTCAGTCCACACATCATTCTGCATGCATTCAATTATTGTCCAAAGTATCTGTTTCTCAGATGCATTTGCCAGGACATTGGGGGAGAGGGCTTACGGAAGCTGATAGAATTCTTCGAAGACCTTTTGCGCTTTTGCTTTGCCTCACAAACTCTTTTTGCCTAGCTGCGTAGAAATTTCTAAAGTCGCTAGGTCGTAACCGGTAAAGGCCTTAGGCATGTCCGCTGCTGCTACAGGCATCACGCACTTAGTATCGACGCTGTCAAAATTGTAGTGATTGCACGCTCAAGCTTCCAAGTTCTAGGCAATCACAATCATGATGCACCACATATGCAGCCACGTGCAATATGCTGAAGATGAAACGGCACAATCGTTCACAGTCTGAGTGCTTGGCTGTGGCTACGCCAGGGAAGTGCGAACTTTTTGGGACACTTGCAAGACTGATTGCGCTCCATCGCGTCACGCTGAAGTAGTTTGAGTGCAGTTTCGCACTCCTCGCGCTTGCCTGACGCTCTGATCAACGACCAGCCCTATGATCTCGAACTTGACGCACAGCCCGGCGCAGCCTTTGAATCTCGGCACGGCTGCACGCCGTGGTGCGCAACCGCGCAGTGTCAGCACCTGCCGGTATTGCAGGTGTCAAGCCTCAAAAACTGGGTCAACCGTATCAAACACCACCAAGCTTGGCCGACCAGGTGTGCATAGCTCACACTTCGTGAGCTTGCTCATCATTGCATACTCGTCCAAATCAAGGACGATGTGCTCGGCCGCATGCACTCCCAGGGTCGATCTTGTCACACATCACACTTGTTTGGCTGTGATCAGGTGTAGAAGTCAGCAACGTTGGCATTGGCACCTGGAGCTGGGCAGACAGGTGCCCCAAATGTCTCTTCTGGACAGCCCACAATCGGATTGCCATGTGCAGTGCAGTGTTGTTCCAACCTCAATGCTGCATTTGTTCTTGACGATTGTCCTTACACCCATTTGCCCTTACTCAGAAGCACCAATGCAGTCAAGACCAGAATCAAGTGATTGATTTGCAGTTGCCTTGGTCTTACAAAGAATCTTCTTGCGCTTTTTGTCCTTACATCAAGAGAACACTGTGCATGACTTGACATGCTTGATGTCCTTTTTTCGAGAGGATACTGTGCATAGTTCATTATTGAATGCTTGATGCAAACATTGCTGCATCGCAGGTGGGGCTACTGGGGCTATGGGGATACATATGGCAGGCCTGAGAATGAGTCAGCATACGCAGCAACACTTGACTCTGACATGACTTTCTGGGACACAGGTCCGATGTTGCCCTTTCTTCTCCTTCAAAATGATCACACAGCCATATCAGCCAGCTTGACACATGTTGACAACATACAAAGACTGCTTGTCTGACCAAATGATGATCAAGAGAAGCATGCCTTCTTGCACTTCAAGCCTGAATGTTGGCATCGAGCAATGCTGGTGCTCATCTGAAGACAGCGCAGCTGGCAATAGGGGCATCACAACGACAATGAGAAAGAGACACATCAGCTTTCGTACAACTTCCTATTGATGGGCATGTGGCAAATCCTTTTGCCAGCAGTAATGGATGCTCAAAACCCGCCTAAGCAAGACATCTCTCCGAGGCTGTCTGCTGGATCTGCAGCTGAGATGCATGGCTTTGGATTCAAGCTTGCTTGCTGACTGTGTTGCTGACCTATGGCTTTGAATTTATTCCAGCTTGCTGCGCCTAAGTTTATGGCAAGTCAGTGGAGGTCCTTGGGATTATTTTCAAGTTTGTCTGATGACTGTGCAGCTGAGGTCTATGGCTTTGTCAAGTGTCTTGGGGATCACCTCAAGATTGTCTGCCAACTGTGCAGCTGGCAAAACACAACATGGGTCAAACACACCTGGCACCTGTGCTAGAACATGTCAGCTGTCGTTTGCATGACTCTCACTGTGTGCAGCAGAATCTATGGTTCTGGCAAGTCCAAGGAGTTTCTGGGGGACTTCATCAGGCAGTCAGGCCAAAGTCAAGTCATGACTAAGTACATGTGTCTCATCTCTGTGTCAATAAGCAATGCTCAATGAAACTCTTCAAATGTGCAGCTGAGATCTATGGCTTTGGCAAGTCTGAGGAGTTCCTGGGGGAGTTCATTAGGCATACAGGCAGCCAGGACAAAGCTAAGGTGGCCACCAAATTTGCGCCGCTGCCCTGGCGCTTCACCTCACAGACTGTTGTGGACGCCTGCAAGGTACTTCCGCCTGCTCTTCTGCATCTTTTTCTGCTCTTCGTCTTCTGGTATTCTTCTTCATCTGTTCTTCTTCTTCTTCATCTGCTGATTGTGTGTATCTTAAGACTGCCTTGGCGCTTCACCTCTCAGACTGTTCTGGACGCCTGCAAGGCACTACCTTTTGGCCTCATTCAGTCTGTCAGGACACAACTGCTGTGAGGTTGTTCAACATCTGTTCACCCTGCCCTTCTGCTCTTCGTGTTCTGCTTGCGTAATCTAATTGTTGATTAGGGGCTTCACCTCCCGGATTGTTGTGGACGCCTGCAAAGTGCCTTCTGCTGCTCTTCTTCAGTCTGTCAGAACGCCTTTGTATGATGCCCTGGCGGCAATTGTATGCATACTTCTTACACCCTGTTGGCCCAGTGTGCGACTTGCAAGATGTCAGCACAGTCCAGAAACCGTATCACAGTTGGTTTTCCAACCAGCTCGCCTTGATCATCTTTGAGGACGCTTTGCTATTTGGCAAATCTGTCTATGAGTACACCCACAGGTGCATGCATGCAATTGATCTCTGTTCACTTCGTGTGCTGTTGCTTTTGGTGATGATGCACACAGTCTCTTTGGTCAGTAGTCAATTCACATGATACAAGGGAGGCTTGCCTGTAAGCATCAGCCAAGCTTTGACTCGGGCTTGTTTGGATTTGACACGTCATGGTCCTGATACTACTGCAACCCCAACCAGATTCCATCTTGCCTCCAGGATTAATCTCAATCCGCAGTCCTCATGCCCTTGCAACATGCATATAAATTGATCCGGGAGTGTACATGTAATGCAGGGTAGCTTGCAGCGGCTGCAAATCCCAAAGCTAGCTCTATACCAAATTCACTTCCCAGCCACTTTCCCAAACCTGTTTGCCAATACGGCGTTTGTGAGGGGCTTGGCAACCTGTCAGCAGAATGGCTTGACTGAGGCTGTGGGTGTGTCAAATTTCAACGCAAAGCGTCTCAGAGATGCTCATCAGACACTTCAGGTATTGCACATGCCTGACCACAATTGTAATGCCTAATTGGATCTGCACGAGCTAGTTCTGTATCAGATCCACTTCCCAGCCACTTGGCCCAAACTCATTTGCTGACACAAGTTTTGCAAAGGGTCTGGCCACTTGTCAGCAGAATGGCCTGACTGAGGCTGTGGGCGTGTCAAACTTCAACGCAAAGCGCCGTCAAGAAGCTCAGCAGACACTTCGGGTATTGCCCATGCCTGACATTGAGCATTGCAGTGCATGATTGGATCTGAACAGCAAGCTCTAATCACATCCACTTTCTCAAACCTTCATGCCAATTTGGCGTGTGTGAGGACTCTGGCAACCTGTCAGCAAAATGGCTTGACTGAGGCTGTGGGTGTGTCAAAATTCAATGCAAAGCGTCTTGAACAAGCTCATCAGATGTCGCATGAGTGAGCGTGCCTGACATTGAGCATTGCAACGCATGATTGCATCTACACAACTTATCATCTGCATAGATAGGCAGGTCTCCATGCAGCGAACGACACATGGAGTGCTGACACGTCGCTCAGTCGCAATCTGTCCACTCAGCAACACTGACAACGATGATAAATGACAATGGCAATGTAAGATAAAGATGCAGTACAGTCACAGATAGCCCGGCGATTGTGTGCTGCCTCACGACACCAGCTGTCTCTACAGTCAGCCTGGCTTTGGACTATGTATAACAGTGCTTGAATGAAGGGACGCCAACTTTTGTGCGCTGTTTGTGACCTTGACCTCAGGGCATCCAACCAGCACAGCAGTGTCAATCAATGGTTCATTCATTGTCATCTGTACTGGGCAGCAAATGAGTGGTTGAGTGCTGGCCTGGTACAGTGTGCTGCTGTGAGTTATTCCATCCACTTACTTGAGTACAGCAAAGATATCCATGTGACCAGTATCATGTGACATTGACAGTGAGCACATGTTGTGCGAGCATTGATAGATCGAGTAAGTCTCACATGGGCTGCTTCAAGCTTTCATTGCTGCATCGCAACGTTTGCTCACTGAATCATGATTCTTAAAAGCTTTGTTTTGGCCGTTGATGAGCCGGAAAGCAGCGCTTTAGACAGCAACAACAAACATCTGCGCCACTTTTGGCCCAGAATAAGTGAACAGCTTGTTTGAAGGATGGCACTTCGTTTCTTGATAGGCAAATCAGAACAGAGTTACCCCTAGGGTAATCACAAGCCTGACCATGGCAAGAGCAAAAGCCTAGGAACAGCGAATCACCATAGTCTAACTTTCACTTGTCAATACTTCAAAATACTTGCACGATGTGTATTACATAATGGCATCAGCATGTTGTGTATTACGTATCGGCGTCAGCATATTGTGTATTTCGCAGTTTGCGCTATATCTCAGTGAACCACTTTCTCAAGTTGCATGTGTTGTGTATTATGTATTGAGTATTGCGCACGGTGATCCCTGCCTTGGAACTTGAGTAATAGCTGAGCAGCGTTGTTGATTTTCAGCTGCTCCCAAGGGGGCACTAGCCTCAGCAGAGCTCCCTGCTCATGATTACAAAGAGCTGTGTAGCTTGACATACTCGTTCGTACTCATAAGCTATGAGCCTTACACCTGTTGCATTACATCTTTGATTTCAATGTGCTGATCTGCATCAAGGTCTGCCTTTCAGGCTTAGCTCCCAGCAAAGCACTGGGCCTCATGAATTTGCAAGGAGTCAATTTGGCCTCAAAACAGATCAAGTACATTTTGCTGCATCAAACCGGATCAATTGGGCTTGCATGATTAAGGGGTGGGTTGGGCGTCAAATCAGGTGTGGTACAGCTGACTGTGTCGAGTCCCTGGCGAGAACGGGGAGCTGAAAGATTGTGATGATCAAGAAGCAAGCTGACCCTGAAATCATGAGCAGAGCAACCCACTTCGTAAAAGAGGCTGCTTGGCTTCGCAAGATCAAGGAGTGGACTTGGCGTCAAATTAGGTGCAGTACAGCTTGCTGTACAGAACCCCTGAGAGGACTGGGCTTGCATCAAAGTCTCCTGTCACCCAGAATGTCAGTCAGACTGAAAACGCAGCACTGCAATAGACCAGACCGACTGACTGTGCAGGATCAAGGGGTGGACTTGGCGTCAAATCAAGTACAGTACAGCTTATTGTACAGAGCTCCTGAGAGGAATGGGGTGCTGAAGGTCTGCCAGGAGTTGGGAATCACCCTCATTGCCTACTCTCCCCTCTGCCAGGGCTTGCTCACAGGTCAGCAGAAAGCCCTGTAGTAATTGCAATTCAATGTCTCATGTCCGGATTTCAGAATGTGTGGAGCAGTGTTTCCTCTATCTCCTGAGAGGAACAGGTTGTTGAAAGCTTGTCAGGAGTTGGGGATGACCCTCGTTGCCTACTCAACCCTCTGCCAGGGCTTGCTCACAGGTTAGCAGAAGGGCATACTGCGCCTGTTAATCAGTGCTTTGGTTTCTAAATGCCAGATATTGCTGACAGTTCAGCAAGGGTGCTGAAGGCATGCCAGGAGTTGAGAATCACCCTCATAGCCTACTGTCCCCTCTGCCAGGGGCTTGCTCACAGGTGAGCCCAAGCCTTGTACCAATCGCAACTCAATGTCTCATTTTTGGAACTCAGAATGTACAAAGCAGTGTTTTCCTTGTTCCCTGGGAGAGATGGGTCGCTGAAGGTGTGCCAGGAGTTGGGAATCACCCTCATTGCAGACTCCCCATTGAGCCAGGGCTTGCTCACAGGTCAGTCAAAGCTCTGTAGTGATTGCAATTCAACATATCTTGTGGGGAACTCAAAATGTGTGGAGCAGTGTTAACGCTATCTCCTGAGAGGAACTGGTTGTTGAAAGCTTGTCAGGAGTTGGGGATGACCCTCGTTGCCTACTCACCCCTCTGCCAGGGCTTGCTCACAGGTTAGCAAAAGCGCTTGTCGCTGCTGGTAGTCAGCGCTTTGCTTTTTGTATTGTTTACAGTTCAGCAAGGGTGATGAAGGTCTGCCAGGAGTTGGGAATCACTCTCATTTCCTACTCTCCCCTGTATCAAGGCTTGCTTACTGGTCAGCATGTCGTGTCAATGCGTCAGCAATCACTGCTGATGTTGATGAACGGGATCATGTAGCTTTTACTGCCTAATTGCCTGCCCTCACCTGTGCCAGGGTCTGCTCACAGGTCAGCATTGCATGCAGACCAGACGCTGCTCATGTTGCTTTTGCCTGCAAACAAGCTTGTCAGCCTCAGCCCAAAACTCTTGAAGCTGCAGATAGCAAGCTGGGTTGGTTTGCTCACAACAATAACAAGAAATTTAGACAGAACCAATTGACATATGGAGCACGCAGATTTTGATCTGCAGGCAAATCTGATGGCATTAACAGCCCCAAAGGGGCTGGGGGGGTACTTTTTGCCAAACATAAATCATCACCAAAATTGAATGTACATGCATGACAATTGTCTGTCTTGCAGGCAAGTATGATGGTAACAACAATCCTAAAGGGGCGAGGGGGGCGTTGTTCACCAAGAGTAAGGCCCAAGCCGTGCAGCCCCTTATACAGCTGATGAGGGAGATTGGGCAGAAGCAGGGCGGCAAAACCCCTGCCCAGGTTGCCATCAACTGGTGCCTCTGCAAGGGTACCTTGCCCATTCCAGGTTAGCTGCTTGCTGTGTGTGTCTTGAAATGTTTCTGCACATTGCTTGGTGTGTGTGTTGGAGTACGAGCGCAGAAGCAAGGCAGCAAAACTCCTGCTCAGGTTGCTATCAATTGAGGTGTCTGCAAGGGAAACCTACCCCATCCCAGGTCAGCTGCTTGCTGTGTGTGCTTTGAAGCGTTTCTACCACTTGCTTGCTGTGTGTGTATTGGGGTACAAGGGCAGAAGCAGGGCAGCAAAACCTGTGAACAGCAAAATCCCTGTCCAGGTTGCCATGGTGCCTGTGGTCCTGTACCCATACCAGTCAAGCTGATGCTACACCGTGACAAATTGCATGTGCATAGCTTTGATGTTTGGGACTGCAGACCTTCTGAAGCTCAAGACATCATACAATATCAGCTGATGCCTCCAGCTTTCTGTTGGCTGATTGTTGTGTGTGCCTTGTATGGGTTCTATTGGCTGCTTGAGGTGTATATTTGATGGCTATTGGTGGCTGCTTGCCGTGTGTGTAACTGCAGCTGGGTTCATCTGCCAGGTGCTGGGAAGTTGCGTCAGAGAAATTGTCATCATTCACTCGTCATTATCGTATAGCACGAAAATGGACATTCAACTTTGTCACAGGTGCCAAGGATGCGAAGCAGGCTAAAGAAGCAGTAGGAGCCTTGGGCTGGCGCCTCACACCACAGCAGTGCCGTGCTCTGGAAGCCACTGCAGACAGCATTTCACGAAATGACATTGCGTTCAGCGCTCCCTTTGAAAAGTGGTAGATTATGCAGCAAGGATCTAGAAGCTACTGTTGACAGCATTCAAGAAATGACTTTGCATCCAGCGCTGTTCTGGGGCAATGGCAGATCTTGTTGCACCTGTGTTTACATATTTGTGTCCGTGTACTGAATGTTCCTGGGGTTTGTATTCCGCTGTGGGCTGTTGCTTGCATTGTATCAGGGTCTAGAGTTTCCTGTGTGCTGTTGCTTGTGGTTTATGCCTAAAATACTATTCTTCCATCTGCATTCTTGGGAGGCAATCATGCGATTCAGTAAAGTTTGCTGCACATTGCGCTTATGGCATTGTTAATGACAGTCATGCCAGCCTCGTGGTTGCTGTACGACATACATTACCTGTACGCTATACATACCATTGGTCTGCTATGCACACGTGGGCAGAACGACACTGCGCCAACCATCGTTGAGTGCATATTGATGTTGCCTGCATATGCTTGATGTCGTTTCTGGAAATTCGCACACAATGGAAGTCCCAAAGTGCTATATCGCAGACATTACCACATCAAGGAGAACCTTTGTGTTGAAGTCTGAAAGTGCCTGCTGACGTCTTGCACATACGGACGCAACTTTACATTCTGGAAACATAAGATTAAGTTACAAGATTTAAAGTTCAGCTATACAGGAGAGTCTACTTCACAGGGGAAAAGATCAGGACAGTGCTCTGAGAGCATACCTGAAAGAGGTACACCTAAAAGACGGATCAAAACCATAAACCCACTCATGAATAAAATACAGAAAATAAACACGATGGTATGCCCTTCAAACACCGAATGCATGCAACTAAAGCCTCAACAAGGTGGGCGCTATGTTAACATTAAGCATAAGTCCTGGCTCAAAGCTCAAACTGAATCAAGACCAAAAAACTTAGCGAGCTTGCAAATTAGCATACCAACACTATCAAAAAAGTTTCTGTAATCGCTGCTGTCCAAGCTGAGAAGCTGCAACCTGACCACAAGCCGCAACTAGGGCTGTACCTTCCCTGCTGTACAACACCAAAGACTAATGTGCTGCTGAAGGAACAATACATGCAGCTAGATGGTAGGCCTGCTTAAATTGGGCACACCATAGCTGTACTTCCAACGAAGACACATAGCACAGTGTGTCAATGCTGATGCATTGACAACAGAGCAAAATTTGCAGACCCAGCTGTCCGACTGAAAATCAAAAGGTCTGACTTGACCGCATGCAGCACACTGCAAGCAAGAACTTTTATTCAACAAAGTGCAGGTGCTGCATTCCCATTCATCAACCGGCATGCTTCTTTCATCTGCCTGTGGAGGTTCTTCACTGTACATTGTTGGGGCTAGAAATATCCTGTTGCTGAGGTCATCATGATTGTCAAGCCGTGTGCGCTTTGTATCTGGCTGATGAAGTGGTGAGGGTCCTGGGTCATCTGTCACGTCGACAACATCCTCAAAAATTTGTTCTGCAGTACTCTTGACACCAGATGCGTGCAGTATCTGCTCCTGCTGCTGCAGCTGCTGCTGTTTCTGCTCATGCTGCTGCAGCTGCTGCTGCTGCTGTTGCTGCTTATGCTGATGCTGCTGGTGCTGCTGCCGCTGCTGCGCATGTGACTGCAAGTTTTCCCTTGCAGCTTGGGTTTTGCTGCTAGAGCAATCTTGATCATTGGCAATCTGGGCCTGTTGTGTTGAGGGCGTCTGTCCGGGGTGGTGTGAAGGGTCTACCACAATGACGTCATCATCATTGTTGTACTGGATGTCAGTGCCGTGGTCACATGGGCACCACACGTTGTCTCTGGCCCGCCTCTCAGCTGCCCTAGCAGCCGCCTGCAATCAACAATGATTATCAATGGCATGCAGCCAGTTTCGCTTGGGTCTCAAGATTTGACAGGCTGTATCAAGCAATGATCAGATTTGCAATGAGCTCATTGCTTTGCTTGCAGTGAACAATGATAACGTGAGGCATCAAGTCGCTTGCTTGGCAGTCATGTCGCACCAATACACAGACTGCGCCAGATACTGGTCAGGTTTGCTGTGGGCTCATTGCTTTGCTTGCAGGGACCAATCATGACATGAGGCACTCAGCCACTTGCTTGGCAGTCATGTCACACCAATGCACACACTGTGCAGGCAATGATCATATTCGCACTGAGCTGACTGGCTTGCATGCAGTGAACAATGATAACTTGAACAAAGTTCCTCATACACCTCAAAGCATGCCTATGGAATCTGCTGTACTGCACCAAGATGGGAACCTGTACCTGAGGTGATTGGCTTGGTTGCAGTGAACCATGATGGTTTGAGTACAGTGCCTCATACACCTCAAAACACGCCTATGTAATCTGCTCTGCTGCACAAACATGTGAATGTGTACCTGAGCTGGTGTCAAGCCTTTGAGCAAGGTGACATCTCCTCCAAGCTTTCTGGGTCCAGATGGCATCACGGCTTGCTGTTTCATGCGGGCCTCAGCAGCCTGCAAACTCCGAGAAGATGCCATAGTTTATTGAAAACAGTGCACAACTAGCAAGACCTTTTTCACGTGGGCCTCTGCAGCCTGCACAGCCCCAGGAAATGCGACAGTTGAGCAAAATCAGAAGCCCTTTGAGAAGTTGTGGCATGCAGGCCTCTACAGCCTGCACATGGTCAGGAAATGCAATGAACAATGATTGGACAGACAGTGAGAGCTTGAGCACGACTGACCTTTAGGGCTAAGCTCTTCGCCTGGTGTGAGGGAGGGTTGTGAATTGGGACAGGGCCTCTACCACCCAGCCTTCCCACAGAGGCGGCATCAAAGCCAACACCACTGCCTGAAATGCCCTTTGACATGAACCCCTCACATTCCTGCATCAAAAGCTCTTGTGCAGCAGCTTCCATGCATAGTCAGCGCATGTCAAACACTAAGCAAAAGGGGAGGCGGTGTAGATGGCGCAGAGTTTGCTGCAGACGACACAGTCACTGCAGCATCAATGCACGTCAGACATAAAAGTGGAGCAGAAGTTGAGCATGCAGAGTCCGCTGCAGACATTAGACGTAATGCATGACCAGCTGTCTGACTTTTGAGAAGTGTAAACCTTATGATCAGGTGTCAACTGCTTCTGCAAGTAAGCCATTGACAGCAAAGCATTTGTTGCAAGCTTTTGTTGAGGTGCCATACCTCAGTGATTTCATCCAAAAGCTTGTAGAACACAGCATTGTGAGGCCCTTGCACATTGTGCACAAGCTCATGTAGCATTGTGCCAATCAAGTGTTCATACGGGAAGAAGCTGCTGTCAGTTGCATGCGGTCTCAGCCTAATCTTGATCTCAGACGTCCTGCCTCCTCCACCATTGATATTGAGACCCTATGTACGCAGTTTTGAGTGATCAGCGCAAGGCATGCCGCTGAAGGAGCCAGGCAGCTTGGTTGTATACAGGCAGCTCGTACCAGGAGGTTGGGGTTCTTTGGCGAGAATTCGGACAGCAGAGGAACCCTCCAGTTGCGCTTGCGCATGACAGGCTGTACTTGCTTCGCTATGCGTTGCAGGAGTGCAAGCGCCTGCGAACGGCAAGAGTTGTTATGATCGTGAATCGCAAGAGTGAGTCAAGCGCGCGGTGTGCACAAATCACACTCGCCTCCGTACTGCCGTTCTTTTTCAGAGCCTTGCATTCCCAAACCTTCAGCGGATCTTGAGGCTCGACTGTCGCGACTGGCATAGCGAGCGCGGCAAAGCCCTACTCACAGCTTGTCGCAACTTCGGTGATCTCAGTCGCAATCTAATATGATTCTGTGCGCAGTCACACGCGCATGCATGACGTTTCTGGGTGAGTGCCGATGAGCAACGACACCGTGCTGTGCTGCGTGTTATGAAGAGACAGTGTCTGTGCGTCATGGTGAGGCCGATAGGTCATGGGCTGGCGTTAAGCAAGTTGGCGTTACGCCGTGTTTCGAGGCTCTTTACCTCAAGCTGCACTCGATTGTGTCGTCGGTGTGAGGGGTCGAGTCGTTGGTGTTGGGTGCTGATTCGTTAGCAGGACGGTTCCCAAGCCAGCGGTGGGGTCGTTGGCCAGTCGTCTTCTGTCCTGAGACCCGTCGTCAGCTGCAGCTTGTCCGCATAGGTATTCCCGCGACTGCCCTGCCCTGCATGAATCGCAACTTGCTTGCGCACGCCAGACTTGTTCGTCTGTTCTGCATTGCCAGCTTCGTTTAGCTTTCGGCGAGACTTCTTCTGCGACCTTGAGCACCTGGAAACGGCATGCACTGCAAGGACCGATTGCTGTTTCGTTCGCATCGCCCAGTGCGAGCACAAATTCCCCTGCACCCTGCAGTGCCGTCGTCTCAATACGGCACTGAGAGTATAAAGCCAGTTTGCAGATCGACTTGCTTGGCTGTGACATTGCCAATCATCAGCTGAGTCTGCTGTGCTGTTTGCTCTTTCAGGAAGTATGGGCAGCAGGGCTGCGCAGAGCTTGCTAGGGCCTCTGGTAGATGGCTACAGGGACCTGGACTCCTCAAAGCAGAGCTTCAACCGCCCTGCTGTAAGCTTACCTGCCTCCTTTACATGCACTGCCGAACGCAACGCTTTGCTATCGCCTTGTGCTATGTCTGGTGTGATGGTATCGCTAGCAATGTTGAACGCGTTCAACAGATTCAAAATGGGCTTACAAGCAACCAATGTAAGTTCCTGTGTTGCAGTCAGCTGGGTATCCCACAATGAAGAAGACTGACTGGGAGAATATGGACCTCGGAGGCGGTGGTGGTGGCGCCAAAGCTGCAGAGATTTTCAAGTGAGCTGTTGCAATCCATGCACATTGTTGTCATTTGCTGCCTTTGCTTCCTTAGCCCTCTCTTGGCAAAATTGAACATCAAGTTGTTAACAAAGTTGCTTTGCACAAGCACTCAAACATCAAGTCAAGCATTGTCTGGGTCATGCCATACTCAATATCAATGCCATGCAAATCACAGTTTCTATTTGGCAGAGCTCAGTTGCCAGCTGTGCAAAGGACTCAAAGCTTGATATGTGGTGCTGCAGGCGGTATGATGCAGACAACACTGGCAACATCGATGACCGTGAGATGATGCAGGCTTTGCAAGAGCTTGGAGTGTTGGATCCCAAGGTATGTTCTGCTGAACACAATCTTCTATCTGCTCCTTCATCTATGTTGTAAATGATAGTACCATAACCCAAAGGCTAGCAGTACACCCCTATGAAGTGTGCAAGGTGGGTTCAGTTGTACATGATGGTACGTTAAGCCAAATGCTAGCAACACAGCCCCACAAACTGCTCAAGGTAGTAGGCAAAACCAGACATGATCAACAAAGTGTGTGCCAAATAGTACACCCAAAGCAGAGAAATAGCATCACACTTGCTGTATTATCCGCTACACTCTGCATACATATATGACATCCTCATGGGATGCTATCTTGCAGCCTGCTGCTGCCAGCAGCATGCAGCATTGCTGCTGCTTGTGTCAACTTCAGGCCATTCCAATATGACCACATGGCATGAGTGCACTGACTTCGTTGATTACCTCTTTGCAGGACAAGAAGGCTGCCAAGGCATTGTGCAAAAAGATGAAGGATGCAAACACCAACCAGGACATCATGTTATTGTGCACAGAGTTGACAAATGCATCCTTTGACTACATATGCAATTGTGACAGACACTAACTGCAGTCACAAATCTCAACTGCAGGACAAGAAGGCGGCTAAGGCGTTGCGTACGGAGATGAAGGATGCAGACACCAACCAGGACGGCATGATCAGCTTCATTGAGTTCTTGGGTTACTTCCAGAAGATGGCCAGGTACAGGGCGGACCTGGCACGCACCCAGCGCTTGGAGTCATACGGTCGCCCCCGCGATCTGCCCCTGAGTAAGACTGATTTTCCTTTCTCTTCTTTCTGTAAGATCGTCTGCTTAGTGACTGGCCCTGGTGGAATCCAGCTCCAAGCTGTTCATGGATGTGGCCTAAATACATTGGCTGGATTCTGACGGCGGCCCTGGGGACCTCTGACTGCTTCTCCTTCCTTGTTCTCTTGTTCTCATTCTCCTGACTCCTTCTTGATTTGCTGCTGCATGCTTTTTGATGTGGGGTTTACTGGGTGTCAATGTTGCCAAATTTGGTTTGGCTTGCACCCAACATCTGGGGTTTTGCAGCGGTTGCTGAGACCTGCACCTTTCCTCTATTTCCTCTTCATCTTGTTTTTTCTTCTTCATGGCAGGAGCCATGGCATTTGTCAAAGCGGCGAAGAAGCTGCGCAACAACAGCTCCATGGCAATGCCACTGAGCATTGACGCTGATACAGGTTTTGAGACCAACCCCACGCTTCAGCAGTGCTTCAAGAACTTCTGCGTGTACGGCAAGAATCATGGCATCAGTCAGGGAGGCCCTGCACGCAGCATCCATCAGCTGCGCATGAACAACTTCCAGTTCATCCACCTGTGCAAGGACGCTGGATTCGCTGAGCCTGAAGGGCGGTTGCACCGAGAAACCCTGGATGTCATCTTCTTCAGGGCTGCTGAGACCGGCCAGCGTCACATCAGCTTCAGGGTCAGCTGCCCAACTTACTGAACTTGTCTGAAATCAGCAATATAGTGTCCTGCACATGCATTGACGAATTTGCATCGACATGCTTGTTTGATCATGTCAGCATCTTGTCTGCGCAGGCTTTGTAAGGTCAGTTCAATACTGATGTTTGTGTGCTTGGGCATGAGCAAAGGAGCTGGGACTTGCCAGTTGTATTATTGTTGGCTTTGCCTCCATTGCTTGTGTTTGCCCTGCTTGGTGTGTTCAATATAGTGATGCTTATTCTGTTTATAATGCCCAGGACAGAAGGCAAGTGCCTGGTCAAGCCAGCAGCAAAAGTGTCTCAATATTGATGAAGGCTGTTTTCCTCAACCTAGACTTGTTTAATAAGCCCAGCCATGCCAGCAATGCCTGCATGCCACTGCCTCACACCACTAAACAGAATGCTGCCAGGTCAAGAAACAACACATTTGTTCTTGAGCGCATTCACGTGCCTACGGCACATCAAAACTGGTTGACAAGAGCATATTTGCAATAGATTTGCACATGTGCAGGAGTTTCTGCAGTCTTTGGCCATCATTGCAGATGAATGTGGGATGCAGCTGATTGATGCTGCGGTGCAACTGGGCGCTGACCCCACCCAACTGCAAGGTTAGCAACGCGGCATGAAAAGTCTACCCCTGCGCTGAAAGTCATGACACTTTGTGCAGTGCATTTGTAGTAAATCAGCGTGTGTGCAGACTGGGTTGCTCAAGGACAGTTGCTCGATGACTGTATGTACCTAGCAAGGCCTCTGAGCCTAAGTAGCATGCGCTTTGCATGATACAACACGAATGAACGACAGTGCATCTGCAACAAAGGAGCTTAAGCCAGCTTGAGTGTTCAAAATATCTACTTGCAGTTGATCGCACATGCCAGCTGTGCATTCTTTCCACGCATTGCACAGGTCACACATGCATTCGATCTTGCCACGTTGTTCTGAGACTGTGCAAGGCAACACTGCTGTCTTCTGTGGTACCTTTAATGACTGTGTCAAATGTGTGGATACCACGTGCATTATCTGTTACAGGGCAAACTTAATTGGCTCTCTGACACGTAGCTAGCATACCCTTTTCATGCGCCTTGTTACATTATCTTGCCGTAGTTGCATACAGTGCAGACAAATTTGTCACAATCATGGCAACATTTGGGCGCATGATGGTGTTGCAGGGACACCCAGCCCAGCCAGGGCTGTTTCAGATGCTGAAGAAGAGGACTGGAGGGCAAACTCCAGGAACATTGATGTGCCCTCAAAGGTGAGTCTAATCTTGTCCATGAACTCAAATCAGTCAGCGCATCAGCACAATAGACAAGCTTTGCTGTGGTGCTGCAAGCCATTGCTTGCTGCAAGCAAAGACAGCATTAGCGAGCACAACTGGTCAACACTGCAGCTTCATTACATTACATTACATGTGAGCCACTGCATGTTGCAAAGCAAAGACAGCATCCCCCAAGCTGGCTCACGTGACAAGCACAGAGCATGCAAGTGCTGGTATGCAACTTGTCAGCTGTCACAGCACCTGTCCTGTAGAGATATGCTGGGATACTACACAGTGGCTGCATACATGACATGCATACCCCGCATTTGACTTTGGCATTGGCAACAGGGCCCTTACTTGCCTGGCTGTGCAAACTGAATTGTACTTCCAGGAAAGGCAGTTGACGTCGTGAGTAATCTGAGTATTCTGCTCGCCAGAACCCCTGCATCAACGACTATACGTGTGATGGGTGCCAGCAGATTGGAGGAGGGAGAAGAAGATCAAGGCCAAGAAGAGGGCGCCATCAGGGCATCGCCCTGCAATCTACCCTACATGCCTCAGAGGGCATGTCGAACGCCACTCACAGCATGACTCATCTGCTGACACACATCATGATTGTGAATGTGACAGGTGGCAGCAGCCTGGAGGAGGGAGAAGAAGATCAAGGCCAAGAAAAGGGCTCCTCCAGGGCAGGGCATTGCCCTGCAGCCCGCCTCGCATGCTTCAGAGGGCATGATGAATGCCCTCAACGGCACAATGCCCCGCCAAAACTCTGAGACAGTCTCTCGCAAGCAGCTCACCAAGATGCTGGCTCAGGTATCTGACCGTCCCTCTTCATACATGCTGTTCTTGCAACTGCTCTTGATGCATATGCTCACATAAGCCCCTCCAAAACTCTCAACTTAGTCTGTTGCCAGCAGCTTACCCAGATGATGGCCCAGGTATTTGACCGCTGATTCCTCGTGCAAGTGCTTGCGAGAGTGCCACGCCAGCACTCTTGCTCAATTTTACAACAAGAGACCTTCATGCAAGTGTGTGTAAGTATATCTTCCCGCAACATGTGACTCACTTGCAAGCAGCTTGCCAAGCTGCTGGCACAGGGCTTTGACCATTCATCTGCATTTAGTAGGGAGCCACTTCATCTGCGGAGAACCCTGCAAAGCCATGCAGTGACTACTGCTCCTGGTGTCTGCTCACCTCATGCTACAGTACGATACAGAGAGCTGCAACTTCTATCCCCCAGAACTCCAGCTGCTCCCACCTAGCTGACATCCTTTGCCTTGAGGTTTGCCGTAGCACCACAAGCATATCTTACATGTACCGCATTGTTGCGAGCAAGGACATGGTGTCACATGCAGCATTTGTGTTCAGATCTCTTGTCTGCAGATCTGGTCCTCAATTACACAGATGCTGCATGCAACAAACTGTGCTGCACAACAGACATTTTAACTCACAAAATCGAAATGGGACTAAAAGGAACTTTGAAAGGCATTTGAGGCTGATCACATGATTTCTGAGTTATGCTCAGATGATCTTTGGTGTGCAGGCGAGGCAGCAGAGTGTGGATGAGGTGAATCAGCGCTGGGCCGCCAAGTCACATGGTCTCCTGTCCCGCATTGCCACCCTGGAGCAGCAGCTGCAAGGGCACCCAGCAGATGGCCCTTCTCAGGTGAGGGCTTTGCCAGCTCCTGAATGGAATGCAAGGATATGACAAAGACATGACTGGGCAAAATTACCAGCCGTGCAACATCAGACATATGGCAAGAACACTCATGACAGACCAAGCATGGAAGCATGAGCATGTCAACATGAGTTACAGCAAAGAGAAGTGGGTGATTAGATCCCCTGCAGTCTTGCAAGGGTATTTCTGAGCCACTTCATGACACTGGCATCCCAAAGTGGCTCAGACATGCATCCCTGCAACATGTGTGCATGTGATTTTGCAGGCATCTGCATCAGGAGCAGAGGGCGTAAGCAGCATTGTCGTCCAGGGAGCTGAGGCCTACAGCATGGATGATCCCCGAGCTGAGATGGATCTGCTGAGGCATGAGATTGATATCAGCATTGAGCGAAAGCTGAAGGGGGTGGAGCGGCGGCTGCAGGTCAGTCATGCAGTAGCTGCCCTGAAGCTGGACCTGCAGGCCGCTGTGGAGGCCAGATTCCAGGGCTTTGACACGCGCCTGCAGGTCAGCCAATGCATGCAGGCACTTTGTAATTGATAGGCTGAGAATGTTGACAGCGAACAGTTGCACAGTGTGCAGTCAAGGCTACAAGTCAGGTATGTACCTAGTTGGGCCTGCTGAGCCTGTCTAGCACTTGTTTAGAATGCATAAAATTAAACTACAAGGCTGCAGAGTAGCCCTGCAGGTCAGGCCATGCATGCCTGATTGGTATTTCCCAGGCCAAACAATGCATGCATGGTCTTACAGCTTGAGGCTTGACTGTCCTTTGTGATTCAGACATTTGGACAGACACAAATGGCACACGCAATTTATCATGAGACAACACCGATTGCTTGAACAAAGGACAGTCTTTGGTATGATCACTGTTGCTGTGCGACTTGCTGCATATGACTTCCCGTGCCACAAGGACAGAAACTCAGCTCGAGTTTTTGGCACTCTGACAGGTACCTAAGGTCAATAGTGCCTCAGCTCAAGCCCATTCAGCACATGCATGCGACAGTGTCTGCACATCTGCTAACGCATCATGTGACCTGAAGAGCTGTCAAGTCAGTCTTGGTGCCTCAGAGCGATCACACCGTGGGTGTTTGCAGGCTTTAGAGTTCCAGAGTAAGACTCAGTTGAAGGCTTTGGAGGCGGGAGTTGCTGCCCTGCAGCGCCAGATTCCTGCCACTTCTGGGGGCGCTGGAGTCAGCCCGGAAGCCTTTGAGAAGCTGGCCAGCACTACACATGCCATGCAGAGGACCCTCAGCTCCCTCACAGAGCAGATTCAAACTTCAGGCGGGAAGCCGGGTATGTCACGCTACCTGCCTTGCCGCTGAGTCCAATTTTCCGTACAATGAGGCTGTTGTGTTGACATGTGCACTTACAGTGAGGCTGTTGTGTTGACACGTTCACCTTCAAAAGCAGCAATGCCAAGACATGTTCGCAAGTTTGCAGGTCTGTCCAAGGCTGAGATTCAGGCGGCTGTGCTGGAGACTGAGAGGAGATTAGCAGAGAAGCATGCAAGGCTGGAAGGTGCTGTTGTCCAGGTGACTCCTTAGCACTACAGTGACCTCTCTTTGTAATGCTTTTGTCAGCAAGAAACCCGTCCTTACATCTTGTTGTCCTTACTTGGAGGCACCACTGCAGTCGAAATGCTGTGATTACTTACCAATGGCGTTGTCCTTACATCAAGATTGTCCTTACATCGAGTGTCTGTACATAAGAGAGTTAAATGTAACCCTGCATCTCAGGCATGCACATATGCATGCCCAGGTTCATCACTGACAGCATCAGCTCAGGTCGTTCAGCTCAGCCGTCAGCAACAGCGACAGCGACAGCAACAGCGACAGCTTGTTTTATCCTTTTGTTGATTTCTCTACCATCTGCAGGGGTATCATTGCATACTGCCAGTGATTGTAACATCTGCTTTGCTTGTCTGCGTTTCTTGTAGTCAGTAGTGGTGAGTAGGCGGATTACGAGTGAGCAAATGCGTCAGCTGTTCATATTGGCCTGGCTCAACAGCAAACAGCTGCATCCAAACAGCATTATGCCTAAGTGAAGTGACTGTGCGTATGTCATGTGATTGTTATCAGATCCTGACATGTTCACCTGTAAAAGCATTGTTATCAGTTGCAGCTCAAGTTGCCTGAAATGGGTGTATTGCTGCAAATTGATGTCTTTGCAAGTGTTTGGCAAATGGGCGTGAGTGTGTCAAATGCTGCACATCACTGACACACCAATTCAGGGAAAGCCTGGCTGCTTTTGAGACTAGACCAGCTGCAAGAGGTTTCCACCCAGGACTCAACAGTTCACATGGATGTAAAGATATCTGACAATATGAAAGGATGCAAACCTGAAGCCCTGGTGGCTGCATCACTGTAGATTCATGGTAATGCACTGGTGTCTTCGCTGCAAAGGGGCCACTGACGACTGATCAAATTGCTTGCTGCTGCAGGTAGCAGGGCGGGTGGACATGTTGGATGGCCGTGTGAAGCAAGAGCAAGAGTCCTCTTTGAGGGCGCTTGAAGCCATTTTGTCAGAATCCAGTCATGGCAAGCGCTGATCATCGGTATACCCTTGCATGCGTGTGAGGTGATTGATCAAAGAGAGCGGACCATGGTGCTGGTATGCAAGTAGTTGGGTTAGATAGCAGCCTTACACACCAAGTTCTGGCATGCCTTCTTCTGATTGTTTGAGCTGAAGCTGAACGTCATGTCAATGTTACCATCAGAAGTAATGCAGCTGTGCAAGGTCTTTGGCAAGCATGCAAGATTGGGCGTCACCTTCAAACGCGCAATAAATGTAGGCCCGGACTTGTATACAACAGCAGCAGCACTCTTGTCCTGCTGATCATGCAGAACATATTGCATATGATCTTGGCCCGCCAACATGGGCATGGTGGAGTTCTTCGGGCAATGTGCGGAGCCCAGCTTCCAATTTTGCAGGAACACACCCGTGCATTCGATGGCATGACGCATGCCGCCAAAAGCTATGCATGCGACCGCTCCACGACAGCTGAATCAGCAGAGGGCAGCGGGCAAACGAGTGGATTCTGGATATGCCTTCCGGTTCCACGTGAGACGATTTTACGCATGTTTACGCAAGAATAGGATAGCCTGACGGCTTGAAGGAGGAATCTGAACCTGCTTCATTACGCCAATCTCGGCCAATGTGCATTTGCAGTAGTCCACGTCGCTCGCAGCTGCCTCGTTTCGTGATTTGTTCGTCGACAATTTACAACATGTGCATCACGTGACACAATTTCAGGCTTGGTAGTTGTTAGCCAGTCACGTAATAGCAATAACGTGATATGCCACAACATCCACAGGGCCATGACTTGACTGGCTCATCTTGATATTTGAGTTGCGAAACTTCGACTGCACAGATCACTCTTCTCGCTCTGTGACCGGCAATATAATCTATTTGCAGTGGTGAGTGCTGCGTGTGCTGATTGCTTCGTTGCGCTCGCCGTGCTCAGCTTAGCAAAGCTGTGATACGCGGGACAACCCTTGCATCCGTGTGTACTTATCTGCTTTTGGCCTTGCAGATCACTATTGCGCGAAGTGAATTGTGAGATTCACGTCATGAAGGTAAGGCAGCTTGCAAGCAAATATCGACGCGCACTTGCCTGCAGCTGCATGCACGTTTGCTGTGCATGACCTTTCGCCTATAGGCTACCTGCCTGCAGCTATACAGCCTGTCCTCCAGTGTTGCGCCTGCGTTGTATCATTTGTCGTTGGCCTGTAGTGCTGATCACGGTGTCCTTTGCTTGCAGGCTTTCTGCGTCGCAGCGGTCTTGGCCGTCTGCCTGGCTGTTGCTTGCGCCCAGCCCTTCGCCCCTGGTCAAGGGTTCTTGCCTTCAGGTAGGACAGCTTTCCGTCCATTTTGCGTGCCCTTAGTACTTTAACAGCTTTTGCTTGCATTGCTGTTTTGATTGCAGCGGATCGATCGCAGCGGATCGCTTCTTTGAAGCTCCCAGATCTTCACTCATGCTTGGCGTGCTCTGCAGGCAACCTGCGCACCACCGACTTTGACGGCCCATACAACATCTCTTTGCTGGAGACCCAATACAACGAGATCAAGGGTGAGCGTCGTCGCTGGCGGTCACGTCATTGCGCATATCGTCATTCAGCTGACGTTGTTTTGCTGACTGCAGCCGGCATTGCCGCCAAGCAGAACTTCTCTGACTTGGACATTGTTCACTTCCTGACCAACGTCGAGTGCCTGGAGGGCCAGTTCGACACATGGGGTGTCTTTGGGTAAGCTCTTGCATTGCTGCCACACTTGCTGTCTCTTAGTTGTTCTGGCCTGCATCTGAGGATAGAGTGACTGCCACAGCTGTGCATTGCATTGACGCACCAGCAGCATGCTTCTTCTCTCACTGCAGGCTTCTAGCCTGTCCTATATGCTGTCTGCTACACCTTTGCCCCATGTTGTCACCCTCACTTCCTTGGCAATACCTAGCCTGTTGCAAAGCTCAATATCATCATCATCAAGACTAACTTGTTTCTTGTGCTGCAGCTTCGGCTTCATTGACAACCTGAACCTGAATGGCCCCGTACCCATCGGTGCCCGCCAAGCCAATTTGACAGAGCGCACTCGCCCCTTCCTGGAGGAAGTAGCCCTGAATGAGCAAGGGCATGCCCTGTTCACCCGCCAGGCAGGCAGCACCATCCCCTGCCCCCTTGTTGACTTCACTGGAGGCTTCAACGCTTTCATGGGCGCTGCCTACGGCCTGCCTGCTGGTGTTACTGTTGAGCAGCAGTACGGCTCTGCCTTTGGTGAGCACATTGTTCTTAATGTTTCACCCTGATGCCTTTTCCGTTGCACTGTTCTTTGTTTTTTTGAGTTGAATGAGATCACTGGAGGCTTCAACGCTTTCATGAGCGCCTGCCTGCTGGTGTCACTGTTGAGCAGCAGTACGGCTCTGCCTTTGGTGAGCATTCTGTCCATTGCTCTGCTTGCTGAATTTGCTGCAAGCTTAGCTGCATTGGGACTCGTACACTCTCTCAGTTTGTCAGCAAGTTTGTCATACATAGCATTGTCACCTGCAATTGAGTTTTGTGCATGTCTGTACACATAGCCTGCTGCAAATGTTCTTTTGCCTGAGTGAACAGTTTGGCTCACGACTTGGTGCAAAGCCTGGTGATTCAATGCACCGCCTTTGCTCAGCATGTCTTTTCATCTTGGGTGCATTTTGCCTGATCTTTCCCTCCTAGTGTCATGCCCCTTTCGTCTAACCCAAGTTCTCCTGCCCTGCAGACCCCTTCCTGAACGACCAGAACTTTGTCCTGTCAGTCCTGTCTCTGGAGGAGTTGGGTGCAACAGGCAACAAGGGACTTGCTGGTCTGACCGGCAACCCAGTTCTGGCCAATGGCATTGCTGGCCTGGCCACCTCTGCCACCGCCCAGGCCACCGTTGAGCGTATGCTGCTGTACCAGCTGCGTGACGAGATCATTGAGCCCTTTGGCGAGACTGCCCAGCAGGCCTTTGCCCGTGTTTCAGCCCTGCGTGACTCCCTTGACGGACCCCAGGTACACATCAAGTTGTCCACATTCAGTTTCTTCTGCATTCTCTTTATGTGTATGATGTGGGGTAGCTGCTCTGTGACTGTCTAGTGTCCTGCATTGTGTCACTGCAGTCTGATTGTGTCACCGCATTCTGATTGATTGCTATGAGGTTGGCTGTGCCTACTGTGTGCTTTGCTCACTGTTGTGAGCTGTGGCTGGCTAGTTCTGATGCGCTGTATGCATTGTGCAGTACAGCTCTGCTGGTTTTCCTGTTTGCTGTATATTTTGCATGATCATAGCTGTATATTTGTTGTACTCTGACATTTTAGCATGTTGCTGCACCATGTTGTGTACTTCTGCCCAGTGCTTCTGCCCAGTGCTGACTCTGTTGTTTTGCCGCTGCAGTTTGACGACCAGGGAATTGTCAACACCGACCCCCGCAACATTGCAGTGCCAGACAACTACGTCAACATCATCCCCACAGACGTGCGCGGTCTCACCTTCTCTCGCACACCCCAGATGAACATCAACATCCTGACTCTGGGCAACCCTGACGGTGTTGGTGTCTTCTTCCCTAACGGTCTGATTGGCGCCATCAGCACCCCTACTGGCTACAACGTGACCTCAGACGGTCTTGCTGACTTCCCAACTGACCCTATGACCGCCATGCAGGTTGGTCACTGTCTCCTGCTATTCTCTTGCAAGTTGTGTTCAGCTTGCTGTCATGTTGCAAGCTGCATTCTCTGGCTATAATGTTACCTGTGATGGCCTTGCTGACTTTCCCATCTGTCTCCATGACCGCCAAACAGGTTAGTAGCTGTCGTGTATCTGCTGCCAAAGCGCAAGCCGCTGTCATCTACTATGCTGTTGCAAGCTGCAGACATTTGCTGTGCCTGCGTAAGCCGTCTCATTGTCTTAAGCTACGCAGACAACTTGACAAGCCAGTAGATTTTTGCATGTGCAGTCTGGTAGATGTGCCCATCTTGCGCAGCTTGCCCTGCTTTGCCCTGCATGTGATGTCACTGCATATTTGTGCAAGTGTGCTGCCTACTCACACTCCTGCTCATGCTGTTTGCTGTTGTTCAGCATCATGTCACAACATCAGTTGCAGATATGTATGCTTACATTTTTGTGTCCTGCTGCAGTCATCTGTTGACGAGATTGGCACCATCCTGCCACCCCTGACAGCTGCTGGCCCAGCCACAGTTGTGGGCGAGTACGACCTCACCCAGTCTTTGACTGGCACAGCCGACAACGGCACAGCCGCCACACGTGGTCTGGACACCACACCCATGATGGGCTCACCCAACAGCGCTAACACCACCACTGTCCAAGTTGGCACTCCTGGTGGCCAGTACTAGACAGGATACTAGTCAGCAGCGGGGTCGTGGTCACTGCCCTGCATTGGGTTGTATTGTGACTGCTGTGACTGGTCAGTACTAGGTGGGTTAGTTGACAGCAGAAGAATGGTGACTTCTCATGCATGGAACGTTGCTAGTTTGTGACTGCTAGATTACGTGTTTTTAAGCACGATGGCAACTCAGTATATAGTAGCTTGCCATGGTTAGTCAAGTGCAGTGTTGCGCGGTGTGTGAAAGGAGTGTTGCTTGTGATTGTTTCATGAACTCTCTCTTTTGGGTTGAACATTGTCAGCCGCGTTTTTCTATGGCTGGCTTTGCAACATTGCTCAGTGTTTGTGTTTTGGGCGTCCAAATAGGCGCTCTGGTGCTTGGTCCAGAATGATGTGATGATACAGATTGAATCATGTTGTGGGTTCTGATGTGTTTACTTGTTCTGGGTGTTTTACTCACCTATTTCACTCCCTTTTACTTTAAGGCTTGGGCTTCTGCTGTAGCATTACTTGCTTATAAGCAGCAATGTTTGCAGGGATTGCTGTCTGTCTACCTCTTTATTTACTTGCTCACCTTCACATCATTGGGATAGACTGCCATGATGTATATAATGATCGCAATGTATCCATTGCAATGTAATAAAGTCTTGTCTGAGTATGGTGTGTGCCGTGCTAGCCTGTTGCACATATCCATACCATAACAGCAATCACAACATAATTGTTGCAATGTAGTTTCCATCAATGTCAATGCACAACTTTTTGTCAGTGGACCTCCGCTCTGATCAGTGTCTGAGCTGCTGCAACAGCAGTGTTGCTCTGTGGCCACATTTGCAGCATGGCGCTTGCCACTGAGAGTAGTAGTATAAGCAAAGCAATGGCGGAGTGCACAATGTGCAAAGCGATGGCATCATGTAGTCAGCTGCATTTGAACTGCGTTTTGAAGTTGCGATGAAGACAAGCTCAATCACCATTTGTCACCACTGTGTTGAACATTACAGTCAGGCTTTTCATGTGCTCTGCGCGTGGTCGCCATGAAACCATAGCAGCAAGGTTGACTTTGTACACTGGAGTCGCGCGAGTGTCATGCATCGCTCACGGAGTCATGGCAAATTCTTCCATCATCATTGCCAAAAGCAAAGAATTTTTTACAACATCAAAGTGTAAGATGGCCTTACTTCATTGTGTAGACAGCCTATGCTATGAGCTGCAACAGTCCACACAATAAATGTAGCTACAGCTATAAGTGAGCAGGAGCAACAGCGCAGCAAGAATAGCAACGAACATAGCTAGTCTACAAACACATGTACAGGACACACATCCACACCGCATACATGTACAGTCTACAACAAAACACCTACTCAGCAAAAAATCTGCTCAGCTTTCAGACAAGTCAACAAACGAATACAAGAATTGTGTGAGGACAGAAACTACTGCTACAAAAGCAAATGGAAGAAATTGACTTGCTGGTAATTGAAGCTGTGTGGTCCATCCCCACACCAGCCCTGCCCCTGCAGGGCCAATAGCCCTAACAAAGCTAGCAACCATTTGACCACAGCCATTGACTTTGCCAAATGCATGCTTTGGAGAAGCATTGTTGACCATGATCATCGATCCACTGAAAGAATTTGCAGCTCCCATGCTCTTAAACCCCAGGATCAAGCACAGTGTGATCTGCGCTAGTATGACAGAGCGGAAGGCGTAGTGAGCAATAGGAATCAGCAAGACAGCAGGGGCAGTTGCCAACAGGCCAACCCTGCAGCTGAATTTGGCGCCGAACTTTCTCTGAAACCAAGGGTAACCATATACTGCGTACCACATGAGTATGACACCACAGAATACTAGAGGGACTGCTAGCTGGCTTGCCAGAAGGCCAACACCGCCAATTGCGACGGGTGCAGCAGCAAACAGGGGCGTCAACTCATCCGCAAAGTTGTACAGGAAGGCAATGGACCCATATCTGCAAGCACTCATCTGATATGAGACATACATTACACAGATGGTGTGTGACAATCAAAATCTTCAGTGCATGTCATGCACACTGCAAGCAAGATAAGCAAAGGAGCTTTGGTGTCGGGCTACCACAGAAGCAGGAACTGCAAGCCTGCATAAGCAAAAATGACAAGCTGCAAGCGCCTGACGAAGGGACAGACATACATTCATGTGCTGTGCATGCTGAGGAGTAAGCGCAGCACATGAATGTATGTCTTGGCTTATGCATCATGACTGCTATGCACAACAACAGCAGCAAGAAGTGATGAGCAGCTGCTGCAATATAACCAACCTGGACGTGTCCGCAGGCTCCTTGAGCTTGTGTCAGAGAGATAAACCAATGTGTTGTCATGCATAACGATAGAGCTACAAAGCACCATATGCATTGTCCCGTGGGGCATGACGTGAGCATGACAACATCTTGGAGTAAAGACTTGAGCGCACATACCCAAGGATTGTGAGCTGAACTGGGCGCTCTTTGTACCAGACACGCTGCCTGTCCAGAGCTGCAGCTTCCTGCCGGCTTCTCTTCTTGTGCCGTACAGGACTTGCTGATGATGACTCTGCATCCTGAGCTATCAGTACAGCAGCTTCATCATCAGATGCATGTGCAGCTTCCTGCTGAAGCTGATCATCACTGCCAGAAGCACTCGCAGATTCGGACAGCTCATCTTTCAAACCACTTGTGGTGGCTTTCCTGTCTGACAACTTTGCAGTTGCTTGCTGACGCTGCATGTCAGCAAGCTCAACCTCACCGTCTAGGATCTGAGCTCCTTCTGCCTGAGCCAGCTTTGCATACTGTGCGGCTGTGTCAGCGTCAGCTTGCTCAGTGAGAGCAGTCAGGACAAGAGCTTGTGGGACTAGTTCTATGCCAACTGTGCCTGCTAGGGGCCCAAGCTCATCGACAGTGGGGACTGCCTTGAGAAGGGCCGAGGAGTGCATCTCCTCAGCTGAGTCTCCTCGCCTGACCTGGCGAGATGCCTTTGCTGGCAATTGTGGTAATGAGGCACCTTTGCTGGCACCTGTAGAATGACAAGTTGCTGTCACTGATGCCCTGACAGATGTTACGTCCTGCTACACAGGTGCATGCAGGCTGTATAGAGGCTGTCTGAGTGCTGTCTGAGTTCTACATGAAGCTTTGCGAGAGTTGCAGCTTGAGATGAGGCAGATGAAAGCAACATGCTACAGCCAACTTGTCCTGCTTCACTCTTCGTGCTGCAAAACAAGATCATGCAAATTTGGCAAAGCATGCTGCAGCAGACAAACTTATCGGCAGTCATGTTTTGGGCAACCTAAATTGCTGTAGAAGCAACACAACAACAAGCTAGCGAGTGGCATTCACCACAGGTGCTGACCTGTGTCAGAAGATGGCTGCTGCTCTTCTGTAACTTGCAAGCGTGTATATTCTTTGGACACCTTGCTTGGCAGAGTCTCCTTGAGCAGGAACAGGCTTGACAGAAGCGCCATCAAAGAAATGAATGCGGCTGACATGCAAGGCAATAGGAAGGGCCTGCAGGCGTGATGCAAACAAGATCAGTATTGCTATCACTCGACGATGAAACAACAGCACAGTGCTTACTCAGGCAAACTTGATTACCAATGATATACAATTAATTGCTTATGATTGCAAGCTACAAGTTGACACAGCTCAACAGAAGGCACACACATGAGACAAAATCCAGCTGCATGCTGCGATCACCAGCTCCATTCCAGCGCCTCAAAGCAGATAGCAGCTAGACAAGCGAAATCTCTGCGCAATGTCTGCTGAGATGGCATGTTTGCTTAACATACCTGGTGTCAAAGAGCTGGCCTGGCCTGCAAAGAGGAAAGCCTTGACCATATGCTTGGCAAGGCTGAGCAAGAGCGCCTCCCAGTGAGGGTCCTGCAAACATTTTTGAAAATGAGCAATTTATGCGCTCAATACCAGCTCTTTCAGATGCAGGGCCAGGTTGTACACAAGACATGCAGCGCTCTGTCACAGGTCCCAACTGACAGTATGCCAGATGGTGATGTACTCTTGAAGTGCAAAAGCAAGGTTGTGAACAGCAGCATGTCATAATTATGTGAATGCAAATGTTGAAATGGTTACTGCTGCTGCTGTGCCAGTGCAACACGGACGCAACAGACTCAAGTTTGGGATGTTTACCCACCAAGAATTGTGCCAAAGCCCCATGAGAGGCTGAGGTAGCCCAGAGCCAACGCTTGGGTTGGCAGATCCATAGACTCTCCTATCATAGACTTCAAGCAGCTGCAGTAAAATCGGGCACCGCGTCAGTGGCAGCCTGCCTTTACATGCTGTGCATACAGGACATTCGTTGCCAACAGGACGTGAGCATGGATCAGATAGACAGACAGTGCCGGCACATGACTGTGGAGCATACAGAAGAGCAGTGCTGGCACATGAGCGTGAATCAGATAGACAGGCAGTGCCAGCACACAAGTGTGGATCAGATTGACAGGCAGTGCTAGCACATGGATGTTCATCAGGTACAGAGGCAGTGCCAGCAAGATGACAGCGATGAGTGGTTACTCACCTGGCGTCAGCCGCCTTGCATGCGACTGACTTTCATCACAGAGGCGCACCTGCTGACATCAACAGGCACACCCTTGTGCAAGACGCCTAAGGCTGACTAGGCAGCTGACGCACAACAAAGGCAATGAAAAAGCGCAACAGGAGGAGAGCATGTACCCAAAAGTGAAGTTGCAAAAGCCTCCAGATAGACGAGCGAGAAGTGCTAAGAGGTAGGTGGGAGCAACGCCAAAGCCTAGCACTGAGAGCAAGCTACTGATGTTGCTCATGATGACAATTGGCTGCAAAAAGCCACACAGAGTCAGTGGCCACATAGATCAATGCAGTCAGGGAAGCTATGCAGCTTTGCAGAACTAAGTTCAAAGCGCAGTATCAGCACCTTGCGTCCATAAGTATCGCTGAGATAACCAAGCAAAATTGAGGTCACAAACTGTGCAGCACAGAAGCTTGCTGCCTGCAATCAAACAAAATTTTCAGTTATGTTTGCTGGTGTCATGAAAGCACAGCAGTTAGCCGAAGCGGGGTATAGGTTTGAAAATTCGGCTCACAAGTATGCCAGTGAGCCTGCTGATTTGAGCTTGATCTGCTGCTGGTCCCAGAAAGTCGCGGACCATATAGACTGCTATAGTATACGGCATCGTGATCTGTGTGGCCTCGTTCATTTGGCAGAAACTGCAGTTGAACATGCCCTCATCAGCCGTCAGCGTGTTCACGACAATACCAGAGCACTGGCATCACTTACAATATGGCGGTCATTTGCCTTATTGGCAGCTTCGTCGCTAGCACCACATCGTCCTGTTCTTCGTCAGCCTCTATGTCGCTTGACGTAACCATCGTTTTACACTATGTTGTGCAGCCCCGTCGCAGTGCTGCTTGCAGGAGCAGCAAATGGCGTGCAGCACGTGCACGGGCGCCGAAAAGCAACAAACCACACAAGATAACAATATCAAATCGCAAACACAATCCTAGCGGGTGCTCGTGAAGGCACGGGTGAAGCTTTTCCCGCTGTGGGTTCTGTGACGTGATGCCATGACTAACATTAGAAGCTGAACTGCATGCAATTTGACTCTGCAGCTTGTTGTGTGTTGCGTTCATCGGCGCCTGACCTCATCGGACGGCTGCCTGCGTGACCAAAGATGGCTCTCGAAGCTCCAGTCATTACCCGGCAGCTCACCTTGTTGTCCGCATGGTGAGAGCTGCAGGCTGCACCAAACTTGCATGCTTGTACATGTCAACCGAACTTTGACCAGCTGTACCTTCACTGGAGGTAATTCAAAACTATGTGTCGCGGCATCGAGGTCGTTCTTTTGCATGCAGGTTTTGCCCATTTGCGCAGAGAACCTGGATAGCGCTCAATCACAAAGGCATAGAGTACAACCTGCATGAAGTTGCAATAAAGAATCCTAAAACAGGCCTATGGCACCAGCTCGACGAGAAGCCACAGTGGTTTCTCAAGCTAAATCCTTTGGGCAAGGTGCCAACCCTGACATATAAAGAAGGCGACACAACGCACAGTGTGTATGAGAGCAATATATGTGATGAGTTCCTGGAAGACTACCAAGCAGATCCGCCTCTCTTTGCGCAGCATCCTGTAGCCAAAGCAAGACAGCGCACGTAAGACACTGCGTGATACAAAGCGTCACACATGCTGCTTATGGTTGCAGATGTGTCGCTACAATTGCATTGGTTGCATGCACACATGTCATGCTGCATTTAAGCAGCTTCCCAACTTTGTCCCTGCACTGGACTTGACCCAAGTTTGCGCTGGTCCTTTCCACTGATATCTGCCATGTCCAGACATTGTCCCATCAGATGCAGGAAGTCTTGTCACGCTCTGCAGGATCATTGACCATTTTAACAGCAAGTTTGTGCCACTTTTTTATCGAGTTTTGGTCAGACAAGACAAGGATCAGCAGAAGGAGGTTGCCAAAGAAATCCAAGATCAGCTGTACTGGCTTGAAGACCATATTGATTCACAAGGGCCTTATTTCATGGGGAAAGACTTTTCCATGGTGGACATAGCATTGCTGCCTTGGTTTATCAGGCTGTTCATTCTGGAGCATTACAGAGGCTTTGGGCTGCCAGAAAACTGCAGCAAATTGGCTGCTTGGCATCAGCGAGTTAGCAAGCAGCAGTCAGTGCAAGACACCTTCACAGGCGCAGGAGGCTCCAGCGCAAGCTACAAAGATCAGCTTTTAGAGCATTACAGCCGGTATGCTGATGCCTCTGCCAACTCCACAAGTGCTCATGACTTCAAGTGATGATGACATTGACTACTTTCTGTGGGGCTGACACCTAGCTGAGGATAACAAGTAGCTTCATAATGAGCATCAGACAGGCAAAAAGCTATAAGAAGTTGCTTGTTTTGTATTGCAAATTTCTTTTGTTTGATAGTTCAAGTCCTTTTGCAAAGGTTACAAGATGTTGGAAGCTGCTGTCTACGACTCCTTCTGACCCAACAAAGTGTTCAGCATGCCAAACGCTTTGTGCATTGCAGTGTCAGTTGTGACTAACATACCACAGCCCAGTTAGCACACTGTCTATTTTCCGTCAGTACAATACATAAGTTGGTGTCCTGTCAACTTGCTGTACTCACATTTGAGCGACGGTCCATAGCATACAGATTGGCCACCCTTTCGCAATTGCTTCACCTCAGCTCACATTCGATGTTGCACACATCAATCATGGTGCATGATGACCTCACTACCTTTATTGCCTACAGCTTCAGGACATCATCATGACTTCAAGGACACACACACTCTTGCAGAAACAATATATCACTTGCATAAGGATTCAAATGTCCTTGTTCAGACATGCTACACTCAGATCCTAATGACCGTATCACAACAACCTGTTTGATGTCTTCTACAGCATCTTCAAGCTTGAGCAGCTTTCAATGTGACCAAAGCATCAGCTGGATATATAGTTGGCAGGTATAGCCAGTCGCCCTCATCTGACTTAGTCTTGCGGCGGGTCCACTCACAGCTGCATCACCACACATCTGAAGTCAAACCGAGTTGCCTTTGCAGCTGACTGTGCACCAACTCACAAAGAGCATTTGAAGGCTTTCAGCATCGCACAACAGATGCAAGTGCATTTGACATCAGATGGGCGGGTTGCGCCAAGTTCTGTTTCACATTGCATTGCATGCATGGTATTTATGCAATGCACACGAAACTGAAAAATGCAAGCTGAGCTGTGCAGCGCAACATGTGAGCCACAACACAGCTCAAATGTGGCTGCAACAAGACTGCGACACAGCTGCTGCATACTCATGCCTGTCTTCCTGTCTGATGATTCGCTGATAACAGTCTGCTGAACTTGAAGCGTTTGAGACCAGACCATAAAGCACTGCTGACCTGGTACTCAAGTTGGCCAGATAGCAGATGATTTGGTTGACAGCGTAGTCCTTGCCCACGCAGTAGTGAGGCCCATGACCAAAGGTGAGGAAGTTCTTTTGGTACTTGATGTCCTCCTTGCGCTCAGGGCCGAATCTGTCAGGGTCAAAGACGGAGGGGTTGCTGAAACCCTGCATGACACCAGTCATTGCTGCTCTGCATAATCTGGAGTTCCTCGACAGCAAAAGGGATACAGCGTTCTGAAACATTATTGTGCTTGCTTGCTGTTGACAGACATGTGACAGAGCTTGCAATCTTGTGTGTGCAGGCACTGCAGCTAGACGCTGTATCCGTGTTCCCAGTCATTGATGCACAGGATGCCAGCCTGGTGAGTATGGGCCATTGAGTAGCTTGAAGTAGAACTGCACATCTCATGTGCCGTATGGATCTTACCTGCATGTTTGCTGCTACAATGGAGGGCATGATGAGGGCGCCCTTTGGAGCCACATAGTCATCAGTCAACCTGAAGGGCTTCTGTGCAATCTGCAGGGCACAGACAAAATCAGTTTGCCACACTCAACAGTGAAATCAGCACCAGCGCATCATGGTCAGCAACACCATCCTTCATTGCGACATGAGCAACCACTGGCACGTCTAAATCGAGCTAGAAGGCAGATCAAACAATGCCCTATGGCTGTGCGTACAGTTGCAGCAGCTGAGCCTGCCTCTGCTGCAGGCAATGATCATCGCTGAGCATGCAGTCTTTTGACGAGACTGATGCCTGATCTGTATGACGCTTGCTCAGCAAAGAAATTGCTGTGTGGCCCGGGGGCTGTAGCAAAGGACTGAGCATTGCATAGCCATCCATATAAACGACCAGTCCTTCAGCAAAGCTCATCTGCACTTTGCAGCATTTGCAATTCCAAAGAGAATTGCTGCTGCCCATTGCTGATGATTGATTGTGCCCTGTGATGCTTTCAATCTGGACGTCAACACCTCAAAAGCTCAAGGTAAAAGGTGCACCGCAAGATAACAATTGAGGGTGTAGCTATGTTCAAGCAAGGGTGTGAGTGCTGCCTCTAATAGCAAAATCTTGACAGCTGTCGCACAAACAAGTAGGGTTTTGTACCTGGGGCACCATGGGGGCTGGGGGCCTGAAGCGCAGCACCTCCTTTACCACCTGTCTAGTGTACACCATCTCGTTCAGCGCTTCGCCTGTCACTGGTGCCTTCAGGTCTGGCCTCAACCTCCGCTGCTCTGCTCTCACCTGATGTAACACAGAGCAGAGATGTTGTCAGAAGCTGCTGAGCTTCTTGCAGCATGCGGTGCCTATGGTCACAAGCTGTGTAGCACAGTGTCCATCAGCTGAAGCTGCTGCAAAGGGCGGGCACATGGATGTAATTGCTGTGCATGCAGTCAATAGGCCTGGATATCAATCAATTGGTATGATTTGGTTTGTGAGGCATTACATCAAGACAACAATGCAGTCATATGATGCAGTCTTTTTGATGAATTGTTCGAGACATATTTGTGGCATTTCTTTGAGAGACTGTGTTTCAAATGCAGCCATACTGTCAATGTATCAAACTTGTTCCATGGACTCCCAACTGAGGAGTAAGAGGCTTAGGTGGTATGGACATGTCTGCAGGATGCTAGACACTAGGTTGCCTAAGGTCATCTTGTTTGGTCAAGTCAAGGGATCAAATCCTCCAAGTCGCCCAAGGAAGATCTGGAATGACGCTGTTTTGTCTGACTTTCACCAGTTGAACATGAGGCTACCTTATCGCGACGCTTAAGACAAGCCTGCCTGGCAAGATAGGACTTGTGCCACACATACCTAGCAGTATATGCTGGAACATGTAATGATGATGATGATTATTATTATTATTATTATATGATGGCACACCACGCAGCACAGAGTCTGCTGTTATAGATTCTAAAGCTTGACAGATACTGCCCAGGTGCAGTGCAGCCTGACAGTGACCTGGCAGGTCAGGCTCACCAGCAGGACCGTCTGACGGAGCATTGCAATAGTTCAACTGGTGCCAAGAAACCCCTGGACTGCCCTTTGGTGGACGCACAAGGACTGCAGAAGAAAAGGGCTATACCTTCTCAAGAACATCAGGGTACTCAGCCATGAGAACTGTGACCCAGACTATGGCTGAGGTGGTGGCGTCCTGGCTGGCAAACAGGAAGTCCATGACAGTGTCAGCCATGGCCCTGTCAGTGGAGTGCCCAGGAGGCGGCACATTCTGTTCTTCTGCTTCTCGCATCTCCTCTAGGCAGCGCTGAGCCCAGAAGTCCATCAGGCAGCGAGGGGGGTTGCCCTCCTGCAGAGTAACAATGCTGATAATAATTTAGAGCTGATACTCAAGGCCGCCTATAATTTTCGTTTTATAGGTAGTCGTGCCAAGCCCAAAACGCCAAGTTCTGCTTGATGCTCAGCACGCATGGTCGGCAACTTGCAGCACAGCTTCAGTCAGATTCCAGCTTGATACAGATGCAGCAACCTCAGCAGCAGCAACTGTAACAACTATACTTTGTGCAGAACTGTGCGGCATATGCATCAGCTTAGGTGTGAGTGGTGTCGCAGATGCTCTCATGCCCAAGTGACCTTCGAGTCTTTAACAGTGATGATAAAAATTATTGCGCATGCCAGTGCAAGTGTATGGTCCAACTGGTGTCTTGCTAGGCCTGTTTGTTTCTAGGAGAGGTCGTAAGCCAGAGAGACCAACAAGCCCACTGACAATGTTGAAATGACGAGTTGAAGTCTTCCTGGAGGACCTATTGCTATGGTATCCAATCAAACAGGCAACTGTCTTGATCAGACCTTGCCTGTGTGTAAAGACAGAAGCTCAGTGCATGATGCATGATTGAGGACAAGCTGTCTTGGCAAGCCGACAAAGCCATGAATGAAGCTTTTTGGACCTTTGTCATGGTCATGATTGCTGTTCATACGCATGGGTAGCCATCAATGCCTTGCTGTCTTTGCCCTCTATAGCAAACCCGACCGAGTGTGCAAACCTGCTTGAGCTCATTGACTGGCGCATCTGATTAGAAAGACACATGGCCAGTGATATGACTGCAATCATAACAATGCACATTGGTCTTGGACTCAGTGTCGCACCTTCATTGCAGACTTGCTACAAGCAGCAGCCTTCTCTGGCAAGTTCTGAAGGTACAGGCGGCCCTGCTTGGCTTAGAAACTGCTGTGCCTAGTATGCACAGATACAAGGACGACCATGCAGTTGTTGTAGATGCGTCAAGGTCGCTCATTCAGCTGCGCACCTTCATGGCGGCCTTGCTACGAGCAGCAGCCTTTTCTAGCAAGTCTAAGATGTACAAGCGGCCCTTCTTGGCCTTCCAGACTGCTGTGCCTGGTATGCAGATTGGAAGCGCCAGGAAGCCCTCAGTCATGTGAAGGAATGCCTCGCCAAACTTCTCAATCTCTTCCTTGCTCTCAAAGTACGGCCCAGCAAACACTTGCCGTGATGTTGCAACATTCAAGTCCCTGAACATGCGTCGCACTGTTGCTAAATACAAGGGCAAAACATCTATGCAGCCTCCAAGCTGCCACAGAAGGGCATGCAGTCCACGTCTTGTGCTAGTACAGCGAAAGCTTGGGGTTAAGCGCACCAAACACTACGTCGCAAGTGATGCTCAGAGAAAAGGGTCATGCAACAAGTGCTTCACCAGCGACAGCAACAATGAAAAGGCTTGGCAGGCTTGCATTGGTGAGCTTTTGCAAATCAACAATGAGCAGTGATGGCAATAAAAGGAGCATACCTCACAAACAGGCGGATTTCCCTCTCTCCCTCAACCTGCTGCCATTGTTTCAGGTGCTCACGCACAATGCCGTCTTGGAGCTCAACATATGTGGCCAAAGCCTTCCGAGTGAAGAGGGACAGGAACGATTTGCGAATGGCTTTGTGAGGCGGCCCGTGCATGAAGGCCAGATTTCCTTCTCCCAGAATGTTCTTGCCAGATGGGTGCACAGCCATGAGCAGTGTTTCAGGGTCATTATAGCTAAAAACCCTGCGGCTGATGTCAGCGTCTGTGGTGAAGATCATGAACTTCCCGCAAAGGCTGTTCCATGAAAGCCCAGGGAAGGAATATCTGCAAGCATTTCGATTGTCTTATCAGGCTTGACTAAGCATTGAGGTCGAGCTCATGCTTGTGCTGCGTGCGTTAACCATCTGCCACGTGAATGCTGGTCAGCTGCCTGTCAAGCAAAGGCTTGATGAATGGCAACTTGACATGTTGATGAAGTTTGTCACAATGTGGCAATGACATGCAGGCTCAAGAGCAAGCAAATGTGATGTGGAGCAGACTGTATGCTGCTGACGAGAGAACAGCAGCATACTTGCGCTGGTCTTCCCAGAACTGGTAGGGGTTCTTGACCATGGCTATGACGCAGCCCACTAGAGGCACTGCATACTGTGGCCCTCTCACAGATTTGAAGCCTGCCCTATGTCTGCATCAGCAACGCACGCTAAGATACATGTTCACCAATGATGGTCAAGCACGTGATCTAGCCTCTTTGCAGCTTACCTGCTGGCTGCAAAGGAAATCTGCTCATAGATGCAGTAGAGCACCAGCAGGGCTGCTGTGCCTGTCCACCAACCACCAGGAATGAAAGGCTTCTGCAGGATCTGGGTAAGGAACGACGACTGCATGCAACGGATCAGGGTTCAGCTAACACAGACAGTCAGGTGAGCAGCTGATGACCAGATGTCATGACTCTGCAGCTCAGCAGATGAAATTGACCCGCATGTTGCATCGGCCACAAAAAATACTGCGCACATTGAGTGGTCGAGTCGTGACCGGGCCAGACCTGCAAGTTTGGCTGCAACTGCTCGTCCATCGAGTACGTTGCGTTCATCAGCCTCCCCAGATGAGAGTAACCTTTTTCGGGGCGCAGCAATGACCGATCTGCCGGATCTCAAGCAGACTGTCGGTTTGACCGCAAGCAACAATCGGGCTGTGTTCGACCCGCACAAGCACTCGGCCTATGTGTACATCGACCAAAAGCTGATGTGACGAATGTCTTACGTCAAGACAGAAACACGTTTGCACAGAGGCACCCGCTGTAGCCCAACCAATCTGCAACAGACTCACTACACTGTACACTTGAGTTTACAGGTTGTGCCCCGCCGCACGGGCCGCAGAGCTGCAGTAGAACTCGAGCTGACCGCTGATGAACTCTCCCTCCATCAATTAATCAACATCTTGCATCCATGCATTCCGTCCCAGGCGCTTGAGAAGTCCAACCGTCTGTACTGTGGAAGGAGCATGAAGCGCGATCATTTTGCAGCCTGAGGGTCAAGGTGCTCAGAGAGCGAGCTCCCAAGTGCATCTGTCGATCCCTCTGACCTGATGCTCTGAACCAACGCAAACAATGCTGAGCCTCAAAGCAGGCCAGCAGTTGCAACTCATGCTGGGCACGTGTCAAGGGAACATTTGAACGAAAGTTATGCGGCTGCAATGCAGTCAGCAACAAACTGCTTGATCTGGCATCTATTTGCATTGCTGTACCTGACATGAGACAAGACTGAAAACGCAGAATTCTTTGAAGACAAACACTAATGGCCACAGTTCATGCCACGCCAAGGTCCGCATGCTGAGACCAGAGTATGGCACAATTGTAAGCCTTGCAAGCCTTGGCTCGGGAGGTAAATGCTAGAAAGGAATCAAGCAAGTAACACAGCATTTATCTCTCAGACCATCATGGCAACTTGGCTCTGCGGCAAGTTGAAAGTCAACCTTGGCAAATGCTGCCGTCAGGAAACACTGTCATACTCTGACTGCAATGTTAGCATAGCAGCTTCAAACAGTAGCATACAATCTACCCGGCAGCAAAAAGCAAGATTGAAGCGGATTTTGGAAATCCAGGATGCCATTTTCAAAGGTTTCGTGAATGCATCTGCCAGTGGACATAGTGGACAGACCATTGGGCTGATGAGTCATAACAGTGCTCTCATATTGAGGGGTTAACAAGAAGCACAAGCCAGGATGCTTTGACGAGAGGATGTAAACAAGGAACATCAAGCTTGTTGATGGGACTCAATAGAAGACAGTCAAGCAAGCTAGCAGATGTGATTCAGAGCAAAACATACAGCCACCATGCATGCTATGCAGCAGCCACGACCCAAGGCTGTCATGGCATTGTGTTGGCTACACAAATGGTCTGCAAGCAGTCTTCATTTGATGATGGTAAGCTCTATGATTGTCTGGTATGCTGATCAATGCTGGGACAATGTCAGAAGCCTGAACTATAGTACAATCCCAGATGTTTTACTGAGTTGACTCTATGACTGCAGGCACTGCCGCTCGCAGCGCACTGTGCATGTGAGTCACAAACACCTACACAATCACAAACATGATTGATGTGTCATGATCTCAGCACAATGCTAAAGCCTGTCAGACATGGAAATTATGATGAGAGCGCTTGCCTCGCATCCCATTGTCTTGTCTGGACGCAAGCTTGGGTCTATGCTTTGCAAGTCAGCATCAGACCCTACTATGGACTTGAGAGCCTGTTGCAAGCACAGACTTAGAGGAGCTGAGTCTTCCAGCCAAAGAGCAAGCGCCCGTTCTCAGTCAAACTGTTACCTGATTTGCCTGCGCCACTGACACAACACCTTTCTCCGTCACATCAAACATGCCAAACATCACGCGTAGGTCCTCCCTGGTCAGCACAGGTTGTGCTCCCTGCTTTTGCAAGCCTGTAAGGTATTCTGCCAAGAAGTGACACGGGTCTGCAGGCTTGTGAAGCAGTAAAGCTGCAGTCATAGCCTGCATAGCACATTGTATCAGCTTGCTCTGCTGTTGTTGCTCAGTCAGTCAATCTGGGTCTGTCTCCTCTACAGGACGCCTAAATTACCTCGAACAGGGGTCCCAGGCCATGCACTTTGAGATATTCGTCCACCGAATCGGCAGACATCGCGCTTGCGCAGTGCGGCGCTGGTACTAGTGGATCGATGTGAGCGAAGCCTGTAAGAGCGCTAGCTCAGGACGTCAAATTGCCAGTAGCTTTACAGCGAAGAGGAGGATGTGTGCTAAGGTCCGGTGAGTCAAGTCAGAGTTGACATCAGCTTTCGGTCACGTAGCGCATTCAGCTCATGTCGATGCTTTTGGCAGCTCCGAACTGAACTGTCGGCGGGTTTTCCACAAGCTCTCACACCAAGTCATCAATCTCATTCCTAGAGAGACATTGGAGTGCGAAAATCGACCGACATCCTTTGCTTGAAACCCATAAACACGACTGGCTCAGCAGTAGGCAATGCTCAGGCAGGTCGCGCGCTCTGCGCGGGCGTGCCGGCAATTGGCGATACTTAAGGTGTGTCTTGCATTGTGCATGCCGGCATTGCCATTGTCCTGCTGTACTGCATGCACACGCAGATCAGTGCAGCTGCAGCTTGTGACAACTTGGTCATTGCGGAGCTTGCGCCCAACGCTGGACTTCAACAACAGATTCTTTCACAGGGACATCATGCAGAGAGCTGGAATGCCGCTCTCAATACCTGCCTGTTGCACCCTCACCTTTTCAGCAGCACTAGTTTAGGCACTGCTGAGGCTACGGCGCAGCCCACTCCAAGCACAAGCTACTTGGCAACCGATGATGGGGTATGGTGTCTGCTGTGTAGCTTGATATTCTCGAAAGTCCAGCCCCATGTCTGTAGTTGCAACCCGCCGCAACAGTAGATCTAAGTGATGCCTGCATCCAGGCTGACCTGTCTGATATTAATATGACACCAAAGGAGGTGGTGGACAGGCTTGACAAGTACATTGTTGGGCAGGTAAGTGATTCAAGATGTGATGTAGATCCCTTGTATGATTTGCAGTTGTACATACTTCACACGGAATGCTGCAGCTCCTTTCATGCATGATCAGTGTTAGCATGCATCAACATCAAGCATGCATTGCTGCATGCATGAATCATTGATGCTCATGCAGTCATTTGAATCTCTGCACTGTACTGACATCAAACATGACATTGCACCATGCATGGCTCAACATGGCTCATGCAGTATTGTGAATGCTTGCAGCCTGAAGCCAAGCGAGCTGTGGCAAATGCTTTGCGAAACAGATGGCGACGGCATAAGATAGCAAGCCCCATGAAGGTCAACATGCAATGTCACATGCTGCTTTGACACTGCATTGAGGCTTGGCAATGCATTGAAGCTTGGCAGTGCATCTGAATCGTGGTAGTGCATCTGCGTCCTGGTGTAAGCTGTGTGGTGTATACATGACAGCGCAAACTTGCTTGCAATCCTGTTGACTTCTGCTTGTGCATCATCTTATGGGTTCTGGCCCTGGCTGGCATGCCCACTCGGTATTGCTGATGACGCAGGAGGAGATTGTTCCCAAGAACATTCTCATGATAGGTCCCACAGGGTGTGGCAAAACAGAGATTGCCAGGCGATTAGCCAAATTGGCAGATGCACCTTTTGTCAAGGTATAGACATTGAAAAATGTCGTTTGTCGAGCATGCTCACCCTTCACTTCATTTCCTGTTGACTGTTCAATGCTGTGACAGTAAGCTTTGGAGTGCAACAATATGCCAAGACTGCTGTCCATCTACTTTTTGTATGCTGTCACTGAACTTTGCATGAGCAAGCAGTGACCACATGACACAGGATTGCCCATGCATGCGCATCGTACGCACATACTTTCACTGTGCTTCTTATGCAAAAGGGGACTCATATTGTCCATCGGTATGTTGCTTGTGATAATGTAAGACAGGTGCAATTCATGTTAGGTGGCAATGCTGCTCTTGAATTGCACAGAGACATGCAGCTGTCTGCAATTACGCTTTGCATGCAAGAAAAGAGTCTACCAATCGTACAAGACATATAAGGCTGCCCTAATGCTGCAGGTGGAGGCCACCAAATTCACAGAGATTGGCTTCCATGGTAGAGATGTAGATCAGATCATACGAGATTTGGTGGACAACGCCATGCAGATGACTAAGCAGAAGTTGCAGCGCAAGCTCAAGGTCTGCCTGATGCTGTGCAGCAGTCCCATATTAAAGCCAGCGAAGACAAATGCAATATATTTGTCATTGACTTGACGTATTGTCTGGGGTGTGCTGCTGCTCAAGTTGAGGCACACAAATTTGCTTTGTATCTCCCTTTGTGTCTTGGTTGTTAGCGCTGGCTCTTTGGTAGGCAGACAGTGACGCCCATGTAGACATGTACATTACCTGTACAATGACTGTGTTCAGTCTCAAAAAGATGTTTTGTTTGCTTATGCAGGAGCAAATAGATGCAATAGTTCAAGACAAAATTCTTGATGCACTGTGTGGCGCAACTGTCAGTGGTGTGGTCAAGGTGAGTCTAAAAGCAAAGCCAGGCACCATGTTGAGTCTGTAAATGCTATATGACAGTGCCGACTGCACAACATGGCAATAGCATCTATGAGTTGTAGCCATGCCATGTTGTTGCATGTAGTTTGTCTGCAGTTGCAGCATGTCCACAGGCTTGATACATCTCTGCTGTTGAAAGGGCTTTGCATTGCCAGTATAGCCAAGCTTTTGGTAAATGCAGATCAATGCAAGTCATCATGCAGTGCTGTCAACTGGTCCTGACTGCTTTGTCATCTGCAAAGCATGATTGCCACAGCACGTCATTCCACACTTTGAGGTTCACAAAATGACAACCGCACCATGTCTTCAAAAATTAAAGCACACAACGGGGCTGAACGGTTGACTCTTGATATCTGGTGCTTGCAGGAGTCTTTCAGGGGCTTGCTGAAGGATGGGTCTCTAGAAGACAGGACAGCCAGCTTTGACCTGCCAGCTGCAGCCTCCAGGGTTCAGCCCTTTGATGGCATGGGCGGCATTGCTGTGCATGAGCTCATCTCAGGGTAAGCCTATTGATCTGGTCACATGAATTTCTGGTCATCTGCCAGTCAAAATTTACCATCGTAAGTCAACTGAGGCCAAATCCAGATGTATCAGTTTATGTTTGGGCAGTTATCAGGCACTCAGGCCAAGGGTAAACCCAGAGATACTTGGCAGTCAACTGTGTACAAGGACCTCTCCGCCCTTCATGTTGAATATAATTGATGTAGGTTAGCACACGATTGAACTGCTTGGAGACAGTTGATTGCTTCTGTACGTACCCAGTTGGGCCTGCTGAGCCTGCCCAGCCCACCTTTATAATGAATGAATGAATGAATCAATGAAATCTAGATGTTCAATTTCATAGGTGCCTCTCACTTGCAACATCTTAGGCTTAGTCTACAGGTCCATATCAAGGATGCCTCTTACTTTGGTCACGTCAGGCCTCATGTTCAGGTCCAGTTCCATGGCTGCTATGTCAAATAGAAGTACTAGCCAGCTGCCACTACTGAGGGTCAGCAATTCTTGGGAGGGCAGGCCTCTTCTGTACATCTGCCCACTGAAGCATTCATTCTGGGTGTTGGCAGAGGCAAGCAGATCCCTGCCAACAGCAAGCCCAATATATGACCTCAGCCAGTCTGCACTGCTTGTTCTAACCAGACTGTGTTCATGTCTGCAAATTGCTGCGTCACGTGTATTCTACTGAGATGACTTGCTGCAGCGTGAACAAAGCGATCAGCGGCTCCAGAACAAAAACAGAGAAGCGCACGCTGAAGGTGTCAGAAGCCCGCCCTCTGCTTGAAGAAGCGGAGTCAGAGCGACTCATCAACCAAGATACAGTAAGCACACTGAGCCTGCACACATCACTACGTGCCACATTGGCACACATCAACTTACCTGCATCACCAGCGCATCAAGATGTCCCTACGGTCAAGTGTGCATACTGCCTGATGGCACTTGCCCCAAAGAGCATTCACAAACTCAGCACACCATGTCAGCAAGTTGCTGATTGTCATGATCATAGTGAGCACTCCATCCGCTGCATTTGTTCTTCTTTAGCAAACCTCCTCTGTTTGGAGCAGCCTGTCAGGGGCTTCTGCACACAAACATCTGCCAGCTCAATTGGCTTTAAGCAATTGCATCATGTAGACTGCACAGGCAGAGTGATGCCAGCTAGGTAAAGATGCCACCGACAGCAAGTCGAACTTGCTGTGACCCAAACAGCAATTCAGGACAACACCGTGGCTGCTGTTTGTGGCAATGATAGAAGAGCAAACAGTGTCAGCAGCGCATTCAGAATGAGTTTTGATTGTGAGGGATTTGAGTGCAGGTGCAGAAGGAGGCAGTGCAGTCAGTGGAGCAAGACGGGATGGTCTTCATTGATGAGATTGACAAGATTGTGGTGGGCTCAGAGATGCGATATGGTAGGTAGCTGCCACCAGGCCATGCATGCAATGTGATGCATGCACCTGCTTCAGCGTTCAACCTGGTGCTTACTGCCTTGATGTTGCACTTGCCCTGCTGAAGGTTGCATTCAGGGTAGCAATCTTGCTCTGCCTCTATAGGCAGAGCCTCCCATTCTGATGCCAACGGGAACGTACTTGTCTTTTCTTCTGTTTTCCTCTTGCCACCCAACAACCTCTGGGGCATCCTGCAGGCTTGTCTACAGCAATGCCAGCAGCTCTTCACATCTGTGGCAAACAACATGCCAATGTAGTCACTGTACAGGAGCAGATGTCAGTTTTGAGGGTTGTCCTGTAATGATTGTGCAGGGGCAGATGCCAGCTCAGAGGGTGTCCAAAGGGATCTGCTGCCCATTATTGAGGGCTCAGTGGTGTCCACCAAGTACGGCAATGTCAACACAGATCACATCCTGTTCATCTGCAGCGGGGCCTTCCACTCCTGCAAGCCATCAGATATGCTAGCAGAGCTGCAGGGAAGGCTGCCCATCCGAGTAGAGCTCAAGGGTCTCACGTGAGCGCAACTTGTGTTTGAGAGTCAAAAGGCCACTTGGGCATGAGAGTGTCTGTGACACCACCCACAGCTAAGCTGATGCATGTGCCGCACAAAGTTGCACAGAATGTGGACTGTGCAGTTGCTGTTGCAATTTGTGTCAGCATGTTTGCTTGTCATGCTTGACTGTCAAGTCACTCACCCTTGAAGCCTCATCCAACTAGAGTTCAAGGGACTTGATTGAGTGCACCTCACGTTGGCTTGCTCACTTGCCAAGCTCACTTGCCAAGTAAACGAACCTTACCAGTTCAGAGTGTCATTGTGAACAGCATCCCTGGTTGCTTAGGCCTGAGGCCAGGTGCCCATTGCTTGACTCAGTTGCCAGTTGCCAAATCACTGCCTGTCTGAGTGGAATGCTTGAGTACCTAAGGCCGTATTTGAGGCCATATGTAAGGCTGTATTCAAGTAGACAAGGCTTTGCATGCATACCAGATGAGCTGTGCAAGAATGTAGGCTGTTGGCATAGACTGTTGCAGCCTTGACCTGGCATTAGGGCTGACTTGCACATCTGGCTATTGCCAATTTAATAATTTGATCAACAGGCTCGTCTTGATGATGGTAGGTGCTAGATGCTTCAGTTGCTAGCAGTATACTGTCTTGTGCACATATAGTGGGTCACTGCTGCATGCAGTGTTTGCTATGGACAGCACCCTGGACCTGGTAGTAAAGGACGCTGCAAAGTAAGAGTGCAATGGCAGGTGCAGCTTGTGTCATGTTTGAATCATTCTGAGCTTTGACCTTGCATGCATGATGCAGGTCTCACGGCTTCTATAGGACACTGACAGAACCTGAGGACGACCTGATCTTATGGACTGCATGATGCAGGTCCCATGACTTCCACAGGTTACTGACAGAACCTGAGAAAAACATGATCAAGTTCAGCCCTGATCTTGTTGACTGCATGATGCAGGTCTCATGACTTCTATAGGATATTGACAGAACCTGAGAACAACATGATCAAGCAGCAACAGGCTCTGCTTGAGACAGAGGGAGTGGACATGCAGTTCACTGATGCTGCCATCCGGGAAATCTCACGAGTTGCAGAGGAGGTACATATGCACTGCTTCCACATCAGTGCTTTTGGTAAACATAATTTCCACTTGCATCCCAGCACAAGCTGCATTTGCATCTGACCTTGTGACTGAATCAACTAACACGGTGCTTGCTATAAAGCAATTTCACGCCATCTGCAGCTGCACATGATGATTTCAATACATACCCTTTGCGCCTGTGTAAGGCTGAGCACATGCGCCATGACTCCTTATCTACATCAACTTTGAGCTGACGTATCAGGCACAATTATCATCTTTACACTTTCTGGCATGCAATGCTAGTTGTGTATGACGCAAATTCTGTCTCATGAGGCAGGCTTGTCTTGAGCGTCACAATACACACTCTGATATTCAACAAGTGGAAGTCAGACACAACAATGCTGATGTGTTGTGGCAGGTGAACACATCTGTTGACAACATTGGTGCCAGGAGGTTGCATACAGTGCTGGAGCGGATAGTTGAGGACATCAGCTTTGATGCTCCTGAGAAGGTCAGTATGCATTGCAACACAGACTGTTTAGTTGGTGATCTTGAAGTTTGAAGTGACTTTTCAAACTGCATTGACGGGCAAGCTTTTGGAAAGACGCCACGTAAACCAGAGAGTGTTTCCCTAAGCTTGCTGCAATCCAAGCCTGGGAAAACACCACATCAGCCAATTTGAAATGAAATGACTGCCATTTTGCAATGTAGCCCTTATGTAGGCCCTGGTCATCTCCCAGCAAGCATTTTTTGTGCCATCGCTCATTTGACTATGCTGCCTGAATGCCTTGCCACTCTCATCATGCTTAATCACATCAGCTGTGGTGCAGTTCCACCCATAATTCCCCCCAACTGCTGGAAGCTGCTGTCGTCCCTCATGCAAACCGCGCACGATAGTACGAGAAAGCACGCCTAAGAGTACCAGAAACCACGCTCGGGCTGTACAATAGACACAAACAAACAAGTTCATGGCAAAGAGATTAATTGGAGTTGCTGGAAGCTGCCCAGTCCATTATCCACCTGATGTTCGTGGCATGATTGGTGTCTGATTTGTGCAGGCCAGGGAGCATCAGCAGGTGGGCCAGCCATTCCAGTATGTTGTGGACAAGAAGGATGTGAAGGAAAGGGTGGGCGAGCTGTTGAAACGTCAAGACTTGTCCAAATATGTACTATAATTTCAGACATCACAATGCCTGCAATACGTGGCGCACTTCTAATGCATGGGTGCCAATCTGGCAGACAAACAGGCAGTGTGTGCATTCTGTGTTACAGAAAAGCACACGCACAGCAAGTCGACAATTTGGAAGGTCACAGTGTTGCTGAATTGCCAAACATGCGCAGCCAAGCTTTCAGGCAGCAAATAGGCTTGCTGGGCATCATGGTCATCATCAGCAGACTTGTCTGCATATGTGAAGAGTGCAAACAAAGCCAAGCTCCTGATTCAGGTGCAAGCAAGCATCGCTAGCTTTACAACATGCACATGGGCGAAGACCAGTTCCTGCTGTAGCCACCATCTGCAATGATCCGAATGTCACGAGATGGTAGTACTACTAGTTCAGAAGCTCAGGAATTTCTTCAATCGACGTGCCGCTGCTGTCGTGACTGCGGGATGAAATGATATGACCGTATCAGACAACGGGGGAGTACAAATTATCCACTAATCATTTTTGCTTACTTTCGTCAGGGCCAATATTGGCCATGGGTGCCTAGGCCTGTGGTCAATCAGATCAGCTCCTGCATCACCCAGCGCGCAGAGCGAGTCCCCACCTCAGCTGTCACCTTGACATCAGCTGCAGCTTCAGCTCACAGCAGGTATGACCACGCACCGCTACATGCACGGGTTACCAGAGGCTGCCAAACAATCAGCGGACGTGCTGCTCATCCGATGGCATCGTGGAGAAACAGGAGCTGCCTGCTCACCAGTTTCCGCTAGCTGCCAACTGCGAAGTCTTTGCCAGCATGCTGCTGGAGGCAGCGGCCAATGACGACCGAAGCTCCCAGGCAGGCGGCAGGCTACGCATACCGCTGCCGGGAGACAGGATTCCACACGTTGTTGCAGCGCTGGGTTACATGTACAGAAGCACTGTATGTGGTGGTGCCAGACCCACACCACCGTCTTGCATGCAAGAGACCATGGGCTTGGCGAGATTTGGGCACAAGTAGTCGTCAAAGGGGTTCTGCACCATCTCTGAAGACTATCTTGTTGAGCGGGTACAGGCTGAGCCAAGTCTGTTGTCTGACACAATCAAGCTTGCAAGCTGTATTGAGTTAGCAGAAGATTGCAAGATGCAGAGGCTGCTGGCACATTGTGAGCTGTACATGATACAGAATCCTAATGAGGAGCTTTGGCTGCAAATTGTTGCAAACAGCCAGAAAATTAGCAAACAAAGCCTTCTGAGGGTTCTACGAGGCCTGGCTTACAGCGCACAGGACCACTATGACAACACAAAAGATCCCAAAATTTCTGTGTTATTTGGCCATCAGCATCCACAACTTCAACAAAGAAACAAGCATGTCTCAATATTCCGCCCGCAGCTTGACATTGCAACATTGATGGAATGGCAGCAATCTTCAGCATGACGGTTCATTGTCAGATGACACGGAGCAGACAATGTAGATAAATGTTTGGCAGCACAACATGTTTCTGAGGATCAGCTTGTGAGGTGACAAGGTAGCAGTCTATGCTGCATAGGACCTTGCATGTGAACAAGGTACATGAGCACAAAGTCTGAAGCATTTGAGACCTTGCTTATGATATAGCTACCAAGCCACATAAAGCTGCTCTGTTTTGCCACAGAGCACGCAGATTTAGTCTGAGATTCTGTCTGCAAGGCTGAGTGCCCAAATACAACATGCAGCTGGGCTCAAGGATTATTGCATTGCTGCCGCACAGACGTTGATTGAACTAAGATCTTGATGTACAGTACAATACAAGAACAAGGTGTGCACACATCTGCATAAACTAACTGCCCGTCATTTGCCCTTGATAGATCTGAATCCACTATACTCTGAAAAATAAGACTCTGTGCCGCTACGCTGGGCGTCTTCCTGCTGAGCTTGCAAAAGAGGATTTGTCAGCTCAATGCCCTGCAAGAATACATCACGACTTACATCAGCAATTCAGTGCATGCTATGCATGCCAGTCAAGGTCTAGCACTGCCATTTGACATGATGTGGCTGCTGTAATACATGCTGCTTTGGCAAACAAAATAGCATGATTTGAAAGTCAACATATTGCAAGTCCTGATATGCTTGAGGGAGGTAACAGCACCAAAGAATACCTGGCATGTCACATGCAGGCAGTTTGATTGCTCCAGTACATACCTAGCTGGACCTGCTGAGCCTGTGTAGCGTTTTCAATGATTTGAATCAACGATTTGACCGATTGATTGACTGATAAAATGAAGGTGCGAACGAGCGAATGAATGCAGCCAGGCTGCTGAGACTGACCTGCACAGGCGTGAAGGCCAGCGAGGATGACAAGCCAGAAGTGGCAGCCCCGCTTGCTGAGCCATACAGGCGCTTGCCAAACTTCTTCTGTGACTTGGCAGTCAGCTTCTGTTTCTGCTGCTGTGCTTGTATGCGCAACCTGCGTAACAAACCAGTAAAGAAAACCTGTCGCCCAAATATAACATGAGGCCCATTGATTGGCTTTCTGAACCCAAGAGCTAAAAGTCTGTACACCCAGTGTGGCAGAGTGAGCGTGGTGTATGTTTGGGCCCATAGATTGTATAGCACGCCAAGTAATGGTCGCTATTTTACAACCTACAGCCCACATGCACAACAGCTCATTGTTAACAGTGCAGCAGCAAGCAGTCAAAACAGCCATGACCGCATGTTCTGAGAGACCTGTCTGTGTGCCCCTCAAGCGCACTTTTTGTCAAGCAAGCATGCCAAGACCACAACATATGCATTGCATGTTTGTGGACCCTTGGAATGCAAGCAACAACACTCCATGTCAATCAGGCATGGCAAGGCTACTACATATACATTACATGGTCCGGCAAAGGACAGAGCATGATCTGTGCTGCTCACCTGCCAGAGCCCTCTTTGCCTAAGGTCCCCAGCCCAATGGTGTCTTCACCATCTATGTACTCCTCTTCAGCTTGATTGAAGTTCATCCTGCGTACCATCACAGCGTTTGGCACTGCATTGCTTCATGTTGAGGAACCCTGCCTTGCACACACACTCTTTGCGCAGAATTGCAGGGGATAACTGCCGTACAGACAGACGTCACGGGAAGCACAATATAATGGCCTGCCATGAAGCAGGTCAAGCAAGAGAAACATGCAGAACCTCAAGAATTGTAATATTGCAACTGCAACAATACACGGCAGGAAGGCAGGGGGCAGGCAGGCAGGCATAGCATTGAAATGCATGCAGACAGACTGGCTGTCAGCACTGTGAAGAATTCAAGACAGACATTTCAGAAGGCACAACAACAAAGCTGGTTTATGAGGATTATGTACAGACAGCTCTTGAAACTATTCTTGAAAACTATTCTGGCCCGGCAGCGGTGGTGAAGGTACATCAGGCAAGTGTCACATTTGATCTGAAGTCTAGATGCGCTGTCAGCAGCTGACAGTGAGCAGGTTGTCACAATCACACCTGTTGGCAGCCTTGCGCATGTCAGTGAGGCCATATCGCTCCTTCATCTTTCTGAATCTGCGCCCGCCTCGTCGCTTCTTGGGCTCCAAGTCGGGCACTGGCAACACCTTATGTTGCTTGGCAGGTGCAGGCTCCTGCCACTTCTCTACCTTCTTCTTCATGTCAGCCTGAAGCACCAGTGGCAACCATTTGAACATTTGCGAGGAGCCCATGTTGCCATAGTGACAATGTCAACATAGTTGTAATAGACTAGGCCCTGCCTCAGTGAGTGTGCGTCTCAGCACAAGTTGGTTTTCTTGGAATAGCACTCAAGCTCTGCAAGCATCTCAACACCTTAGAACAGTGCAGACTCTACCTTGACACGCCAAGAAGATGGTTCGCTGCGTAGAGCAAGATGTCAGTGCTGCAGCTTTGCAAAGCAGCAGAAACAGCACACATCGCACAACAACAGCATTCTCTGTGCAGTCTTGTGTGCAGCAGGTGTATTAGCTTATCAGAGATGCAGGACTGACTTGAAGGGTTTCCGGCATACACTCTAGTCTGTGCAGCTCCACTCTACAGTGTTCTATCTCTATAGCGACTGCTTTACTTACCAAGATATTTGTCCTTATATATATTGTCCTTGCTCAGAGATGCGCTGCAGTCAAGATGGGGACAAACTGCATCTAATCTGCAGCGGCATCTCTGAGCAAGGACGATTCGATATAAAGACATTTATCTTGGTGAGCGAAGCAGTTTGCATCCCAGTTTCCTTGTCCTTACATCGAGAATGCCCTTACATAGCATGTCCCTGCGAGGAGAAGTTCCTGTACAACACATCAGAGCGGCACACTGACCTTCATGGCTTCTCCTGCTTGGCCAGAAGGGTCTTGACCATATGCATCCATGCGTGCCAGCAAGGTGCACTTGGCTCCCACCATTCTGCTGGCCTTGGCCCGCAAGCCTGGAGGTGTTTGCTGGATGACGTCGCTGTTGAATATGAAGCCCTGGTGAGGCTGTGCTGTTGCTGTTGAAAAGCCAGCAAGCGTTTTTCGCTTTGCTCCCAGCACCTGCATAGCCCCACCAGCTGAGGCTTGATGTTGAGCTCAGAGCACTACAGGAAAGCTCTTTCTTTACGACAGCAGAAGCCGCATTCTGCATACAAGGTTCTGCACATTGCTTACAGCACAATACATGTCTGCTGTGCTTTGCGACTTATGGACAAAACAAGAGGCGTGCCCATTACTGACATGTTGCAGCCGCAATGAAACGCATTCTACAGGGTGCAGGATTATACGTGCCCATTGACAGTTTCATCGTGACCTGACACTGAGCAACCAAAACAGAGTGTTGCAAGCTCACCTGTACATTGCAGGCTGGCATCTTTGATAGATTGATGAGGCCACCAGCCACACCCATCAGCCTGGCTGCCACCTCTGTGCCAACAGCAGTGGACAGATTGGGCGCAATCTTGTGCATTTTCTGCTGCACCAACTGCAAGATGAGTGCTTTGTCCTCATCTAGCTGCAGCGCAACTGTTGCAGCATCTAGCACTTTCTGCAGCGCTTCTGCAGCCAGAGGCTGCCCTGAAGTGGTCGAGGCAGTCACAGATACAACCATGATGGTCGCTTGCGGCAAGACATCATCCAAGTTGACCATGGTCAAGTCCATCTCATTGCCTGCAAACACAAAGTGTCAATGCACACAGTTGACTGACTGATGGATTCACACCTGTGCCCGTGCGAACACGAGGTGGGTGGCAAGTATGCCTCACCCTGTTTCACAGCAGGCTTACGCACCCAGAGGCGGGAATGCGCAGCATGCACAGCTGAAGCAGCATGCAAAGCAAGCAGTAAGGAGTGGGAGTAGGCAAACCAGCCTCAAGAGCTGTGCATGCCAGCCCTCACCAGACATCGCGGGGAGGAGATGTAGAAGATGCATACCTATTGCCTGTACCACTCTGGCATAGTCAATGGGGTGGTGCACAAGCGACTCCAGCTCAGGAAACTTCAGCCTGTATTTATCCCGCATGAAATTGTGAATGATCCCTATCTCATTGTCAATGTCAACAGCTAGCTGGTTGCAGTCCACCAGCAGCCTATAAGTGGGATCCTCCTCTGACGGACCTGTCCAGACTCTGTCATTCTCTTCTTTGCCAGCCAAAGCATCCTTGACTCTCTACACAACAACAAGCAAAGGTTCATCAGCTTGAGTTTGACACAACAACAAGCAAAGGTTTTGAACTTGGACTGCACACGGCAACAAGCAAAGGTTCATCAGCTTGGACTGTACACAAGAACAAACAAACATGTATCAGCTTGGACAAGAGCAGCGTATAGGCACCACTATTTGTCATGCTATTGTAAGGTGAGAGCCCCAGGTTTTGCTCATTCACAAGGTCTGGACTACATTGCCACAACAGGGCACATAGCTCGCAAATTGATTACCACTAAGCATTCAACAAACGCATCTACCCAATGCAAGTGCAAAAGGTGCCAGTCATTGACTGTGTCAGGTTAGTGTCAAGATATCATGTAAGTGTAATAAGCAGGTTACGGCACAGAGTTGTAGGCTGCCCCAGAGCCTTGAAGCACTACAGTCATTTAAAGCTGTAGCAATCTCTTTAGCTCCCAACATGTCAAGGCTCAACTGATCACCAGTTGCAATGTTTGCACCAGGTTGCTACCTGGTGCGCAACATCATGCTGAAAGACGTGCTTTGGAAGCAGAGACAGGCTCACCTGCATGATGTCCTTATACCGATCGCTGGCTTGCAGATGCGCCACAGCCTCCAAGCTATCGTAGTTCAAGTTCTCAATGTCATCCACGGCCATCTGTTGCGAATACTTCGTCAGTTTTGCCAGGAGCACACCGGATGCACACTAAACCCACCTGGTCTGCCTCTTCCTCCTCCTGTTCATCATTTTGCTCGTGATCGCTTGCGTCAGAAAGGTCGTCTAAGTCTGCTAGGAACGACTCTGCGAGCGTGCTCATATTGTATTGTTACTGTCAGGGATCAGCAGTATGTCGCTGAGGCTTTGCCAATACAGTGCAGCACACAAAACACAGTCTATTCACAAGTCAATCGCAGAAGAGTCGGTCATGGGCAGAGCAGCGGGTGCAGACGCGAACCGCATACCTGTATGCAGAACCCCTGCGTTAAAACACACCGGATCCCAAAACCCTCTGTTGCAAAACGCAAAAACACCCTAAAACCCTAAACCCTATAGCCACCCTAACTCCCCTAACAAAATTGAAAATTCAAAATTTTCTAGGGTTTTGCAAAACCCTGCGCGCTCAGATCCGGTGTGTATTAACGTCAGGGTATGCCGAAGGTGCGAGCGAGGCCTCCTAGGTCATCAAAATTTATATTTCGCAACCCTAAGACAGACTTATGCCAAGGTGCTCCACTGACAGCAACGTTGAGCCTGTACACTTGCGCTGTCTTGCTGGCCTGGCGGTCTTGAATGCAGTCATTGATGCATGCACGCTCGCAAATCCTCTGCTTGGGCAGATTCACAAATTGGTGATCATGATGTCAAATTCTCAACAAAATTGTGGTCAGCCACTCGCATACTCGTATTTTGCTTTGCTGACATATATGTCAGTATATACTTCTGCAATACATTGCAAGCAGCAGCCCTGTGCACCTTTGGACCTTTGCCCTTTTGACTGGACATATACTGCGGGCAAGTGTCACCTCCATTGCAGTCTGCAGAATTCATTTGGAAATTTTGATTCCCACCACCGTGTGCAACTGTGACTGCTTGTGTGTGTGCTGTAACTAGCGCCATCTAGGCACATCGCACTGCCCTGGGATCCTTCAAACTACATCCGTGAATATGGTGAAACAACGCATGGCAACGGCAGACGTTGCCGGAGAGGTTGCATGTCTCAGGCAGCGTGTGCTGGGCATGCGAGTTGCAAACTTGTATGATCTGAACAGCAAGGTAAGGAGCTGATCTGCATCGATGCATACTTGGCTCGCTTAGCACGTTAGAAGTTAAGGGCTACACCCCGGCATCTCAAGACAAGTGACATATGTGTGTAGTAGCTGCAACTTGCATGCACACAGTTGTATTTTGCATCTGCATGCAATGTTGTGCACTTGCAGCTCCTGAGCATGAATCGGTCTCCGCAGACATACATGCTGAAGTTGGCCAGGAGTGGTGAAGATGGTGAAAAAGCCTTTCTGGTGTTAGAGAGCGGAAGCCGATTTCACACTACTCAGGTGAAGCTGCTGCTTATGCATATGCATGACCCTGTTGCTTTAATCGTGATGCCACGCACCCAGTATAATTGAGGGAGTTGCAAGTGAATGCTCCTCACTGCTGCATTGATAAACACTTCGTCAATTACCAAGAGTGTGCGTACACCAAGTTGTCCTTCCTCAACGACATCACAGCAGTCAGAAAGCCTGATTGGCTCCCACTTGCCTTGTCCTTATGTCAAGAACGTTATTGACTTGAGTGTCCTTATAAACAGAGATTATTGTACAGACGAGCAAGGGTCATGCCCGCTACCTTCAGCTTGTTGACCTCAGCCTGCTCCACCTCGGGACATTTCTTCTGCTGTCTGTCTGCAATAGTGTGCGTCACAAAAAGCAAGTGCACAAAGTCATAAGCTCTGTTATGTGTAGAGACGCTGCAACTTTAGCGACAGCAGCAGCGACAGATGCTGTCAAACCTTGTAACAAATTGCTACAATCCTATTCATATACATTCACTTTGGCATTGGCTCATGTCTGCAGACATTCTCTTGCCCAAGATACAAAACATCTATTGTGTGAATATGCTGCCATGTGCCTGCAGTATCAGAAGGAAAAGCGTGATACAGTCATGGCAGCTGTTGTGCCCTCTGCCATTGCGACAGCGTGTACTGCATACTGCAATTGCTCAACGGCACAAGACTCACCATGTGAATACGCTGCCATGCGCTTGCAGTACCAGAAGGAGAAGAGTGACACCCCAAGCAACTTCACACTGAAGCTGCGCAAGCATCTGAGGACACGGCGGCTGGAAGACATCAAGCAGCTGGGCGTTGATCGCATTGTGGATTTTCAGTTTGGCACCGGGGACTCTAGGTTTCACCTCATCCTCGAGCTTTACTCTCAGGTGAGTAGTTTCTCTTTGAAACACCTGCACCATTTACCAAGAAAGCTGTCCTTGCACAAATTTGGAACCAGGTACTTCAGGTCCCACCTCAGCCTGGAGCTTTACTCTCAGGTACAGTAATCTCTCTCTATAACGACTGTATTGGTTACGAAGAAAAGTGTCTTTGCATCAAATTGTCCTCACTTGGAGATACCACTGCAGTTAAAGCGCGGTGATAGGACAGATTCCTGATCGCCTTGTCCTTACATCGAGAGTGTCCTTACATCAAGTATACTTGAAGCAACTATTGTACAGCCAGAAAGAGCCTCAGAAGCTTGCTCTTGGCAAGTTGGGCATGACCAAATCTGCACTGGCGCTACCCACAGTGCTGTGTTGACGCTCAATTGCCAAAGAATGTCAGCTTGCGCCACAGACAAATACATATAGAGTGCATTCCTTTACTTCACAGTGTTAGCAGGATGCATCTGCATTGAAGCTGCCCACAATGCTAGATGAACACTTAATTGCCAAAGAAGATTATCTTGTGCCTCGGACAAATACATGTGGAGTGTGCTGCTGTGCTTTACAGGGTCAGCAGAATGCATCTGCACCTCAGTTGAGATTGGCTGATCCTCTGCATGCCATGTCTCTTGCAAGACCCTTGCCTGCACCTGTTGGCAGATTGAGGAGACAGCTGCCTGTGTGCTGCAGCTTGTTCAGTGCGCTGGTGACATTTTGTGACCGCACACTTTAAGGGCGTCACATGATGAGCTATTGCTGCACAATCTGCAGGGCAATCTCATCCTGGCGGACTCAAACTATGAGGTTTTGACCCTGCTGAGATCACACAGAGATGATGCCAAGGGCTTTGCCATCATGGCCCGTCACCCCTACCCTATTCACACTATCAGGCTCAGGCAGCCGCTCTCTTCAGACCAGCTGAACTCTGCCTTGGAGTCAGCAGATGACAAGCAGTCTTTGCGAGGTGATGCTTGCTGTCGTTGCTTTGGTTCATGTTGCGCTGCTTTGACATATGGGCAGAAAAGCCACAAGCTCTAGCCCTCCCAGTATGCAGCTGTCTTGTCATGTTTGTAACACCCTATGTGGCGTCATAGTCTCAGTTTCGGTTGCCAATCACTGGCGCCAGGTGATGTTGATGAGGCACTGTTTCATGGTCCAGCAGTGGCAGACCACTGCATCTAGTCAGCAGGACCACTTGCTGTTGCACAACACAAGCAGCCGTGATTTTGCACTCAGATGGTCTTACCCTGCAGGTGTCCCCAATGGGGCATTGCTGCACGGCCCTGCCGTGGCCGACCACTGCATCTTATCAGCAGGACCAGTTGCTTTTGCACAATCCAATCAGCAGGAACTTTGCACTCAATGGCCTTGTCATGCAGGTGTCCTCAATCAAGCATTGCCATATGGTCCAGCTGTGGCAGACCATTGTATTTTATCAGCAGGCCTGTCGCCCCAGCTTCAGGTCAGGGCTACCCCCCTGACCCCTGAGCAGCGTCAGGGGCTGCTGACTGCTGTGCATGGGTGGGAGAAATGGCTGGATGACTGTGAGACCAGAGCACCTAAGGGCTACATCACATACAGGCGGGCAGGTAATTTGCTTCGGTGCACAAGTGTCATGTGCTGCCATGCCATATGTACTAGAGCATTTCACCTCAACCATAATGTGCTGACTAAGAAGCAGCACTATAGATGAAACCAGAGCACCAAAAAGCTACATCACATACGGGCGAGCAGTTCTGTCTGCAAACACTTGAGCCAAGTGTGTGAGCATAACCCTCCTCTTTGCCTGCATTGGTCATTTGCGTTCAAGCATTCGATTGGCATTGGATTCTGCTTTGCTGCTGCCAGGCGCTGCCATATCTTCTGCTTACATCAGTTACTTTGGCAAAACCTGAACGTGGTGGGCTGACTGAACAATCCCAAGGTCTCAAGCTGTTTTGCATGTAAGCAAGCTGCTTTGACTCTCATGGCTGTGCTGTAGTTGTTACTGTTGTGGCAATTGTATTTTCATCATACCCCAATTACATTCGCAACCTGACTGATCAGCCATAGTACCTGTCAAGGTTTTGCCGAGGACATGCTGCACAACAGTGAAATACGGCTGGCGATGCTTGTGTCAGCCATGTGTAACGCATTGTGAACTCTAGTGCTGATCTATCACATTCAGCATCATTGCCAGCACATTTTCAAGCAAATACAGGTGCAAATTGCATTGAAAAAGTGTCAAAGGTCTGCCTTGCAAGACAACATTGTGATTCTGTTGACGATGCTGCAGCAGTGCGTGACCAGGCCCTGTTGCAATGCAGCATGACTGCAACCATGGCAATAACAACAAAATGTTGTGTTGCAGATGAGCCAAAGCGCAGTAAGAAGCAGTCTGCAGAAGCTTCTTCTTCTGCTGAACCTGCGCAACCCATATCTCATACCCCAGCTCCTGACCCTAGCCAACCCTCTGGCACAAACCCTAGTGAGTTGGCCAAAAAGCTGGAGGGTATAGTATATGAAGACTTTGACCCCCTGCTGCTGAAACAGAATGAAGCTGCGCAAAAGCTGGAGTTTGACACATACGATGCAGCTCTGGATGAATTTTATGCCAAGGTGAACTTGCTGCATTTGCACAGATAGGGGTAGAATTGGGAATTGGTTTTGGACTGCTCGCTTGTCAGAGACCAAAAGATCATTCAGCATGTCATGCTCAGCTGTGAAGCATGCTCAATTTCCGCTCAAAACCTGTGCTTGGCCAGCATTGTATCCAGTAAGTCTCCTTAGCATCTCATTGGATTGCAGCTTCCTTACTCACTTTCTGCTTTAGCTGCCCACAACTAGCCCATGTGAGCTCTTGTCTAGGAAAACAGGACCGACGTTCATTTGAAGCTTCAGATCAACAAGAAATCCTCTGTCCATGCTCATCCGCATTGCAGAAGTACAGTTGGAATCTTGCCAAGACCATGTCAACATGAGAAGCATTATTGCTGCAGATTGAGGGGCAGCAGGTGGAGCGCAATCAGGCCCAGCAGGAGAAAGCGGCGCTGGGCAAGCTGGAGCGTATCAAGTTGGACCAGGGCAAGCGCGCTGATGACCTTGAACGGGAGGCTGCTGAAGCAGAAAGCAAGGTAGGCACAATCCAATGACTTCCAAAGCAAAAGTCTGCAGTCTCCAAAGCCTTGGCTCAATAGCTCAAATAGCAATGTCACCATTGTTCAAGACGATAACATCAGCTTTATGCATAATCATCAGGGACATCAGAACTACCTGCAGCAAAAACCGCAGCAGGGCAAGCTGACAATCTGAAGCAGGAGGCCGCTGAAGCAGACAGCAAGCTACGCACAGCTGTCAAGAATGTACTGATGCAAAATCCAGCTTTGCTGCCATCACTGTCATTCAGATTTGCCTTTGTCAGATGCAAGTTGCGCAGCTTGGGACAGGTTTGACACAAGGCAAGGAGGCTGATGGGGGAGAGCAAGCATGCACAGGAGTGAATCACAATGACTTGCACATACAGAAGCAAGCACATTGAACGATGAGTGCTACAACAGGATAACAATGTCATCATTACATTCACATTTGCAAGCCTTTGCTGTATACAACTTGAACCTACCACCACCTTGCGTTGACTGCAGTGCAGGCTGCCCTGATTAAGTACAACTTGACAGCTGTGGATGCTGCAATCAACTGTGTGAGAGAGGTCCTAGCATCAGGTCTAGACTGGCAAGAGCTGGGCCAAATGATTGAATTCAGCGACATCTGTCTCTGAGCCTTCTCCTTTGACTGCAATGCAGGCTGCTCTGATTGAGTACAACCTAACAGCAGTAGATGCCGCCATCAACGCTGTGAGAGAGGCCTTAGCATCAGGTCTAGATTGGCGTGAGCTAGCTCAGATGATCAAGGCTGAGCGGCGAGCTGGCAACCCTGTGGCTGGCTTGATTGACTCTCTGGCATTGGACAAGAACAAGATCACCGTTGTCTTGGAGAACTTTCTGGACGAAGAAGATGCTGATGACGACGCCATGACCCGCCCAGCTACCAAGGTGAGCACATGTCCAAATCAGGGGATACATCTACCTCACCCCTTGTCTTGTGATCCTGAGACAGCCAAAACCGGCGATTGATAAATTCATTCAGGGGCTGCATGCGTATCACCACTCCTGCTGCGATCCTGAGCACCAGTACATTAATGACTGCGTTGATTACCATGGAAAATGTGCTTACATCGAATTGTTATTACTCAGGAATACCACTGTAGTCAGAATGCAGTGCTTGGTTCCCAAATTGCATTGTCCTTACATCGAGAGTGTCTTTGATATCAAAGCATCACTGTAGTTGGCACATTGGTGGACAGACTGATTGGTCAAGTATGGCTGGCTAGATTGAATCTCTGGCACTGGACAAGAACATTATCACTGTAGTCTTGAAGATTCACTTGAACGATGAGGGTGCTACCGGTGAAGCATAACACGGTTAGCCACTAAGTTGACCTCATGTGTCAACTGATGCATTGGGTTCATCAGCAGCATGCATATGAACCCGGCGCCCCAATTGGCACATGATGTCACCTCAGTAGCTCGGCCTGTCATGAAGAGACTGTGAAAAGCCATTGAGTGATGGAGTCATTGACCAACTGATGGCGTGAATGCTCAGCATTGTTATATGTGTGCAACAAATCCTTTCAGCAACTTTTGACTGTTAAAATTGTCGTGTCTAACAATGACATTGCTATCATGAAGCCGTGCATGTCTTTGACCTTATCGTTTTGCGCTTGCTGCCAATGCATGAAAGGATTTCGACAGCATGACAGTCAGGAAATATGGACTTTACTTACAGGGGTTCCCTGCGGAGCACCTCATGTGACACAGGGGCTTGACTTTGCCTGACTCAATCCTTGCTTTTAATCACATGGTCCAGAGTGCAGAGCTGATGAAAGTTCCCTCAACAAATTGCAAAAAGGTGCAGGTTGAGCTTGCCCTAGACTTGAGCGCATATGCAAATGCCTGTGCGCACTAAGAGAAGTGCAAACAGCACATTGTGAAGCAGCGGAAGACAGTAGATGCCAACGAGAAAGCTCTTGAAGCAGCACATGGTCAAGCAGCAGAAGACAAGTGACGCCAACGAGAAAGCCCTGAAAGCTGCAGAAAGGAAGGCTCTGCAGCAGCTGCCAGAATGCGACCATGCTGCAAGTCTGCTCGACCAGCTGATCATCTGACTGCCAAACTGTCTGACTGCAGGTTGAGCTTGATCTAGACCTGAATGCTTACGCAAATGCTCGTGCGCACTATGAGAAGCGCAAACAGCACATTGTGAAGCAGCAGAAGACAGTGGATGCCAATGAGAAAGCCCTCAAAGCTGCAGAAAAGAAAGCACAGCAACAACTGAGTCAAGTGAGGTCCAAGACTGCCATCCAGCATGTGCGCAAGCCCCACTGGTTTGAGAAGTTCAACTGGTTTGTGACCAGCGAGAACTACCTGGTCATCAGTGGAAGAGACGCTCAGCAAAATGAGCTGATTGTGAAGCGCTATCTGAAGTGAGTTAAGATGCTTGCTGCAATGTATGCTTTGCCAAACCTGGTTTTTGAGCTCATGCAGAAGCTGTGTACTGCATGCTGACTTGCATGATCCATTCTTCACCGTCACTGTCAGTCCCTAGCATGCCAGCATAGTGTCTGTCTGGGTACCGGTGTTTGAGGCATGCGTCCCGGGCTTCTTGCCCTCACAGAGGCACCCATCACCATTCCTTTGTTTTCCAACTGAAAACTGTGGTGGGGTGCTTGTCCTACTGGCTGGCTCCAGGAAAGGGAATGTGTACGTACATGCTGACTTGCAAGGTGGTGCCACCTATCGTTGTGGTTCATTGCCATGACAAGCCGTTCCTGCCTGAGCATTTACGTCTTTGCCCCTTTATGGGGCGTTTATTTAACAGTTTGGCTGCAGAAAGGGGCTTCTGTCTTTGATCTGTACGGGGCGAGGTCAACCATCAGGTCGTTCCCGGACATGACAGGCTGGTGGTTGTCTCTGTGAATGGTGAACAACAGGCGTGATTAAATGCCTGCAGGAAGGGAGACCTGTATGTGCATGCTGACCTACATGGGGCGGCATCAACCATCATCAAGAACCATGAGCCTGAAAAGGCAGTACCCCCATTGAGTATCAGCCAGGCTGGTGCAGCATGCGTCTGTCGTAGTGCTGCATGGGATGCCAAAATTGTCACCTCCGCTTGGTGGGTGCATCACCATCAGGTACAGCACTTGTCTCTCTGACAAGTGCTTTTTGTGACACCCTGTCTGGGCAGCATGCACAATCACTTGTTTGATCAGCTCAGTGCATCCTCAGCAACACAGCACAACAGCCTGATGTGCCAGGCATCACTTTCTTACTTTTTCATCTTTCTCCTACAATTGTCCTACTGTTGTTGTTGCGGCTGTTGATGTCGCCGTTGTCCTCATCATCATCGCCATTATCATGATGTCCACCAATGTCGTGGACACTATTGTTATTTTCCCATCAATGGTTTTGTTATTGCAGGTGTCCAAGACAGCACCTACAGGGGAGTATCTGACCGTGGGATCCTTCATGATCAGGGGGAAGAAGAACTTCCTGCCTCCCAACCCCCTGGTCATGGGCTTTGCCTTCTTGTTCAAGCTGGTAATGCTATGCAATCTACAACTTTTCTACATCTCATTCTATGTTTGTCCAAGCTCTAAAGTGTGACATGCTGGTGGCCGTGTCGTTCGTTACGAAAAGTCTGGTCAGCATGCTAGGGCACAGCTTGTATAACACAGGCACCCTGCTCATGTGAAATTTGCTGACTTCAACTGCTGCATGCGTTGCCTACAGCTTGGCAGAAAGTGACTTAGGCAAGGACTGAATGAATCAGCATGCCATGTTGTGATCTCATGTTGGCACAACAAGCAAGGCCATCAGATTGACACTTGCTAACACTGCATTATAACTCATGTCTGTGTGTGCTATTGCAGGATGAGTCATCCATTGCTGCTCATCTGGGTGAGCGGGCGCCAAAGTTGGCAGAAGATGAGTCACCACTGGGTCAGCAAGACAATGCTGATCACATCAATGACCAGGAACCCGCAGAGAATGGTGCCACAGGTATTGCTCGATGGGAACTGTTGCAGATGCAATCATGGCAGCATCAAGTAGCTTAGCATTGCCATCATGCATGCAGCCCAGCAGCATGGCAAATCGAACGCTGACGCTTGCTACCCTAAATGGCATCAGCACAGTAGCAAGTGGAATCTGACATTTGCAATATGAGTACTTGCAGCAAGCAGTTGTGCATGTTTAATGTAGCACTGTGTGGTTGCAAAGTCGTGAAGCTTTGGTGTCTACCAGCAGACAAGCTAGCAATGTGCAGGTCAGATTCTGAAGAGACCGGGACAACAGCTTTCAGCACATTTGATGTTTTAGGCACGTTCACTACAAGTACGCGTCTGTGATCTGCAGGCAGAAGTCAGGCAGGCCAAACAGGTGATGATGCATCTTCAGCAGCACAGCCAGACACCCCAGCAAGCGTTTCAGAACAGGGCTCTGGGGCTGCTGCCTTTGCCCTCGAGGCCTTGTTGGATTTTGCATCATGGCAGATGTGTTTTGATTTGACATTCACCCCAGATGCATGTTTGTGTTCTTGCAGGCAAAAGTCAGGCAGGTCAAAGAGATGATGATGCATTTTCAGCAGCACAGCCAGACACCTCAGCAAGCATTTCAGGGCAGGGCTCTGGGACTGCTGCCTCTGCCCTTGAGGCCTTCCTGGACAGCTCAGCTCAGCCCTCCAACAGGCAGCTGCAGCATACGCAGTCTTACTCCAAGTACGTCACAGCACTGACCTAGTTGCTGCAGTCAATACAGTTCATGCCCTGTCCTGCTGTGCTCATACCTCCTGTCTCATGCAAGGCAGGACCATAGCAATGTCTACTAGTCATGAAGCTGACGTGCTGCTGAATTTGTGTGTATGAGCAGCTGTCTGAAGGTCCAGCTCATGTCTACATAGTAAGGATGCCAGCTTGGATTTCTTGCTCAACAAAACCACATAAGCAGCATTGCGTTGAAAGACCTCACAGCACTGCTGCGACACAATCAGCAGTCTTGACTGAGACATGTTTTTCAGGTTTTCAGTTTCATGAAATGCATCATGTTTTGCAAGTCTGTTTTGCTTGTCCACATATTCAACCTTTGCTTATGTTGATGATGATACACCTATGAGGACATGTAACACTGGGCTTGCTTGTCTGCACATGCAATTGTCAAGGGCCTGCATGGCTGAGACAGCTGCTGCATGCGCATGCATCCCAGGTAGGGTCAGCAATGCAGCCACATGCAAGCAAAGGGTTTGATAGATTCTGCTGGGCTTTCATGGAATTGATGTCCACTTTGCAACTACACACTGCATATTGCCAGGCACAGCAGGCGTCAGACAGCCCGAACCCAATGGCCTTGTGGCAACTGCTTGCAGGTATGGCTTAGCAGCACCAGAGCACAGCCATGCATCTGGACTAGACAGTACTCAGGCTGAGGATTTCAATGGGGATGCTGCACTTGGGGTTGGCACTGGCAGGCGCCACCTGTCAGCAAAGGAGCGCAAGCTTATGAAGAAGCAGGTGGGCCGCATTACATCTCTGCTTATGGAACATGGGCATTTTCATTGCAGTTGAACATTGTTGCTGCACCTGGGGGTAGTGCTGCTAGACACCTGTAAGCGAAGGAGCGCAGGCTCATGCAGAAGCAGGCGAGCTGCTTGTCTAATTGTTTTTCTGATTGCATATGTCTTCCGTTGCCATTGCTGTTGGGAAGTCAGGAAGTATACAGCTCTTGATGCTGTCAGTCGCAAGAGCTTACTTCAAGTCACCTTGGTTTGCCAGACCCCAAAGGTGAAGGCGTTCATAATAATGTCAGATTTGCCAACTTGCAGATTGAAAGTGTCCACAGCTGCATTACTGATGTCCCTGTATGTGATGTCCTAATTTTGTGAGCTGGATTCAGGGCTCAGAGGCGCCACAGCAAGGTGACCAGCCAGCAGCTGCAAATGGTGATGCACAGCAGGCAAGTGAGGCTGACCAACAGAGCTTGCAGGCTGCCAGACAGGCTGAGCAAGCACGTAGGGAAGCGAAGGCAGGGTCAGGCAACGGACAGCAGCCTCAGGCTTCACAACAAGCCAATCCTCAGCAGCAGGTCTGCTCGTCCGTGCTTTTAACTACAGTAATTGTGGTTACAGCTCTTGTGGCCACTGTATCTTGATTTACCTAGATGCTGTATGCATCTAGGGTCACAGGCTGTGGTGACATTGCCTTTGATAAGAAGCTCTGTCTGTGAACACAATGTATATGGTCACGCTCCATGTCACCGCATTGTCAGCGTTTTCATTGTGCATCGTCACAGCAACTTCATTTCACAGCTGCTGACTGACATCAAAGTCTGCGCATGGTACTCACATCCGGCATATCTGGTGGTGGGCATGCTGTGCAGCAAGCTGTCATCTGTTACAGGCATCAGCAGCATGTCATTATGCAATGCTGCGGGGCATGACATCATCAACGGTTGTTGGCAAAGGTTTAAGGGATAGACAGATAGGTTGTGAAGCCAGCCCGCCAAGCACACAGACTGCTAGCACTTTCACCTGTATGCTGTTGGCCACAAGTATACGCATAGCACAGATGCATGCATGCCAGCTTGGACAGCAATGTGGTGATTGTGGTTGTGGCAGGTTGTGAGAGGGAAGAAGACAAAGGCTGCCAAGGCCAAGGCCAAGTATGCCGACCAAGATGAAGAGGACCGGGAGCTGGCAATGCAGTTCTTGGCGTCTGCAGGTGCTTCACTGCCCTTGCTGATTGTGTTATATAACCTGAATCTGTATGCCTGGCCTGGATGGAATGTGAAGACGTGCATACTCTGTCATTGTCAAATGTGATGTTCAATGCAATGTAATTGGCACCTCTTGGTCAGTTGCTTGCCTAGCCATACGCTAGGCAGTAGCCGCTCAAGTCAGCCCAGCCTTGTGTCATCTATGCAGGTGGACAAAAGAGCAAGCAGGAGAAGAAAGAAGCGCACAAAGCCAGATGGCGCACCAAGAAGCATGATGACAGCATTCTGTGTGCAACACAGCGCTGTGCTTGCTGTGTTCAGTTGTGAATGGTTTTCAGGTGGCCAGAAAAGTGCAAGCACGAAAAGAAAGAAGCATGCAAAGCAAAGCAGCGGGCTGAGTAGACCAAAATGCCAGTTCACTCAACCAAATTTTCACTGTGTATGCAAAGCTGCAATCTGCTTGTGGTTCATATGCAGGCGGGCAAAAGAGCAAGCAGGAGAAGAAGGAGGCGCACAAAGCCAAGCGGCGTGCCAAGAAGCACGACGACAGCTCAGAGACAGCAGCTCTGCTGAATGCAGCTCCCACTGCAGAAGCTCTGGCGGCAGTTGGAGCCACCCAAATGAGTCATGCTGCAGCTGCAAGGCAGGCTGAGATTGACAAGAATAGAGCTGCCTGGCAGGCTAGGACACAAACAGCTGCTACTGGTGACTCAGTTGTCAGCTCCCGCAAGGAGAGTGAAGTTGCAGCTGCTCCTGGTGATACATCCAGCTCCAGAACAGACAGTCAACCTGCAGCATCGGGGACCAAAACTGCTGCTGGTGATGCAAACAGCTCCAGAAAGGGGAGTGAAGCTGCAACAGCTCCCATCACAGCAGCTGGTGCTGCAGCTGCTCAAGCAGCCAATCAAGCACCTGATCAAGCAGCCAATCACGCAGCTGTACCAGCGGCTGATGCCAGGGATGGTGCTGAACGCCAAGCAGGTTCTGAGGGCGATGCTGATGCTATAGCTTCCCAGGATGGGGTTCAGAAGGGACAGGTGGAGGCTGATGAGACGTACACAGCTACAGACGGAGACAGTGAGGAGAGCTGTGCCAGTAGCAGTGAAGGAGAGGAAGAGGAAGTGGATACTGCAGGCGCTGAGCAGGTATGCCACCCTTAACCTTCATGATTTTTAAGCAAACTGAGTACACCATGAATTTGTGGCTTGATGACCCTGGCAGCACGTGTGAAATGTCAAAGGTTTTGGTTTTCGTGGGTGGAGTGAGAAGTCTGTTGCTGCTGTTGCTTGCAAATTTATGCGTGGACTGGGAGCATTGTATGACTGCCAGGCTTTCTGGCTTTTGCCTTTTTACAGATCTGACTCTCAACCTTTGCATGCTTTGTGTCACGCAGCGCTCTCAAGCTGTGCACAAAAACTGGTCTTGCCCCTTATACACAGTTCAGCGTTTCACGCAAAGGGACTTCACGCAAAGGGACTTCATTCTCATGGCTGTGTCTTGTTCAAAAATGGTTCCAGCCAGCACCAGTCTTTGCAGATTGCAGTTGCATGACACCCAACAGGCCGGATTGCTGTTGAACATGACTTTTCTCGTGTGCAGGAACAACCACAGCGCACAAGCACAGCAGAGCAGCAAGAAATTGCTGCGTTGCTGGCAGAGGAAAACGTTGAGGTGCTAGATCCTGAGGACAGGGACCGTCTAACTCAACTGGACAGCCTCACAGGAGCTCCCAAACCAGATGATGTGCTGTTGTTTGCTGTGCCAGTGTGCGCACCCTACTCAGCATTGCAGGGGTACAAGCACAAGCTGAAGCTCATACCCGGCACTCAGCGCAAGGGCAAAGCTGCACGCCAGGTCACCCTCCTACCCCCTGCATGCTGCCTAATGCATTGAGTGTAATTGACTTTGCTTTGGACATCCAGGAAAGCGTTTCACCTTAGAGATAGAGCTGCAAGTTGGCAATGTCATGAGGAGCGTGTGGCAAGGCTTGTGGAAATGTGATGGGATGACTGTGGATTTTGAGCTGTTTATTGTGCTGTACTTTTGATGCAGAGTCAGCTGAGCTTGTGCATGTTCTTGCAAATTTGCTGACGTGCTTGAGATGACAGCCATATTGTCTGTCCATGCTGCAGGCAGTTGAATTGTTGTCAAGGCAAGCAGACATTCCAGCAAGGGAAAAGGAGCTGATCAAAGCAGTGCCAGACATGGACATGATCAATGCCTTTGTTGGCACAGTCAAGTTATCAATGCCTGGTCTGGTGAAAATCAAGCAAAATGTCCGCAAAAACAAGAAAAAGGAATGAAACTTCGTCTGTTTAGTACGAATGCTTGACAAATAATGCTCCTGTCAGTGAAACTACTTCTGCCAGACTAAGACAGATATTGAGCTTTGTTCAAAATTGGCTGCAATTGAATCAATATGTGCATGTGATGGGAGTCAGCTTGATGATCAAACGTAAATGAGCAATGATACCACCCCACATACGCATTTCATACTGCGGACTAACCATATTGTAGTCAACTGTGCAGGGCATCGCGGTTGATGCAGCCAGGCAACCGAGCATGATATGGCAGAATGTTGCTTTATTTCTTGGCTTTGATGATTAAGAAAGCAAGGGCCACAGCAATGCCTGCTGCTGATATTTGTTTCCTGCACAGCAGAAAAAGATTTGCTTGTAACCAGCTACAATAGTTGGTGAAATACATTTCAGTCAGCAAAGCGCAAAGCGTCAAATGTGCCCCTGCATTGAAAGGCTTCAGGACAGCAGAAGAGAGTTCTGTAGTTTGCATATGAACATGACATACCTCCTGGGATTGCTGTTGGGATTGTTTTTGGACACATCAGCTGCAGTATCATCAGCAGCAGGAGGAGCATCATCAGCAGCAGCCTCATCACCACCTGAGCTTGGAATTGCCTTTCTCAAAACTGGCTGCATGATGTAGTTGTCAAAATAGTTTGTCAACACTTCCTCATTATTCACAACTCCTGCAAAAGCCAGGCAGTTTAGAGGAAAGCAGCAAGATTATTGAGTTCGGCAATCTTGTCCAACGATCAACTCTGTGTATACCTTGCCAGTGTTCTTGCCTCAATGCTGCAGTGTCTGGGATGTATCTGTGAAGAAGCAGCCCCATAAAGGAGACATTATCCCCACCATTGTCTTCAGAAACATGCACATAAGCTTGCCCAGTGGCCTGCTTCAAGCCGCATGACATTGTGAACGTGTTTACATAGCCCTCCCTGCAAACGTGTGCATCAATTGAAGCTTTCAACGAGGCCCAAAGAGCACAGCATAGCTGTTGTGTTATCTTTGCTCGTTTACCTTCTGTACTGAAAAACCCACGCATCCGGGCTACGATTCCAGTCCATCTGTGGTGTGTATTCCCGAGCATGGACGTTCTTGAACCCCGATTGCACAAACAAGCCTGCGCGACAGCGGCACAGGCGGTAGTACGCGGCTGTCGCTATTTGGAATCCTTGCGCGTTTGAAAATGAACTCACAGTGCAAAGACAAAGCCAACACCGCGCCGCCGTCCTTGGTATATACGTGACTTGGTGATTTGACAGCCTTGCCGAGGAGCTGCTCCAGTGGTGGTCGGTCGGCAGAAGACATGGCGAAAGTGAGATCTCGTCAGCAAGTTGCTTCCGGCATTAATCGCGGTCAGGTCAGCGCGTGGCCAGTAGACTCACAATCTGTTTGCTTGAGTGCTGTTCAGGTGTCACAACTGCGCTTTCGACTGCGAGAACACCGCACCGAGATGGAAGTCGGTTAATCTGCTGCGCTGACTGCTTGCTATGACTCATGACCACACAGTATGCACCACATCATTGCACGGTACCATGTCAGCTTGAACAACACACTTTTGAGTACAGCTTCGCAAGCTCGGGCAAAGGAATGGCTGCAGACCTCAATGCCGGAGGCCTGCACATACAAGTAACCAAAGCAGTTATGCTCACAAGTTCAACTAGCATTTCAAAGTTTGTGGCTGGCCATAGCATCAACGCCCTTCTTGAAGCTTAAGTACAGAATCAGGAGCCGGCAAGCTACTGCAAGTTTGCACGCTGCTGACGGCAACAACGTAACAGAGCTTCGACATGCAAGAATGCATGATCTGGAGCCAGGGTACGCACAGTCTGCGTGATTGTGGTATTACAGAGCTCAAGCGTGGGATCATAGTGTACAAAAGTATTTGCCATTGACCAGACACAAGTAGAAACATGCATGAAACCCCTGCTGCGCTACAGACCACTAATAATTGGCCAAAATGGTATGCATACTTCAAAGAATGAACACCCAGATCACATCTAAAGACACTTGACTCAGACAGCCTAGCAATTCTGCAAAACCAAGGACAAAGCCACTGCAGACGACTATTTGGGACACCAGTTCTGGTATGCTTGGAGTGTCTCAATTTCAGCAGTCTGTCGAGCCTGAAGGTCATCCCAGCCACTATCATATGCACGGTGACTCATGGACCTGCAGACAGCGAAGGCAAAGTCAATGTCTATGACCTGAGCTACAAATGCATATTGCTGCAGCTGACAATGCATGATGTTGCATCTGAATGGGCACACCCCATGACAGCAGCAATATGTAGAGCTGATGTCACAGTGCTGTAAGAGCAGCAAATGCACCAAGCAGGATGGTGCGCTTTCATGACAAGCCAACATACCTTTTGGGGGACCTGACTTCTGGACATGTCAGCTCCTCTTTGGTCCACTTCCTGCTGCAGTACCCCTCATCATTGTGCGCATTGGCCTGGAAAGGTGCCCATAACCCAACAAGAGCTCTGGCAAAAGATGCTGGCTGTGCTGATGCAACTTGGCCGCTTGTGGAGGCCTCTACAGGCTGTACATCTGGTGCCTGCTGCTGGCAGGAACGTGCAGCAGCGGTGCTAGTGGATGCCAGCATCATAGAGTTGGTCAACAGCTTGCCCTCTAGCTCATGCTGAGACCTGAGCTCTGAGAGCCGAGACGCAGCAGCAGCATGCAGCAAAAGGGCAGCTCCTGCCCTGCTGGGATCTGCTTCCAGAAGCTTGCTGTCATTGTCCTCTGGCTGGTGTGGTTGCCCGTTGAGAATGGTGGAAACTGTGCTGGGGTTTGGACAACAATCTGACCAGGCAGTCTGCTGCTCGTTCAGCCAGCCAGCTGCTGTGAGTAGCAGGGAGGGCTTCTGCTTTTTGGAGTCATAAGACAGGAAAGCCTTGGCTGCATCTTCATCCATGCTCAGGGTTGAGCGTAGCCTTCTGCTGCCAACTGCAAAGCAACACATGATGTCAGAAATAGTTGTATACACCATCACGGGCACCATCACAGGTTGCAGAGATGGTTTACAGTGGGAGTGCACATGCAGCAACTGTAGGTCCAGCTGACACAACACAATTCATTCAGAAGGAAACACACTTGCCTGCAACACAGCCTCAGGATGTAGCCAGTGTGCAATTGTGTGACCAGATTAAAATAATAATTGTATGCAGAATAGAGCAGCTTGCAAATTTGAGAGTGGCTCGTGCATGAGCATGTGACATCGACACACGTTCTGACAAGCTTATCGAAAGACCAGACCAATCTGCCTTGCAAAAGAGGAGAGGCACGCGTAATTTCAAGCAGAATGTCATTCGTGCCACAATCTTTGATGCGCCAGTGCATCTTTGCTGTAGCTTGACAGCACAAGCAACTCAGAAAACGAAAGATGGTTGCACATCAGCTTGTTGAGCCGCATAAGCTGCACATGTACAAGAATATAACAGCGGACACTATTTCCAGCTCAAGTGCAGTAACTACAAAACGCTGATGGTTTGGACTATAGTTCTAGAAGAGAAGCCTAGAAACTTGATAAAGATAGGTGAGACTTACTGGAAGTGAGTGATGAAGGCATCTGCTTGGCAGCCTTGCGAGCCCTCCCTCTGCCTTTTGCAGCAGATGCAGATGGCTGAAGCACCTGGGCGTCTGTCTCTGGAGGGAAAACTGGCACAGCTGATGGCCCACCAGAAGTCATGCCATTAGGCTCTGCCGCAGCCTGGAAAGCATATCAGATGTCAGATAACTGCCGACTCACAAATGGCAGGCAGATGCAAATGAAAGCCTGCAACAAAGGTAGACAAAGCCAGGTTATCCATAGCACTCAGAGACAAATGCCAGGCAAATGTGAAGACAAGCCGGCATCAAAATCAGGCTACACCAGATAAATGCTGAGCTCTCAAATACGCACCACAAACAGATGTAATGAGCTTGATGAATTGATGAGTTGATTGATTGTGCTGATTCACAACAGGCGAAAGCATGCAACAAAGGCAGGCAACGCCAAGTGCAGTCCAGTTGAGTTGCATAGACAAATGAGCCAAAGCGCAAGCAGACCAACATGTAGCTGACAGGATGACAGCATGACTCACCTGATGAGTAGCATCAGCTGCTGATGCCTGCAAGGTGAGACTATCTCTGCTGGGCGTCCTGTTGACTGTGCGAGGCCTGCCAGGCTTGCCATGCTTGCGCTTCAGCGTCTGCAGAAAGAACATCTTGTATCAGTATTTTTGAGATCAAGCACTTCTGTCTTCGACTACGTCTAAACGATTCAGCGCCTATAGGCAGATAGGCATGGTGCATTTGCACAGACCAGTGAGCAATAATTGCAAAGAGCTAGACATGATGCAGGGCTGCTGCAAACTGGGGAGGTGTTTCAACATTGAAGCACTGCTCACTCTGCAGAGTGCAAGCACATAGCTTAACACAGACATCACCTTATGCGCAGGAGCTGAAGTGAGCTTGACAAGGTCATCTGGCTGCTGCATGGTTGTGGCAGCCTCCGCTGCCTCAAGCACTGATGCAGGGCTGAGCTTTTCAGCTGGGGTGCCTGGCTGCTCTGCAACAGCTGAGTGTACAGCAGCAGCTTTGGCAGCATCTGTCACAGATAGCCTGTGCTTCAAAGTCACCTTGAGGCCAGTCCTGGGCTGCGCATGTGGAACTACACGTGCTGACTCTGACCCAGGCAAAGCACTTGATGATGGCTGCTGATCTAACGACGCATTGGGAGCTGGTGCTTGAAGCCTAGGGCTTGCCACAGGGGCAGAAACACGGGCTTCTAAGCTGCTTTTCCTGGGCGAGAAGTCGCTGAAAAGGTCAGACTCAACCAGCTGAGCCATGGGGGCACTAGGGTGTGAGGATAGCTGATGGGTACGCGGACAAGGGTGAAGGCTGTTGCGAGAGCGCGGCGTGGCATCTGAGCCTGGCATGTGGTGATCCCTGGGTGTGTGCATCCCATGTTTGCTCCTTCTCTGCTGAACAAACTCAGCTGCTGCCGGTGATTCTAAACCGTTGAGCTGCTGAGCCTTCTCAAGCTTTGGTTCAGGCTTGACCCGCACCTTCAGAGCTTTGAGCGAGTGCTTGGGTGATGCAGCAAAGCCGTCTCGTTGGAGATCTGACTTGGCATGCTGAAGCTTGGGCAGATGGGCAGATGCTTCTGAGAAGCTGAGGGGACCAGTGGTTTGAGGCTGTAGCACACTCTGAGACAGAGCCTTGCGCATTGCAAGACGCTGTGTCCTCTTATCCAACAGATCCATGCCGTCTTCAAGAGGCAGCCTGATGCAAGCACGCCAATCGTCAGTTCGTGCAGAAAAGTGAAAGACTTTTGCAAATATGCAAGGAGTGCAAATGCTTTGCACACAGCAGACGTGAATGAACTTACGCCTTAGCTGCATGTTGGCGAAACACAGCGGCGGCGGGCAAAACACAGCAGCAGCAAGCAGAAAGCCTGAGCTATAAGAAAACCTAAAAGCTTCAACGAGCGAATAGTGTTGTTGAAGCTGCATATGCATAGTTGCTGTGGCTGGATGTCAGTCCCCATGAAACAGCTGCATCTTTGCAATGGATGATGCAGTTTTAATTTTTTCTATTTTTTCAGCCAGCAACAGAGCAGCGCATGGTCCTGCAGTAAATCACAGCAGCTGGTGTGTAGCAGTGCACACCTGATGCTCGCAACAGCTTCAGATTGCAGTTCATCTCTGACTTTGCCCTCCTCTGCTGTGTCCAAGATGTCTCGGCTGGATAGATCAGAAGTGCGCTGTCGCTCTGCAGATGGGGACTCTTTATCACTGTGAACGTGTTTGCATTTACTGGTGGCACGACCTGGATGGCTGTCAGCATCTGAGTCAATAGGGTGCAAGCGTGAGCTGGCCGCAGGTTGATTAGAGGAATCTGCTGTGAGGCGTAGCTTGGACGAAGTGGAATGGCTCTGTTTGCTAGTGCCAGACAAGCTTTCTAGACGACCGCTTCTTGCACCTGCAACTAAACGTCAAGTGTCAAGCACATGAGAGAGCAGCAATGTCTGATCCAAGTAGTGCAGGCCACAAGGAACATCACGCTCCAGAAAAGCAAAAGGCCAGGCAACAGCCAGGTGACAAGAAGGGATGACGCTTCAACTCTGACTAGCACTGTAGGAGCAGCGATTCATTGTAAAAGCGTCAATCATGTCAAACAAGAAGCTCAGTGAGCACTTACATAGTTGATGATCAGGTTGACCCAGCTGTGATGCAACATCGCTGTGCTGACTGGTGAGGCTGCGGGCAGGTAGAGCTGACTTAGCAGACCGTCTGTGAGGTTTGACCGCTGACTCATCCTCACTGACACTGTCCTGCCCAGAATCTGACACACCCTCAATGTCACTGGCTTCATCCTGCATGTCACGTACATTCAGCATATGCAAAAACAGCAAGCAATAGATACAGATGCCAAAAGCTGCAGCTCAGTCACGAGAGCTTGAAGGCCCACATATCAGCGTCTCACATCGATGCTTCGCAGCTGCTCATGGGAATGAACACTGAAGTATTTTCAACACATCAAACTAGTTTCAATGTCCAAGCCAGATATTGAACAGAACATTCACCTCTGAATCCAAAGGTTGGCTGGCCTCTCGGTCTTTTGCTTGAAGAGCTGCAGCTGCCTTCTTGCTTTCTTCCATGGCCAGAGCAAGCTGCTGTCTTTCTGTGAGCCCTGCACAGAAACACCAACATGCGTCAGCGCAGTTCACTGACAGCGTGCAACGTTTTCATCTTGTGCTTGGGATGCTGTGCTAGCAGAAAAACTTACTAGGCACAATCCCATCACGCAAGGCTGAGCCTGATTGCACTTCAGAGGCAGTGCGCGCCACACGCCGCTTCTTGGATTGTTCATTGGGTGGCTGTGCATGAGGCTTGCGCTTCCGCTGAACTGGACCAGTACCTTTGTGCATGCTGTAGATGCTTCGAGCTGACTTGCTTGAGGAGCAGGAAAGGCGGCTCTGCACAAATCCAACCACATGATGAGTATAGAGAATAAGTACCTCAAGCATGACTGACTGCTTCTGCTCTGTCTGTGGCTAACTGCTGAAATGAAACAATTTAATCTAAGGACTCTGCTGTTGCTGAAAGAAGGAGCCAGTACAAGGGTTTTCTGCCAGACCAAAGAGACAGTACATGCTTTCAAGGAGCATGATGCATCACCCGTCAGGCAAAGCAGAATTTCACAGGAGCAAACACTCTACACAGCCTTATCTACACTTGCTGAACAACCACGAGATAACGCGACAAAGCTGAGGTGGAGCATGAGTGGGCAGGGCGGGTGAAGGGCAAGAGAGCGCGAACGCTACTTCACCCTCATTTTCAGGGTTGAATGATGCTGGCAGAAGTGGTTGAATGGCGATGTTCACAATTCGGTCTGCCCCGAGACCGCTTCGCAAGAGATTGTCCCAAGACACGTGCTGTCTTAGGGGGCTCGAAGGCAGCTTGCGACGTTCTGAAAGGCCTACCTTAACATGACGGCTCATACTGGCCCACTGCGTCGCGACAGGATATGAGACTGTGGCAGACTGCCTGAAGGGGTGCCAAGACGCGCAATTTTGGCCCCGAAGCTTGAGTAGCGATTATACCCATGAAGGTCACTCCCAAGGCGACGTTTTACAGCTGAAAGCCTTACGCATGCCAACACTCTCAGAATACAAGTTCAGATACGCAAAGACGGGCTGGTGTGGTGCGCTGACGTTCAATAACTCGCGAAGAGGCGCGCTCAGACCAGGCAAATGGCAGAAGTGTTGGGAGGCGGTGAGCGGTGGCAGGGACAGCACAATGCCAGCAAAAAATCTGCTAGTACTTTTAGTAGTGCTGATCTGGCGAAAACGGCGCCGGGATCATGATTCCGCCGACTACAGTCAATTACAGAAGTGGCAGCTCAGTAAAATTACACCTCATTACCTCGTCACCGTGATAGACTTCGCGGTGATAATGCCCAATCGTTGAAGCAGCAAGGAGAAGCTGATGGAATTTGCTGGTGATGGCACCCAGCAAGCAGGCATTGGCAGGTACAGGGCAGAGTGTCCTGCTTAGACTCCTAGGTTCAGATACGCTGCTGCACCTTCGTCAGCCTTCTGTTGCTGCACAGCTGGCAGCTGTCAGATCCAGTGCGTGGCAGCCCCGCTCAGCACCCCTATCTAGTTCAACTGCAAATTGAACAGCATGCAGCAACTTCACATACATCGACCCACTCCCGCACAAGCCCCGACAGCAAGCAGCAAGTCCTAAAGCGGATTGCGTCACACCGTCTGCTGGATTGGGCGGCACTCTGGACGTTTCACTGACATCGAAATCAAGGTGTAGATTGCACACAATCGGCAGCTTGCCAGCGCTGCGTAGTGCCGTGGCCGAAAGCATTTAGCACAGCACAGCCTATACCGTTGTGCAAGTGGAGTGAAGACCTCTGTCTGCATCCAAAACTGACAACAGCCTTGCAGTCTACAGACGCTTCAGCACATTGATGGCAAGCACATTTGCTTCAGATATCCAGCAGGTTCTCAGGGTTTAAAGCAAGATGCTATAGCAAATCATGTCAGCAACAACTTTTAGCCTCAAACATCTGCACAGTGCAGCCGTCAACAATTGCGTGTCTCAAGCAGCCTATAGCAGTTCCGTCCTGTCAGCAAGTGTATCTTGAGAATCTCACTCAGCAGATCACACAGCAGATGCAAAGCACATCACAGACAAACACACAGCAGCACAAGAGTCCAGCTTTGTTGAATGTGCAGCTCCAGTTGTCCAGTCTGCCAGTTGTTGCACATGAGCGTCAGCACTGTGCTCAGTACTTATGGCTTCTCGTGATCACCCTGTCAGCAAGTAAGCATGCCTGAATGGTCATGTGGGCAGAGTCCTTGCGAAGTAGCCTGAGCTCATAGTGCAGCAGCTGTGCAATGGACAGACCAGTAAAGACAGCTTGGCCCAGCTATCTCACAATAGCTTGCCATGGTTGCAGCATCATGCAAGCCAGATGCGGCCTAGTCTGGCTGTTGTCTCCTTGCAGGCTGCCGCCTTGCAACCTGTAGCTTGTTCATCGCCAGATCCAGGCTGCTTTGCTGTCTCTGTTGCCGGTGTACCTTAGCCAAGTGCGTGATGACTTCCTGCTTACATCATTCTTTGCCCAGGTTTAGTCGTTGTATGTCATGCTGGCTTCAGTTGATTATGTGTCATCTCACCATAATACAAAGTGCACAGTAGTACTGTCAAGTTGCAGTGGCACTTCTGTGTGGCTTCAACATTGTCACCCAAAGCATCAACGACAAATTGCAATCAGCATGATGGCTCAAGGCAGGGGTCTGTGGATCAGCTAGCTGCAATCAGTCAGGCAAGTGCAGCTGTTGGCCCAGAGCTCACTGTGTATGGCTCTGTGGCATAACCTTGCAATGAGTTTTGGGGAGCTGTTACTGGGTCCTTGATCATTCTGGCACAGAGTGATTGCTAAACTTAGGGCAGACAGAGACTCCAATTGTGTCAGGTTGTATTGCACCTTGACAATGCTATGTATCAATGTAGAGATATACTAGAATGATATGTACAAGTTGTGCTGAACACGACGCTACCAGTAGTCCCACGCTCACACAACAGCCGGAGTCACAGATAAGTACAAAAGCAGACACCAGCACAAACTTGGAGTTCACTGGAGTACTAAGTGACCCATGCCCTTGTAGCACACAACCCTGTCAGGAGATCACAAGCTTGCGTCATATCAACCTGCTTGTGGTCAGTGCACCTCAACAGCATCTTGTAGTCCAGCTGAAATGAACATCATGCCAATACACCACTCCATTGCAACTGCGTCAGCCCTACTGATTATATAGTGCTGGAATCTTCTTCTCCCTTCCAGCACCATGCCTCATGGTTGATGCACTTCTCAGGATGGCTTCATTGCCCTGCAATATGACACACAACATAATGCAAATCGATGTGTGCACTCTGTCATGACTTTGTAGCGAGCTCCTGATACTTCTTCAGCACATTTCATCAAAGTCATGATGACAGCAAGACATCACGTTATCACCCTACCACAACAGCAAGAATTATATCATGCAGCTACAGAGCTGCCACTGAGTTCGGCTTAGATGCTACCAGGAAAGGAGATCTGTATTTCTGCTGCATGCCGCAGTAAAATTTAACCTGTTGTGAATTGTGTGCAACCTGTTTGACAGGCCCCACAGGTTGCATGCCAATATGGCAACAAGCGAAAATGAAGTGTGTGTTTCACCTGGCGCATCATGTCACAGAACTCTTCGTAGTCAATCCTGCCGTCTCCATTTCTGTCTACTTCCTTGAGGATATTCCTGATCTCCACAGTCACATCGTCGCCAGCCACTTTCTGCGAAACAAGGACAAGCTCAACAAGAACAAGCTGCATTCTTGTGCTGACCAAAATCTGTATGAATGCTTAAATGCCTTGGGAGGTAACAGAAAGTGCTGTTGCAAACCAAGCTGCTTGTCAGATGTGTGTTTGCATTGCATCATTTAAAGCAGACTGCCACATGATTGATTACAGACCAGGCTCACAGTAATAAAACACATACCGTGAGAGCGTCTTCCATCTCCTGCTGGGTGATGTAGCCACTGTTGTCAGTGTCAAAGTGGCGGAAGGCATTGTACATGGTGTCTTCCTTCTCCAGGTGGTTCAAATTCACAGTGGCAGCCAAGAACTCCTCGTAGTCAATGCTACCTGCAACACGCTTAGAATGTGCTTAGTCTAGCTGGCAAATACAATGCAATTGCGCTGTCTTGCATGGCTGAAGTCATGACTATGCAGCTCAGCTCCATTGGTGGCTTAATGCACAGTCAGTTATGACTGACAAGGCAGCTAGGTTATTTTGGTCCACTGACTGTTGGTAACGGGCCACTACGTCTACGCAGGACCTGCTGCAATTTGCTGCTTTTGCTGCCAGGCAGCACCTGCATTGCATCTGTACAACAGCTGCTGCATGGGATTGCAACATCATGTATGATGAGTCAGATCAAGAACCCTGCTATGAACACTCAGAGGCAAGCGCTGCTACTCAAATGGCTTGTGTTCAGGCAAATCATGCATCTTGCAGTAGAGCAGAAGGGGCCAACTGAACTTCATTGTGTACTGCAGTGCCTTCTCTGCTTTGGAAGGGCACTCAATGTGAGGATGTTCCAGGACAAGGACAACAGTATTGGAAACCAATGACTGCGTTCTGGCTGCATTATCTCTGACTAAGGACAATTCGTCATGGGGACAATTTTCCTCAACTTGCAGATCTGATGCAAAGCAGTCGCTACAAAGATAAGCCACTGTAGAGCACACAGGGATGCAGTACAGCGTGAAGGCGCGACTTACCGCTGCCATCCACATCAATGTGAGCCAGCAGGGCCTGCAATTCCGCCAGTGCAATGGGGCTGCCCGCCTTCTTCATGCCCGCCTTTAGCTCATCCACAGTGATGGTGCCGCTGTGGTCCACATCAATGCCCTGCAAAGACGATCTTTCTGCATAGGTAGATATTTTTGACAAATCGCAGCAGTGCTGTCACTACTTTGCTTCCAAGGCGTCACACTGCTTTTGCATGCACAATACTGGGCCCGCTCTGTTGGTACAGGTCGGTGCGTCACAAATGCTGCACGCACAGAACCAGCGCAGTATTGTGCATGTAAAAAGGAGTGTGATGCGCTGAAATGCATGCATGCAGGACAGATCTATCGTGCGATACAGTATTTGCTAGGTGTCACTAATCAAATCTGCAGGTTTCTGCGTGCGTTTTCAGAACAGCATGCAGTCGGGAGCTTTACATGGCTTTTGAGGAACTGTGTCTTGTGTTTTGGTCTGACTTATGAGGTCTGTATATACGCTGATGCGTGGAAGCTGCAGTCTCTGTAAACTTCCCATGCCAGGCAAAGAATTGACACCTTGCACACATGTTGCCTTGTCACATGCCTTGGCTGTCAACAAGTTGCGCAGTCTCACATCGTGTCATCAATCTGCTGTGTCAGCTCCTTATGGCAATCTGCAGACTTGTCACAAGCAAGGCCATGCCAAAATGATTGGCAGATGTGAACAGTCATGCTGAAGGGCTGAAAGTTCTCTTGTAGCCACGGGTGAAGCAGCTAGCTAATCACCTGGAACATGGTACGCAGGCCAGCAATCTCTTCCTGAGACATGCCAGCTGCAATGACCTTGAGAGCCTCCTTCTTCAGCTTGTTCATGGCAGCAAACCCACGCATGCGCTTCAGGATCACATTGTCCAGAGGCCTCTCACTGGCAGTTCCATTCTCACGCATCCAGTCATGCTGCAGGATGCCATTTGCATCTGCACGCTTCTTGGGGTCCTACAAACAGGTCACACTCTCATAGCCAGACACACACCAGCCAAAGACGAGCTTTAATGAAAGTCAATGACATGACACCGTGCAACACGCACCTGACCTCCTTGCTTCAATGCACCGCTGCAAACAGATGTCGTCCCTGGTGTGTGCAAGAAATGCATCCCTGCTTGCAGCTGAAAACAAACTGTCTGTGCCACAGCAGACCCCCTGTGGAAGTCATGTATGTTGTCACAGCCATATAGTGCAATGACTTGTCCAGCCATTTGTCTGGCTGATTGAGTTCTAGCTTTGTATTGACTTTGCCGTTGCTTGCTGCATGAAGCATTCCAAATACATGATGTACATCAGCCAGATAAATGGCTGGATGTGCATCGTGGACTTGAAATGCTTCATGCAGCAAGCAGCAGCAAAGGCAATGCTGACAAGAGATAATGCAGTGCTGCATTTGCTGAAGCAGCACACAAAACCAAAAGAGATGACCAGTGAAATGAGTTGTATTTGCAGTGTACCTGCATCAACATCTGCTTGACGCAGTCCTTGGCCTCTGCACTAATCTGTGGCCAGGGCTCAGACTGGAAGTCCAGGTTGCCTTTCAGGATGCAATCAAAGATCTGCTGCTCGCTCTCACCCCAGAAGGGTGGCACTCCACTGAGCAAGATGTACAGAATGACTCCACAGCTCCAGATGTCTGCCTGGTGGCTGTAGTGCCTTCTCAGCACCTGTGGTCAGCAGCTTGTTGTGGAGCTGATTGGGGAGCTTAGCGGAGACTGGAGTGACAGCATTTCAGCATATACCTGTGACTGTTGGTATCAGCCAGCTGGTTTGCGGACCCATATTTCCAGCTCTTTGGGATTCTGGCGTGTTGACATCATATTAGCTGGGAGTTCTCAATGTCAGAACAACTTTTTGTCAAGGAGCCAAGCATACTGAGGAACACCGATGAGTTTGACGATCAAAAAAAGATCAGAATTAAAACTTCGACGCTGCTGTCTGAACACTGCTATGGTGATGGTCGGTAATTTGTGCAACAACAGAGACATGTTGCTGTGTTGCAGGATATGACAACATGTCAAAGAGATGCCTCATTGCTACTCAGTCTGCAGGCCCAAAAACTGAATAGTTGCACAGCACCAGAGCCAGCAGCTACTCAGCAGGGCAGACATGGCATCAAAGCGGGGTAGAGCATACCTCTGGGGCAACATAGTAGGCACTGCCGACAATGTCACTAAACACCTGGCCTGGGTGGTAGAAGACTGACAAGCCAAAGTCGGTGGCCTTCAAGGGTGCATGTGGATCCTTGTTGGACAGCAGAAAATTCTCTGGTTTGAGATCCCTGAATGCGTCAAGCAATGGGTAAGCATTGAACCAGAAGACTCTGGGAAAATGCTGTGCAGGCTGTTGGCAGCATGCTATATTCAGCGCAAGCACAATCATTCAGTATGCACATTAGCTTGTTGGGAAGTTGTTGCAGCTTTGCGCCATTGAGCACAAATGACTCCTTTACTTTTGTGAAGTGCATGGCGATGGCAAGCATGACCTGGGGTTACGCTTTATGCTCTCACCTGTGAATGACTCCTAGCGAGTGACAGTGGGCTACCACCTTGACGATGGTCCTGACCAGCTCTGCTGCATCCTTCTCACTGCAAAGCACCAATCAGTACTTCACCACTGCTGCTACTGGGGCGGTGAGGCATGTCACACCTGTTGTATTTGACAGCTTCAAATTCTTGAATTCATATTCAATTGATGACCAAGCTTGCAGTCACAAGTACTACATTCAAAATATGTCATCACGCGTTGGCTTCAAGGCAACGATGCTTACTTGCCATGTGCAAACCATGTACAAGTGTGAAACATCAACCAATCATGCAAAACAAGAGTACAGCCATGCAAGGCATGAGTACCTGTAGTGGCCACGCTGTACAATGCGGTCAAACAGCTCACCACCAGCACACAGCTCCATGACCTGCATAACAAAGAGCATCCAAACAAATGTTTGGCATCGTAAGACATAGCATGAGCCAATGCCACATGATTGCTCAGATGCAAAAGTGCAGACGCTATACAAGCATACAAGTATCTGGAGTACACTAGCTGCTAACCGGGGCGATATCAACAAGTCAGCCTTGGCAAGCTAATCAGCAGAGGAATGGCAAGATCAATGGAGACTCAGCCATTCATGTCATTGTGCTTACCAGGTGGACATGATGCCTGTCCTCATACGCTCCCTTCAGCAGGGTGACATTGGGGTGACCAGCTAGGTGGTGCATGATCTGCACCTCGCGCCTCACATCCTCAACATCCTCTGTAGACCTGCAACACACCAATGCAGCTGTGTTGCTGCAGAGACAATGCATGCTATACATGCATGCTATACATGCTGATCAAGCCTTGGGTGCCAGAGGAACTTGTAGCTTCATGCGTGATTGCTTCCAATTATGTGATGCAGATCTGCCACCAGATGCCACCAGCATGAAAAGTGCAATGTGTGCCTGATGGCTTGTGCAGATGTCAAGAAGGGACCTGCACATGCATGTTTCATCCATCCTGTGCCAACTGACTCACCATGAGCTTGAAATGGAATTGCAGTTGTGCGTGCTATGTCAACGCAAAATCTGAAATGCAGGCTCGATGTGGCCTGTCACATGCTGACATTGGAGGCATGCAACTGCTTACGTCAATTTGCGCTTGGAGATTGACTTGCAGGCCAATTGCTCTCCTGTGACCTTGTCTTCTGCCAGTCTGGTGGTGCCAAACTGCCCTCGCCCTAACACACGCCCAAGCGTGTACAAGGCTGTCACATCCTATGAGAAGAAAACATATTTCTTGCTGCTGGGACTTTAGCAAATTTGCTTGAGAAAGGCATGCTGGCAAATGCATCTGCACCTCTGTTTGCTTCCCTAGTACGCTATGCGCTACTCCTTGCTTCTTGAGTCCAGAGTGAGCAGACTTGGCTGGTGCCCCGACACCTGCCACTGGTTTCTGCAGTGAGGAAGATACAATCAGAGGGGGGAAGTCGGGGCAGTTAGGCCAGTTTACAAAGCCGCACGGGCCGCAGCTGACGCTGGGTGCAAAGATGGCAAACAAGTGCTAGCAGCGACTCACAGCAACTACGTGATTGGTAGTAGGTTTAGCCTTGTTATCGTGCTGTGCCTGATGGTCCTTTGGGGCCGATATGCAATTCCCCATCCGGGGATGCAGCACAGCAACGCAGGCCGCTGCTGATCAAAATTGGTGTGCAGCACGACAAAGTCAGAGGCAAACTCCCAGGCTGCGCTGCTTGGGCCTATCTGACCTGACGAACTGGCTCGATTCAAGCAACACGTCGAGACGGAGCTCAAAAAACACAGGCAGCGCTTGCTGCTATATGATGCGTCATGGCGGCTCGAACGAGGCTGTTGCTCTGTTGTGTCGAGTGATCGCGTTGACTAGCACAGCGCACCCGATGCTGCAGCTACCCAGAGCTAATTGTCTAATGTGAATTGAACGGAATTCGACGTAAGCGTTATGGTTTGGCGTTATGCGTAAATGCAGGAGCTTTAGGCTTGAGTTTGACGCTGTTGCAATCGCAAACTTGCATGACATTTGTGTCTCAGCCGCCAGAGATCGGCAAGTCGACCCATGGTATGCATGACTTGTGCAGTTGTGTTCACAGGCCGTCTGTCACTTGTCTCTATAGGCTTGAAAGCTTACCTTGGACAGTTCACTTCGACCCCTGCAGCACAAGTCTGAGGAGCACAGGCTCGGAAAATTTGCTTAAGATCCCACACACGCAATGGGTGTGCCGGGATTCTTTTTATGGTTGCGTCGCAAGTATCCTCAGATCGTTGAGGAGTGCGCCACGGCTCGTGGTCAACGCGAGGAAGACTCTGACGACAGAGAATGCGACAATCTCTACATTGGTGAGGTCCTGCACGCATGAAACGCATTCCGAAGCTTGCCGCGTGGCTGGCGGTCAAGTGTCGGTGATCAGGCAGCTTTGCGCTGATCTTGACGCACAGACCCTCTCTTGCCGCCTCGTTTTGCAGTAGATTGACTCCGTCAATAAGATCAGCAAACCCGTTTGTAGAGTCGCTGCAGCTAAGCATGCTTCAACTCGATCCGATCCAGTACACTACAATGCCTTGATCTATTAGGTCAAGCCTGTTTCCTGCAGATATGAACCATATTATTCATGGGTGCAGCCATCCTCGATGGCGGGACTCAGCCTATGAGTCAGAGGCTGAGATGTTCCGTGGCATACAAGCATACTTGGAGAGATTGGTTCAGACTTGCAGGCAAGAGTGTTGCACAGCTTCATTTTTGAGGTATAAGGCTCGGTCTAGCAACAAAGTTTGGTATGCAGGCCACAGAGGCTTCTGATGATTGCCATTGATGGTGTTGCTCCGCAAGCGAAGATGTGTCAGCAGCGGACAAGAAGGTTCATGAGTGCATATAGTGAGCGCAAGCGAAGACAGATAGAGCTGGAGGTATTGTACCTTGCCTTGTCATCCCAACGAAGCTGTGCAGGCACGGTTTATCAGCCGTCTGAGTGGGCATCCTGTGATCTCTATACAAGGATATTTCATGCCCACATGCTGACATCAAGCTCTGCTTGTGACACAGCACAGGCACACACGTGGCATCTGATCTATGCTCAGCACAAGCAACCGCAGCATATCCATGCAAGTGAATTTGTTTTCACATGCAGGTCAGAAGGGAGATGACGGCACAAGCCAAGAATGCTGTTAACATCCCTGCAGCAACAGCTTTTGATGGCAACGTGATCACTCCAGGCACACCCTTCATGGCGCGCCTGGTCTTTCACCTGCAGCAGTTTGTGGAGCGCAAGGTTGCCAATGATCCAGATTGGCAGTGCATGCAGGTAGGCAACACTCTGTTGTGCAATGCACAGGCCTGGGAGATAAGACTGTACTGCAAGGACTGTCTGCTTGCAAAGGGCGTGTGCTGTATGCTTGCACCTGCTGTCCCCTTTGCCATTGCAGTGCGTGTGCATCTTTAACGCTTGTGGGTGTATGCTGTATGTGCTAGGGGATCCATCACTGGACACAATTGTGAGCATTTGCTGCTGAGAAGGTGCATCAAGCGCAAGACGACCTTGGCCAAGCTTGTCTTGCTCTCGGATTTCTCTCTCAGCAGCAGCAGCCATGACTGCATCCTGAAACTGATCTCTGATGCATGTAGACCATGCACACATCAAATGGGTTTGCGACAGAATAGCACTTGAAGCGACAAACCAATTTTGATGCAGTGTTGACATCTCATTTTCTGTCTGGTCTTCTTGTCCCATGCAGATCTGACAATGAAATCAAGGCCTGATGGCTTTGCTAAACGGCCAGATCTGTGTGAAGACGTGTCTTTCTCTGCAGATCTTAATCTCAGATGCCAATGAGCCTGGCGAGGGGGAGCACAAGATCATGCGCTTCATCAGGCACCAACGCACCTGTCCTGAATATGACCCAAACACAAGACATGTCATTTATGGACAGGTGACTGCCCACCCAGTGCTGAAACGCAGCATTACAGGCCACCCGATCATTGCAAAAGAAGTGCAGGGGTCAGAACCCAATGCGAACAGCCGTAGTCTGTGCCTTGCATGCACTGTTGACATGGGTCTTGGTGCTTGACATGCTGACCTCACCCTGCCAGCTGTACTCACAATGCCTTGCATGCAATTTTGACCTGGATGGTCGTGTTCAGGATGCTGACCTCATTTTGCTGGCTCTACTGACTGTGTTTTGCATGCATTTTTGACATGGGTCTTGGTGTCCAGGACGCTGACCTCATTTTGCTGGCTTTACTGACCCATGAGCCCCACTTTGCATTGCTAAGAGAGGCTGGCAACCTGGAGGATGCAGCCAGGGAGATGGGTGTAGACCCATCAGAGTGGTCAGCGGTGAGTATGCACACAAGTATTGCTTGACTAGCAAGCTGTCAACAGCAATACAGTTGGCTTGCTGCTATACATCTTGAAAACACACTCAGCATTTAGCCAGTGGCCTCGATCAGACCCATGCATAGTTGCTTGCACTCCCAGGCATGCTATGCCAACTTGTTCGCGTGCTTTTAAATGTTGCGCCTGCTGGGAGAAGGGGTGTGCAGCAACCTGTGATAGGGCATGCGTCTGCATGGCAGCTTGCGAACTGAATTCAATATAGAACGTGCCAAGACAGTCCTTGCTGACTGGCAGTGTGCCATGTGCAGGCTAAGCATCAGCCACTACAGTTCCTCAATGTCAGCACTTTGCGGGAGTATCTACGCTATGAGTTCCAGGACCTTGTGGGTACAGCTTGCAACCCTCCAAGTGCTTTGTCGTCATCTGCTGCTGATCCCTGGCACCAGCAGAAGCAAGAAGCAGTTGAAGAGCAGCCAGAGCAGGCAGATGAAGAAGCTGAAGAGGCAGAAGACACCTCTGCTTGTGTGGCTTACATACCTGAGTGCTCCAATGGGCAGTTTGACTTTGAGAGGGTCTTGCAAGATTTTGTCCTACTGACCTTTCTGGTGAGCTCTCATGGTCAATCCTGCATTAGCCTGGTGTCCTGATGCAACATGGCAACAGTGCAAACATGGCTTGTTGATAAGGCGTTGACCGTCACTCCACATTGAGCAGGCATTGCACTCCAATTCTGTCTGCAGCGTGCTGTGCAGCTGTACAGCGATGCTCAGTCAGGACTTGCGTGCAATGTTGGTGAGACATGGTGCCGTGCCCATGCTGGACAGCAGTCATGCTTGCAGTTTGCTGCACTGTGTATACAGCCAATGGCACCTGAGCGATGTATAATACAAGCATTGGCTTCAGCAGCATTGAGTTGTCAAAATGCTTAGCTGCGCCTTTTCAGCTCTGCAACCAGTTTGTTACACAGTAACATGAACTTTTCCTTGTATTCTATCCACATAGCGGTCAGCTTTGCAAATTAAATCAAATTGTACTGCTGTATGCTGCTTGATCATGATGCATAAATTATGGCAATCATTGTTCAGATGTCCTTGCATGCCAGCTACTCCATTGACAAGTTCCAATCTGCTGCTGCACAAGTTGGCAATGACTTCTTGCCAAGTTTGTCCAGCTCAGGAATCCATGGGTGCCCCAGTGGAGTTGACATAGTCCTGCATACTTACAATGAAATTTTGTCTGGCCTCCAATCACCGATGACTCTATTGTGTAGGCTGGCAACGACTTCTTACCAAGTGTACCAAGCCTGGAGATTTATGGGCGGCCCAGTGGACTGGACATCATTCTGAAGACTTACAAGGAAATTCTGCCTGCCCTTGGAGGTCCAATCACCAATGGCTCTGTCATCAACCCTGATTGCCTGAAACGCATCCTCACCAAGCTGGCTGAAGATGAAGAAGATGCGTTCCAGAGGCTTGCGGTCAGTCCATCTGGTGCTAAATGAAGCTATCAAATGCATTTGTGTTGGACTGTTGGGTGCATGTTGCAAACAACTTCTGCATTGGTTCCTGGTCATGCGTGCTTCTTGCCCTGCCTGCATGCTTTTTGAACTTCAGAGCATACGGTGGCAATCAGCTACAAAACAGGAACACTGCAATCCATGTGGCTTGGATTTGTCCCCAAAATGCTCATCCAGATGAGCCATTTGTTTACCTTCTGACGGTTCACAAGAAGGCAACACACTTTGCAATGCATACCTAGGCTGTGAGCATTGGTGCTGCAGACCAAAAGGGCAAGTGAAGAGCTTGCTCAAACAGCATGGATTGTGTTTCAAGAAAGCACATGCCACTGCTGCTGCTCAGTAGCTCAAATGGCAAGTGCAATTCCATGTTGGCTGGTGCTGCAGACAAAAAGAGCACGTGACTTCCAAAGGATGGCAGACAAGGAGAATCAGGAGCAGAATGGCAGGGGGCTGGGGTACAGGGGCCCTGATGGGTCTGGCCAGTGGGTCAGCATGGGCGAGCTGGGGGAGGGCGGTGACCTGGATGAAGCCCTTGGATCACTGGGAGGAGGTACGACTTCTGACAGTGCTGCCATGATTATAGACATTTGCCCTCCAGAAATTTGTATAAGCAATGCTTAATATTGCACAATTTGGTGTCAATGTGAAGTGGGTCTGGCTAGTGGGTCAGCATGGGGGAGCTGAGGGAGAGTGACCTGGACAAAGTTTGTGAAGTACTGGGAGGAGGTATGAGTCTAAGTTGCGCTCCTGTTCTGAAGAATTATACCTAGGAGGTGCTAGTGCATTGCCTGTCATTTGTCGGGTATGGGCCTGACCTCTGACAGTATTGCCTTGACAGTTGAAAAGGCCCTGCAATACTCATAGAGGCACTGTGTGACGTTGATAAGTCTGGTGCGTATGTGACATGGGTCTGCTGCTGGCCATGCTGGGTGACTTGGAGGAAGCCTTTGGACCACAGCAGAGGTGGTACAGCTTTAGCTGAAAGCACTGCCATGGTCAAAGGCAATGGCCCTTCACAATTGTAAGGAGACGGCTTGAGTGAGCTAGTGCACTTGCTTGCTCTGTGTATGTACAGCTAGGTGATTTGGAAGGCTTTGAGGGCATTGCTGTTGCAACCGTTCAGGTCAAGTAGCAACAAGCAAGGGCTGCACATCTCTTTGCAAGACCTTGAATTTGTCTGCTGAATAGATGTCTTGCGAACATGTACGTGTCTTTGCAAGCTCTTTATTCAGACGAAGAAGTCCAGGTCTTGCAAAGAGCCGCGCAGCCATTGCTTGCTCCTACTTGAACTGAGCAAGATTACGCTGACAACAAACCCAACATACTAACAGCTCTGGCAATGATCTTATTGCAGACAGGTCTTTGTACTTGCAACAAAAAACTCATTAGGGAGTGCCCGTAGCTGCAGTGCCCAGTGAGGATGAGCATCTCCCATTGTAACAACAAGGAAAACTTTGCAGCAATGCATGAAGTAGCTGTGTTGAGTGCAGAAGGACCCATGCAATCTGAAGCCTTTGACATCATGACAGCCACACCAAATGAGCTGAGTAGGGAGCTGGCAGCCAGAGTGGCCAAGAGACTGGATGATACACTGAAGGGCGCCTCAGAAGCCGACCCTGTCAGGCTCAGCATGCCTGGGTACAGAGCACGCCTCTACGAGCAAAGATTCCAGGCAACTGCAGGTATAGCCTGCTTCAACAGTAGCGAAATGTCATAAAATGTTGACCAGACTTTTATGCATGCCTTGAACAGTTATGCAATGCATAGAGACACAAGTGTGTCGGGTCCAGGCTGCTGGCGTTGCTATACTTTCAGCTGATTCTTTGCATAAGTAACCGGTGATGGGAGTACTTTTGCATGCACTTAAAACTTATGCTGTTGCAGCAGCAAAGTTGCATGATGTGAAGCCCAATCATCAACTTTACTTTGCTGGTAGCGTACAAGTGCACAGGTACATTGGAAAGCACCTTAGCGTTCTGTGGCTCAATACTGGATCTTGAGTGCAGGGGAGGGAGTGGAAAAGACCTGTCGCAAAGTCAGCCATACATATGTGCAAGGCTTGACCTGGGTTTTGGCATACTATGTGCACGGCAACACGCCGGTGCCAGTCAGCAGCACTCACACAGAGGCAGTCCAAACAGCATCAAGCCAAGTGGTGGGCAAAGGCAAGCAGAACAGTGCTGCAGACTCTAGAGAAGGGCTAGGAGCCAGCTGGGACTGGTAGGCTGCTGCGTTGCTGCAAGCACATTGTGCTGTACACAGTCTGCTTTTTACAAGTTGATGGATTTGTTGTTGCCTCCTTTTTGTCCCAAGCTGCTTACTGTTGTGCCAAGTGAAACTCTGATGATGTATGCTGCAAGTCAACTAGTTGTGTAGTGATACAGTGCAGAGTTGTTTGTACCTGTATGGCCCATATTGCTCTGTTCATGGATTGTATGCCTGCTCAGGTTTTACCCATACCACTACGCGCCCCTCGTTTCCGACCTGGCAAAGCACGCCACGGGAGGGAAACGAAACAAAGCTACCATCGCGACTGATCTGGTGTCTGTTGAAGACGACAGCTGGGCTCCTGCGAATGGGCCCGTGCGCCCTCTGGTTCAGCTTATGGCCGTGCTTCCGCCCGAGAGGTAAGCGCCCATTGCTCGTAGACTGTGCCAATTGTGAAGCACCGTGGTGGGACGAGGTGTTATAAACGGCAGATTTGGGCAGGTAGTTATTCGTCACCCCTCCCGATTCGAATCGGCACACCCAAGGCTTGCCTTTCGCGAGCACGGGCCGGAGTAGCTCAGTTGGTAGAGCGCAAGGCTCTTAACCTTGTGGTCAAGGGTTCGAGCCCCTTCTTCGGTGACTGGTTTTTCGTTTTGTTATTTCGTTTTTAGCTCCGTCATTTGACATCTCTGATTTGCTGAGTGTCATGAAATGCATCATCACCGGCTTAGGCAGAGTTTCATTGACCTTGTGACAAAACAAACTGAGAACCCTGTGCAAATGATGACACAAGAGTCCTTAACTGCATTTCTGCTGCAATTTGCCAAAAAGCGGCTGGCCCCTACCTGTTACATGGGTTTCTGATGCAAGCTCATTTCGAGCCCTTCCCTTGACAACACAACTTGTAAAGACAATGTTGCTGACAACTTCTAGCACAGCTGCTAGGTGTGTTCAGCCCAAGTCCTGTCTTGTCAGGCCCACTTGGTGTGGAGCATCACAGTAAGGTCGTCCTATGTTCAATCATTGTGATCAGACAAGATACTATCATTCCAGATGTTGCTAGGCCAACTTTCCAGGTTGGAGCCAAACAAGATGAGCTTGGGCAGTATAGTGTTCAGCATTTTGCACATGTCTGTACCACCTAAACCTCTTACACCTCAATTGAAAGTGCATGGAACATATGTGACACATTGACGATGTGTCTGCATGTGAAAGATAATCTACAAAGATGTACCACAGATATGCCTGAAACAGCTTGACAAAAGATAGACACGTCTGACAGTGCGTGTCGACTGAAATTCATGTCTGCTCTGTCAATCGTGCTGACTTGACACTGGAATGAAAACTATGCGACAAAGTTCCCATAAAGGGAACAAAGGTTTTGTGAACCAAGCATTGGCTTTCTGCAAGTGGATCAATTTGTTGCTGCAGCACTCCTGTGTCTGACAGCAGCAACATTTTGATTTGTTGCTTGCGTCAAGCCAACACTCATGCACAAGGGCTTTGTCAAGGTTGCAGCAAAACCCTGCTTTTTGCCCTGGGCAAGTCAGTCCTGTTGTGATGTGAGGGGCAGAGACTTACTCCTACTCAACAAGCATAATGTCTGCCATAGCATCAACAGTGGCATCTAAAAGTAAAGATACAACACAAGGAAGAATTTTCTTTCAAATTGTCCCCTCGTGTATTGCGTTTCAGCATGTGCCATAAGTGTTGCTCGAGGCTCTGAATCTGCTTGCAGTGCAAGGGCATGTCTGCCAATGAAGCTGGCCAGAATCATGGAGGGCACAAGAGCCAAGAGTGTACAGGAGCTAGAGCAGACCAGTGTGGCTGCTGCCCTGGCTGACATGTTCCCTTCTGACCTGGCACCCCTAATTGACATGTCTGGCAAGATGTACACACACACGGTCAGTACCTCCTAGCTGTTGCCTGTCTGCAAAGTGACAGCTTGTGGTGATTTGACAATGATGCATTGCTGGGGTTCCTTCAGCCTCGATCACTGCTGTGCAATATTGTGCATGATGGCCGTGTTTCAAATTTGTGGCAGTTCGTGTCGTATATATACAAAGTTTTGGCAGTTTGACATTCTGGCAAGTGTGTTTGAATGCCATCAACACGCTTGACGCACTACGTGGGCATGGACAGCCGAGCACGCAATGCAATTGAGTGTGTTGGAAGACCAACATAAACAGGACAGTCTGAAGGCGTCTGACTGGTTGCTATTGCAGGCAGTGGTGAAGCTGCCTTTTGCCAATGTGAAGAGGTTGGCTGCAGCTGCTCAGCAGGCTGACCCTGATGAGCAAGAGCTGTCCACAGAGGATGAGGTGTGTAATGCTCTCAACTTTTTCATCAATGTTGTGAATGGCTCTATGCGGCAAGCTGAGCTGTGCATGCAATCTGTGTTGATCTCACACACACATTCAGAGCTGTGTGTATGCCATCACAGGCTTAGCATGCCTCTTACGCTGCCAGCAAGCTTTGGCCATGCTCTCAACAACCCCATAATGGAAATGTCAGCCTCAAAATTGCAGCCAGACTGGAAAGGCGTATCAAATGCATCAATATGACAATACACATGCCCACTCGCTCACCCCTCTTTGCCGCATAGTGCTTTTGCTGCATCTGCAGTGGGACGTGTGGTATGCAGAGTGGGCATGTGAATTGTGATATAGCAGCCGGTACTGCTTCACCAATAACGCATCAGCAGTGCACATGCCCTGGCAAGACTCTTGCATTGTTGCAGCATTTGCCATGCAACAGCACATGGGTTGTTTGCTGGAGGACGCAATGAGCTTAGAGCAGGCAACCTAACCCTGCACTACAATCACCTTTATGCATGTCCGCTGCGCTTTATCAGCAGTGCGCATGTTCTGGCAGAATCTTGCATTATTGCAGCATGCAACAGATATATCACCGCAGGGCACACAAACAAAGGTTGCTTGCTGCAGGAACGTAACGAGCTAAGGGCAGGCAACCTAACACTGCACTATGGCCACCCCTTTGAGCTGCTGCTGCGTCTCATCAGCAGGCCATACATGTCTTGGGATCAGTCCTGACTCACATTGACATACTGCCGCAGGTCCATGTGCAGGGTAAACAAATATGACTTCCTTGCTGCAGGAACGTAATGAGCTGAGAGCAGGCAACCTGACCCTGCACTACAATCACCCCTGTGCTCTGCCGCTGCGTCTTATCAGCAGGCAGGGCATGTCATGGGAGCAATCCAGGCTCACACTCACGTCCCCTGGCAGGCCATCTTGGAGTGCCCAGCCAGGTGCTCAGTTCACTCACTGTTTATAAGGACTTGGGCCACACAGACTAAGCACTTGTGAAAAAAAATAAGCCACGTCATGAGTTTCATCCCTATGATTGTCATTGCTGTCGTTCTCATGGGCTTTCAACTTCATTTCTGATTTTTTCCAATGGCTAATCGTAACTAGTACCACCGCTAGTTTTATATTTGTTGTTTGTATGCTTGCTGGTGAGCTCCTGTGACCCTGCTAGGTGAACCTGTCCTGACTTTCCTTGTGTATTGTCTTGTGTCGAAGAGACTGTGCCAACCTGATGACAAGCTGATTGCCAACGGTCTTCCTTGCCACTGCTCTGGATTTGAGTTGCCAGAAAAACACTGCGTAACCTGCAGGTGGACGCTGTGGCAAGCAAGTGCGTATGCATGCTGCATGCTGCATGTGTGCAAAACATCAGGCTGATTACTTGTGCTTGTGAGTCAGCTGTAGCAATGCTAATGCCTTGTGGATGTTGCAAAACACTCTTGTAGCATCGTCGCTCGAAAAACATATGTCAAGTATTGTAAGATTGCTGTCCAGGCAAACTGGCGCTGAGCATGACAAGGTTACTGGTGCCGAGACTACAGTCAGATGAGGAACCCAAAGAGCAGACTGAAGAAGACAGCACCAACACTGCTGACCCAACGCGTCCAAAGCAGCTAATCGTGAGCGTGGCTGGCTTTGACATTGCTGGTGTCCCTACAACGCCCTTCTCTGCTTGTCTACTGGCAGGTATGGCTGCTCATGTGCAACCCTGAGCCTGGTATGTGTATGCGCTCTTTGACATCATGTGTATGTAACAGCAAGCTTCTGTGTTGTTTCCTGGCAGGCACGGATGCTCATCTGCATCCCTGCCTGATATATGTATGCAATTTCCAACATTGCTGGTGTCTCCACAACACCCTTCTCTGCCTGTCTTCTGGCAGGTATGACTGCCCACCTGCAAGCCTGTGCCTGCTAAGTCTATGCATTTTTTGACATTGCTAGTGTTCCAACAACACCCTTCTCTGTTTGTCTCCTGGCAGGTATGTCTGCTCATCTGCAATCCTGTGCCTGATATATGTACATATTCTTTGACATCACTTCGCAATAGCAAGCTTCTCTGCTTCTCTCCTGGCAAATTCAGATGATCGTCTGCATTCCTGCCTGATATGTGCGCGCATCATTTGACATTGCAGGGGCCCCCACAACATTCTTCTCTGCCTGTCTCCTGGCAGGCATGGCTATTCTTCTGCGAGCCCTGCTTTTACCATTGGTATATGCAGTGATCACAAACATGGAGTGGCATGTAGCAATGCAATTCAGCTGAAGAGATGGAAGGGTGCTGATCCATACAGCAGTTTGCTGTCTTTTCGCGGTAGTCTTGGCCAACAGTGTGCTCAGAATGCTTCTTTTGCGCCGTCCTTTTTAATGGGGATGTCTGCAGCGCAACTGGGCATCTTTTGCATGCACTGAAGAACATGGCTCATCAAGTCACTTGTGGCCAGTTTTTACACACACCCAAGACCCTGTTGAGCAGATCAACTTTGAGTCTGATGGTCAGCCTACTATTGCTGACTGCAACATGTCATTATTGGTCTTTGTACAATCCACGCTTCTTGGTTATGATGATACATTCATTTGCCCAAGAAGAAGATTTTGACAATCAAATGGTCAGTCCTGTCAATGTTAGTCACAGGCTGCAAGCTTCCAGAGGCAGTTGTGAGTGAGCGAGACTGGCAGAGGGAGCAAAGGAAGTTTGCCCCGGCTCTTGGGGGTGGGCGGGGAGGTAGAACATCATCTGGCAACATGGATGGTAGGGGTGGCAGAGGCTATGCGCAAGGCGGCAAAGGCTACCAGAACAACAGACAAGACTATCCAAGGTTGGGCTTGAGCCAAGTGTGCTGTGACCATGGCCCTGACACTGGCATTGGCACTGGTGCTGCAATTGTACTTGGAGATTGCTGCAACACTGTTGCAACAAAGTACATGTTGTTTCAGCTTGTGTATGCCATTTTTCAAACTTGGTGACTTTCACATTGCTGCTGGTAGCCAAGTAGGTAACTGCAAGATGAAACACAAACAGAAACTTAGGACTGCCACTTGTCTGCTTGGGTACGAGTTGCTTACAATGATGCAATCGTGCGCTTAAATTTGGCTATGCATTCTTGTACTGAGCTGGCAAGCTATGACTTGCCATACATGCCAGAGTTGGTTTGTTGTTGCATCATCAGCTGAAAATACATTGAACAATAACCATACTCTGTTGTGACAGCTCTAGCATTGTTTTGCTTTTTCAAAAGTGGTGAAACCATTGTCTGTTCTATTCTGGATGCTGCAATTGCATTGGCAAAACGCATTGGGTCGTGTTGCAGGGCCCGCAGTCAGGGTGCAAGAGTGCTGGAGGTACCAATAAGGAAGGCTGTCCCCATACCCATCAGGCAGCCCACTGAAGCCCCGCTTACCAGGACCCAGCGAGACGCCTTCGCCCGCCAAGTAACAAACAGGTTGGTTGTGGCGCTCAGTCTAGCCTTGCTTCGTGCAGTTCTATCTTTGTTGCATTCAGGCAGCTGCTGCAGCGCATCAAAGCACAGAAGCAACAGCAACCATTGCTGGAGCCTGCTTGCCTGTTTTATCCGCTGGGCACCCTCAGTAAAGTGTGTTTGTTGCTCACTGTTGCTGCATGTCAAACTTCACTTTTCAGCAGCTTGGTTGATTTGACGTGATTGATGGCACTTCATCTTGTTCTGTGATCATCTATGCTTGCTGTGGCATATGTCTCAATGTCGGTGAAAACTGAACGGTGGATGCAGTGCGTCGCCAGACTGGGGCAGCCCAAGTCAATGAAGCTATGCCCTCTCTCTCTTGCTCTGCCATCACTGCAACCAAAATGGTTTTTACAAGGACATACCTCAATGTCATTCACAGCTGGGTAACAGTGTATGGTACGTGCAGTGGGTTACCAGACTGGGGCAGCCCAAGTGTGAGCAGCCCTGGCTTCAGTCCTGGGCTGGATGATGAGGCAGTGGCGCGGCAGCTGCAACGGCAGTATGACCGGGAGGTGCAGGGGCCCGCCGGCACCAACTCCCTGGATAATGACAGCTTTGCTGTTGCCCGCCAACTTCAAGTAAGTCCCTCAGCTACTCGAGTCAGAGGTCTGTTGTTTTTGGCTGAGCATGCATTTCTGTGAGTGCAATTGCGGCACCAACTCCCTGGACAATGACAGGACAACCAATTACCCAAACCATAACAAGACGATGGCAATTTTAATATTTTGTTGTCAATAGTCTTGTGTGTCAAGCCTTCAAATTGGTTGCCAGACTTCAATGCTACATTGTTGCCTGCAGTTTGCAACACTGATGCTTTGCAGTCATCCTGCTAATTGTACTTTTGATTGGCAACATTCAGGCAAGCTCACTGTCCTGTATGGTCTGCAGGAAGAGGAAGATCGCAGGGCACGCATCAACTTTCACCCTACTAGGGTTGCAGCCGCCCAGATGAAGAAGGACGAGGACTTTGCCCTGCGTATGCAGCGCCAGGAGAACCAGATTGCTGCTGCCGGAATGGCTCAGTACCAGGAGTCACAGCGCAGACACAACGACCTTGATGCCATGGGCGGCGTCCCACCCCAATCCCAGGTGTGCTGCCTGTGGGAAGTCTCAACCTAAGCACCTAGTCATACGAGTGATCACTTTGTCATGTTCACTGACTGCGTAGTGCGTAGCTACCAGGCTGGCTCACTATCAGGCGTCTCAGCGCAGGCACTTCACCTTTGATGCCATGGGCGGCGTCCCAGTCCAGTCTCAGGTATGCTGCCTGTGACCTTCCACCTGCTACTTGTATGCTGCTGCCATAATGTGCTGTGCCATATTTGGTTTGCTTCTGGTCTTGCTCCCTGGTGTTGAGTAAGGCCTTCAGCCTTGATGCTATTGGCAGCATCCTACCTGACTCCCACATATACCACCCAGTGGTGGGGACATATGCACTGTGGTTTCATGCTGCTATTGTGTATGCTTGCTGTTACACAGATGGCCAATGACATGCTACACACAGTTTGCTTTGCTGATGCAATCAGCAAATACATGATAAGATGACCCTGGACATGACTGTGCTGGAGCCATGTTACACAAGGCGTCTGACATAGCAAGAAGATATGTGTAAGTGCTCAGTGCATGCAAAGCAGACTGGTATTGATGGTCTGATTGTATGCTGCTAGGATTGCATTGGACATGTCATTAACTGATGACTGTTCACTGGTTGTGCAGGATGCGTATCTGCATGAAGCAGAAATCCTGGGACTGCCTGCAGCCTCCCCAAGTCCTGTTCCAGAACGTGCTGCCGCGCCCCTATAGCCTATCAGGACGTTTTGCATCCAGCTTGGTTTGTATGTGGACCACAGTTTGAAACCTCTGCAAACAAGCATATGAATGGATTGTATGGTGCAGGATGCACAATTGCATGAGGCAGATTTTCCCGGCCTGCCTGCAGCTTATTTCTCCCCCAGTCCTTCCTCTGGGGATGCGCCTGCCCCTATTTGGCCTATCAAAAAATGCACCAAGGCAAAAGCTACAGCCAGATCAGGACACATAGCAGCAGTGCATGGCAACAGCAGCAGCCATGGGTACAACAATGCCTCATATCAGTCATGGGATGAGGATAGGGGTCAGAGTGACGGCTGGGGTGGGTCTGGGGACCAAGGGGGTTGGGGTGATGAAGACCCCAGTCAAGCTGGGAGGATTAGCACTGGTGATGAGTCAGGACAAGGGCCCAATGGTCACCAAGCATCGAAAGTACAAAGCAACACAGGCCAGGGTCAAAAGGCAAGCAACAGTGGTGAGTACACATGGACAGCTTGTACCTGCTTTCAGACTTGCATGTGCCTTGCATGGCGTGAAAAATGCAAAACCGCCAATGCTGGAACTTCTTGTCTGTAGTTATAGACCGAAACAAGTTCACCGCCCTGTGTTTTGACAGTTCAGTCTGCACAACACGCTGGGCACGGTGTACAATTGCACGTCAAAGCTTGTGTGCATGAAGCTACGGAGGTCTGTCCTACGCTGCTGTTAGCTTGTTGCACTTATCAGAGCTGCAAATTAGGTGTGTGATATGGTGCTTGATGCATAAGTATCGCTACAGATCTGCCTCTAGTAGGCATGTTCTTGATGTCCAGTTGCATCTCGTTCTGGCGTATCAGCCAGTTGTAATTGCATGGCCTGCAGACATGATGGCAGCAAGTCTCGCAGGATGATCAGCTGCACCTGATCCAGCGTGCTGCGATACATCCTGCTTGGCTTGCTGCCATTGTCTGAGTAGGCCATTCAACTGTACTTGTCTAATGTTTCAAGCAGGAGCTCAGCCAGCCCCTTCTGCATCTGCATCAGCGCAACCTGCACCACTCACCTTGCATTTGGTACCTTGATGGACAGGACCAGCAATGAAGGCGCATGCTACACGTACCTAGCAATGCGTGAGCCACAGTCAGCTTATGAGAATCTTGCCCCTTTCAGTCATCTGCCAAGCATGTCTGCTAAGCACAGCTGTGAGTGCTTCATTGACAGCAAGCAGACAGCTCAGTGCAATTCTGACTTTGATATGTGTGTGAAACGGCTTGTTATGTTTGCAGGAGCAGGCTGGGGAGATGGAGATGCTAATGACTACAATCACATTGCGCCTCAACAGGTAAATTGTCCTTGTCCTTGTTGCAGTCACGTATCATGTCTAGGCTAGCATGGTGTGCACCCTGACCACTGACATTCTCCTCTGGAACATATAAAATGCGCAAATATCTGCTTGAAACAAGTTGCGACAACACATGTGCCTGCCTTGCATTCAGCTGCATGTCAACAGCTGACAGTTCCAGCATCTCTCACTGATGCTGCTAGCCAATGTGCTGATGCTAGCCTCTTTCCTCTTTGTGCAGGCTAACAGGAATGACTGGGCCAACAGCAACAGCAACAGCAATGCTGATGGCTGGGGAGCAGAGCAGACAGGCAACAGCTGGGGTGCATCACACATGGCAGAGAGCCACAGCAGCAGTGGCAACAAGCCTCTGAGCCGCAGTGACAGCAGAGCCGCAGCAGCAGCCCAGTACATGCAGAGTGTAGACATCCCCACTGCTGGCAGCATCAAGGTATTCTGCATCTCTTACATGCTGGAGCTTGATTGATGGCTTGTTGAGTGGCTCTGATCTAGAGATACGATATTGGTGCAGTAGCCTGGCGGTGTGTGGGTGCACAGAGTTGTGCACCAGTGCACCAGTCATGATGTGAACTGTTGCTGGTGGTATGCCTGGCATTTACTCTGGTCATCATGTTGAGGGACACAGAACAGCACTGCTTCATTCTGGCCAAAAAAGCTGTTTGTCCACCCTGCCCTGCAAAAGGTCTGGCTGCCAGAACACGTAAAACAAAAAGTTGCAGAAAGGTTCAATCTGGATGGCTGATGAGTCGTGACTTCAGCGCTCAAAGTTGCAGCTTAGAGCATGCAAGCTTTGACAGCAGCCTTCTGCCTGCCATCAGCTCTTGATGTGGCATGATAGTATGGTCACCTCAGGCACAGATGGCTGGTAGAAACCCACTGTTGTGCTCCAAGCTGCAGATCTGCGCTGATGAACTATGCTGTATCTCGACTGCTGCTCCTCACACAAGCTCCGATTATGATGCCTCATGACCCAAAATTTTGCTTACGTTTTCTGATTTATGGTGGCACAATCATAGAGGCAGAACAGTTTGGATGCGATGCATCCAACAGCCACCTCACTGAGTGTATGTGGTGGGTTAATTAGGTCATCTAGCCAGGCATCCACACCAAAAATGTTGTGTCATTGGCAGTCATGCCAAGCCCTGTTGTAGGGCCCAGAACACTGCTTTGCAATTGCGCCAGCTTTTGGTAGTTGGCTGTATGGTGGTCAGAGAGACCTCCCGACACTTCACCCAGAGTTTGCAAAAACTATTGATTTTGCACTTTTCTATGTTGTTAGGGGTGTCAGGGTGGCTACAAGAACTTTCAGATAATTTTGCATTTTGCATGGGTATGTTTTGTCCTGTGCAATAGTGCTGAGGGAACAATGCACTGCAGGAGAGGGCGGCAGCAGCTGCAGCCAAGATCAGCAGTCACAATGCACGCAGGCAGCAGCAGTGTGACCTGGACGCCCAGCAATATGCCAGCCAGCCCCCACCTTCATCCAGACCCCCAGCACCTGCAGGTTGTCCGTCCATTTATGGGTGTCAATCTTTGCACTTGCTTCAGCTCATGCAAGCCAGCACTCAGCTGATCGCGGCTCTTCTTCACTGTTGCTTCAAATATTTGGCAAACCAAGCAATATTAGCAAGCTTGTAGATGCATCTTGTCACATTCTGTGAGACGGTTTATTGTAAGGCTGTCATGGCGCACACATCCTGTGACCAGGTGGAAACTCAGCCACCTTCTGCAATGTACTGTGTAACACTCTGGTCATGCGCTCGCCTGCAGGCCTTGTGCTTCAATTTGTGCATCTTTGACTGGCGTTGTTGCCTTGTTTTGCCTTTACTCCTCCATTCAAACTAATGATGGGGCTTTTTGTGAGTTTGAGAGGTGCTGGTGTTATAAGCTAGAAGGTTCGCCAGACTAATCGTGAACATGGTGTACAGGTACAGCAACACATGGTCAGGCACAGTCAGCACAGCAGTACAGTGAAGCAGCATATCCTGAGCCAACATACAATGAGCTCTCATATGCTCTGTCCACAAACAGTCAGTCAAGGCCCAACCAGCCAGCAAGTCAGCCTGTAATGTCACAGTTCAGTCACCTGTTCCCTGAGCAGCAAAACGAGTCAGTGGCACAGCCAACACCTTATCAAACTAGGTCAGCCGCTCCCTCAGTCACTCAAACCCAGCCAGCCAAGTATCAACAGCCAGCACTAGTGCAAAGCAGTGTTCCAGGCCCTGCAAAAGGAATCAGCAAGCCCGCCAATGACAGTGCCCCATTTGATTTGGATGCCTGGCTAGATGACCTGGGTGAGGCGCCTCAGAACCCCACTGAGGTTGCCAGTGCAGCACAAAGTGGCCTTGCAAGCGTACGCAGCAGTTACAGTTCTGACTCCAGTACTGCCAAACCCCGTTACATGCCACCCCACCTGCGCTCGCCCCCTGGAGAGCGTGCAGCAGCTGATGCTAGCCAGCAGCCACCTGCTAAGAAGGCACCTCCTGGCTTTGGCGGCTTTTGAGGGCCAATAGATGGGTCTTAGATGCATTGTCTATGCAAAATGTTTTAGATTGCTCTATACATAGCACAGTCACAATGCCAAATGTCTTAGATAGGGTGTCCACTGAAAAAGGAGGTCGTCACCAACAGCTCAGGGTGGGTCCTGACGTGCTAACATGTTTTACCCTTGAACTCTGCAAGCCGGATGAGATTACTGCCTCAGCGCCCAATCTGCTTCCTGCCGCAGGCTGCAAATCGCTGACCATGCAGTGTGTGACACCGTGTCTACTGTATAAACAGCTTCCCTTACACATCAACATCATGCATTACAAGGCAGTGGCGCGCGTCTTTTCACAGCCTCGTCTCTGTGCATGACAATTCAAGCATGATGGCGGGTGCAGCCTCCATGCGTGCTTGTACAAATAGCGAATGCCGTTTCTTGGGACAATCATTGAACTTAGCATACTCTCAGTCACTCACCACGCTGGCCCTGTACGACTATCAGGCTGCAGCTGTCTCTCTGAGATTCACGATGAGCTGAATGTTCTGTAATCATGTGCAGTATCTTGAGCAGCCTGGATCTGTATACAACAGCATTGCCCAGACTTGAGGCAGGCCTGACACAGTAAAAACGTCTTTTTGTACACTCATGGAAGTCAAGTCTTGAAGCTACGTATACAAATTACGGTGGTGCTCAGAAGGGTCAGATTGAGAATGTCCATCGGCACTTTGCATCTTGTCAATCACAGCAGCTTTTTGGATGCAGCTGGCAGCTGATCCTTGGGCATCCAAAATCGGGTGTATAGTTTGCCTGCAGTGAGACCACCAATAAATGGAGCAGTCCACCACAACCAGTGGTGCTCCCAGAACCTGCATGTTGCATGCCATCAGCCGCAACTGCACAATGCAAAAATTGCAGCTTAAACTGGAGAGTGCAGCAAAACTGTATGCATTAGTCATCATGCCCATTCATGCTGTGCTGGAAAAGCCTGATGTGTGCCAGGCAGCAATAAGTGTGTATGGTCATTCATGACATGCTAGAGAAGTCGTGGCTGGTGAACACAAAGCAGCAGAAGGCATGGCAATGTGCTTACCCAGTGACAACAGCGGGCCCCAGGGCTCTGGCAGGGTTGATGCACATGGAGCTGACTGGGCCTAGCACCCACATATCCAGGCAGATGGCTAAGGGCACAGCGAAAGGGCCGTACCTACCCCAACCCCTGCAAGCCAATCCAGCATAATCAGAATGGCGTGCAAGGAGGTGACAGTCAACGTAGCTGTGCAGCAGCGCGGCAACGACACTCAACATGTGCAGGATGTCAGCCAGAGTAGAAAACAACAAGTAGCGCTGCATGTCATCAACATCATCAAAGAACAAGCAGCAGCAGTCACCTTTTGTCCACAACCATGCCGAACAGCACAAAGATGAAGAAGAAGGATGCGTATATCTCTCCAAGGAAAGCCTGCATAGCATCTGAAATTACGTAGACTCTGCCTTGACATCTCAGACTATAACAGCAACAGCAGCATGGACCAACTTCCAGCATGAAGGCGGTCAAAGCGTGAACATGTGCAATCCATGCAATGTGAGGATGTGACTTTGCGATCAGATGCAGGTTGCATGTGTAGCCATGGAGACCAGCAAATGCGACAGATGTCAATTGGCACACATGATCATAATGGAAATTCTGCATTCATTTTTTCCCTAAATTTGAAAATTGCCAATGCAGTTTTGCCCACCTGCATGACAGTGCGGTCCATTGGCACCCCCTGAACCCCAGCAAAGCCCACAACTTGTGCACTTGCTGCATATCACAACATGGTATTGATGCATGCATCTGACAGTGTGACACTTGGTACGCAATTTTATGTTATCACCCTGACATGAGGTAGAATGACACACGACCTGTGCTGCCTCTATACAGATCAGAGACTCGTGTGCAATGGCAATGTGACTGCTGCACACACTCAAGTATCAGCAAGTTCAACGGCAGACGCAAGCAGGACTGCTGCCTGTCCAATAACCAAGTGCTTGCATGCAGCTGTTGCACGAGAGACTGACCTGGTAAGCTGTAAAAGGCTCCTGCTGCACCAAAGATGCCTCCCAAACACTGCGCTATGACATAACATATCCCACTGCTGAGACTCTGCACAACACAGTGACGCTGATGGAGGCAGTAAAGACACATGGCCTTGTCATGAGCAATGCTTGATACAACACAGGGTACAAAGTCAAGCAATTTCTCGAGGCGAATCTATACCTGCATGCGGGCCATGACAAAGACAGAGGTGACCATGGGGTTGAAGTGAGCCCCGCTGATAGGCCCAGCAGTAAAGATCATCACAGGCAGAAGCACCTGCATCATCCATCACTCATAAACATTAACTCCAATTTTCTGAGTAAGGTGCATGCATGGTTAAGCACATTGCAAGATCTCCAATTGTTGCAGCGGCTGTCACAGGCAAAGCTTGCCATTATCTGACGGTGCTGTCTATATGAGGACACAGGCTTGACACAATGCAGCAGACCAGACAGAACGTGCAGCGCCTCAACAATTGCTGAGGTGCTAGGTGGGGGTAGCAGACTGACCAGGTGAGCAGCCATGATGAGGCCCATGGTCAGCATGGCATCACTGCCAGCATACGTCTTGGCCATGGCCACAGCGCCACATGACATGAAGTTGAAAGCTGCCTGCATGCCAAAAAACAGATTTCATGCATGTTTTAGTGAAGCAAGATGTTTGTTTGCTGATTTACAGGCAGAAGTAACATGCTGCTGGTTGTAGGGCTCAATCAGGAGCAGCTGATGACAACAGAAGATTTGTACATATGCATGAGACCCATTTTCTGTTCCGTCAGCCGAACACAGACCTGAATGCAACAGACTGCAACTCTCATCAGAGCTTTCAGTCATGCAAAGATGGATGCAAATCTGTACACCAACACACGCATTGCTTGACAGAGTGGCTGGCTGGCAGCATCATCAGCTTGTCCTGAGACTTTTCAAGACAATAGCAGACATACCTGAGTGAAGAACTCACACAAGACTTTGGGTCGTTCTTCAGGCTCTAGAGGTTGCACTGTAAGTGGGCATAAAATGTCATCATCAACTCAACATCAAGCTAGCTTCATAGCATGGCGAACAGGGTGACTGAAACTATATGAGCACACAGCTTACATCTGAACAGTCTCAGGGCTCTGTCAATGACATCTTCTTGGCCTGATCCAGCTGTACCTGCAAGTTGACATGGCTTTGGCAGGTACTGTAGGCATTGCTTATGTCATTTGCTTTGAGTCATTTCATGCTGTACAAGCAGGGGGCCAGAAAACAAGTACGCAGCCGGCACTCACCGCCTGCATAAGCTAGCGTTTTGGCATCAACTTCGCTTTCTTGCCCCAAATCAGCAGAATCAGCAGCAGATACAGTCTTGCTGCTATGCTGCCCGGAATCTGCACCTGCACCTGCACCTGCACACAGCCTATTTGCTGACACCTTCGATGGTCTGCCTCACATGCAACATGTCTACGCCAGGATACCTGCTGCTGCATTGGCTTTTGAACTGGACCGCCTTTGTTGCTGTCCAAAGAACGTCACGCTGTTTCGCGACTTAGGCACCAACTGGGACTTGGGTCGAGACTGTGATACCTCGCGGCGCGCCACGGTACACGACGAGATTGCTCCAAAGCACAAACGTTGGCATGATGCAGGGGATACGAGTACTGTGGTTGCAACTGGTCGCGCCACATGCTTCAGCGCAGACAGCATCGTTCCAAATCAACGCGATCTGCACAAGGCTAAAGTTGCTGATGTACAGATCGTTCATTGTGGTGTGTCACTGTCACTTGCTTTCGCAGCTGTGCAAGGCTTTCACATACGCACATCTGATTGCCTGCTGGACAAGGCTATGCAGGGGTGCTGCTTACCGGTCTGCTATCGCTAACTATGTCGCCATGCGTGCCAGCGAATGTGAAGCTCGCCTCAGCACGTCAAAATCTCGGGTAGACCAAGTTGAGCAATCAAGCAGGCTGATTGACGTGCGCGATAAAGTCCTTGTCCGGTCGTGCGAGCTTCAAGCATGGCAGCGGACATTTGACTGCATGACAAATTGACATGTGAAACAACATGAGTAAATGCAGGCCCACCCTCTGCACACCCCCGGGGAGGTAAAGTCAGGCAAAGCAGAGCCTGCAAAGTGAACTCAGCAAGTATGAGAAGGTGAATGCAGAGCTGTGTAGCCAGAAGCACGCCATTCAGAAGGAGATGGAGGCTGCGCTGGACAAGGCAGCAGAGTCACAGAGCCAATGCAAGGAAAGCCACGAGGAGTGCGAGGCTCTGCGACAGACCCTGGAGCAGGCTGTCGCTGCCCGCCACAGTGCACATGAGGTACTTCCAACCCATGCCATCTTTGCGTCTCCATTGCCTCACAACCAATGAAAGCTGTGGTTTCTCGACACAACCAAAACGTAGGCTGTATTGTGGAGCTCATACCTGTGCCCTGTTGGTTGTCAACATGTGCTGCATGGGCGACTTTGACTGATGTGTCCCACTGCATTCTGGTCTGACATTGCTATGGTGGCAGGGCCCTCAAAACATCTTTGGGACAGCCCTGACTGACACGACAATTACCATGATTTGTTGCATCAGTTATTTCGATATATGCAGCCTGTCATTTCTTTGTAATCACAGCTGTTTGGCTGACATGCTTTTGCTACATCTGATGTATCCAGTTCTGCACATGCGCCAATGGACATGCTGTCATGTCATGTGTCATTGACATATTACAGATTGAGTCTTGTGTCACTGCGTGCATGGACTTCCTGTAAAACTTCAAGATTATGCATCAAAATGACTGGTTGCTTGCTTGCATGATCAATTGATTATGTTTATATGTGCATGTCTGTGTATGTATGCATGTTATTGTTTGTTTGTTTGTTTGTCTGTGTACTTGTGTGTTTTCCCTGTAGCAACGCTAGTCGTATATGGGCTTTGCAATTAGCTGCGTTACATCGGCCATCACCCTTTTCGTTACAATTGGTTTCGGATTCTGGAACTTGTCGTTCTGGTCACGCTTCGGACCTCAGAAAATGCTGAGGTCGCGAGTTCGATTCCTGCTTTCCGCTGCGCAACGCAAGGGGGTTCTCTCCCATTCCGAGGTTCGGGTTGCCGACTTACATGATGCGTCCGGGGACGCGCGGTTTTAAGTGGGGGGGAATTGTAGCAACGCTAGTCGTATATGGGCTCAGCAATTAGCTGCGTTACATCGGCCATCACCCTTTTCGTTACATTTTCATTGATCTACTGATACAATCATGTAGGTTCCGTGTGGTATTTTGGTTTGATTGATCAATTGCTTGCTTAATTCATAGATCAGTTTATTGGTTGATTGATTGATTGATTGGGTGGCGCAGGCCAAGGAGGGCCTGGACGACCAGCTCAAGGCACTGGAGAAGACAAAGGAAGGCCTCGGGTCAGGCCTTAAGGCCGGCAATGCCCAGCTCAAGATTGCCCTGCAAGAGATGACGGGCCTGCAGAGGCAGTCCAAGTCAGTGCAGTCACAGCTGGCAGAGCAGGCCAAGGAGTGTGCTCAGCTCAAGCAGCACTTGGCAGACACACTAGCCAGCAAGCAGATGGCCTTCAAGATTGGCTTGCTTTGCAAATTACTGTACCCGCCTTTGAGTGCAGATCTCTCAAAATGATTATATATGTCACACTATGTAGCACAATAGTGCATCAGTCTTGTCTTGCCAGCCTAGCTTGTTCTGAGGCCTGAGGGAGGCATCATGGTAAGGATGTTCAATGTCAAGTCGGACAAAGCAATGTCATTCCAGATCTTTCTGGGCCAATCTGAGGGTTTTGACCCTGGCAACCTGCAGAGCCTTGGTTGGCCCTCAAATGGCAATTCATGTGGTGCATAATGAGCCAACAAGAAAGGGGCTATCAAGGTTGGCTACATCCTAGGCTGCTGCACATTGTTAGTGATTGCACAGTTTGACTTGCGTGATACATTGCCTGCTTGACCTGAGCAGAGCAGGTGCGTCAAGCTTCCTTCAATTCTCTTGCCCTCTCTACTGCACATTGTGTGCATGCCATGATATGTTTCTAGACTCTGCTGTTAAGATGTGTAACAGAGTTACGTCTTCAGATCCAGGAATTAACACATCGGCACTTAGGTTCGGACTTTTG
>BDIU01000196.1:0-171152 GCA_002118135.1 Trebouxia sp. TZW2008
GATGCATGTTTGACCCTTTCGCGAGCAATCGGCTGTCGGCTTTCGCCCATTCGCCATTCGGCTGGGGCTCGTGACCTTTCTGCTCTCTCACTGATCAGCATGTATGCTGCTGGGGTCTCGTGAGTAAGGGAATCTCAATGTCGAGAGACACGGAGAAGTCCCTGCAGCAGTGGGCTAGACCACCCGTCGCGAGCAACGAGCACTTCTTTCACCTCGCGCACACCAGGCTGAAGTGTTGACTACACGGGGCGTTCCTTGTTCGCAGTGCTTGTGACGCTCACGGTGCATCGGACTTTCCTTTAAAGTCAGTGGCCATAAGCAGCTCTTGAGGTTGCATCAGACACAAGATTTACACGCTTTTGGTTGATGCTGCTTGCGTCCACGGGTGTCAAATGCCTGAATGCTGCTCATTTTCTCCGGGTGAGCAGAGTTTCTGTCGCTCACTACCTGCCCCTGTCCTGATACTTCTGTACTATTTATACCGGCGCTGCGACGCCGTGGATGAGGACCTCCACGCTCACGTCGCCTGCTGCAGGTCGTCCTGGCTGTCATCAAGACAGTGAGACTTCTACAAACATCACGAGCCAAGAACAGCCTGTGATGATGCCTTTGGCTGAGAGCTGCATTGACACACTGCGAGAATATGAGTGCTTCACGCAACATGAGCATCACGTCATTCAACAGGTGATGCAGCTTTGCAAAATTGGCAAGTGACTTCAAGAACAGCGTCAGCAACTTGAAGTGCACTTATCTGACCTGCAGTTGTGATGTTTGTTTTGTTTGCTGCAAGGGCCAAGAGCTCTTTGACACTCTGTGCAGCTCGCATGTGGACTGCACCGATATGAATGTTTGCGCGCTTAGGGAAAGTGCCATATGCAGGCTTTGTTGGACTTGAAGGAGACATGCGCCTCCAGCAGAGGAGTTTCAGGCTGGGTAATTAGGACAGCATTGGCACAGGTTGTTCAGAAACACAAATTTGTCAAGCAGGCTGACTACAAAGTCAATGGGCTGATTCAAGGCATCTTCAAGGTAAGCTTCTGTCAATGTGTCAACCTCCTGTCATCATTCACAGGCTTGAGCACTAGCATGCTATATGCTGCCTGCATGTTTGACTTCAACAGGCCTTGACACCTGCAGGAAGCTGCCTATATGGTGACTGGAGAGCGCTTCCAACAACACTACAGCCGCAAGGTCCTTCAGAATGAGCTGAAACGGTGCGAAATTGTTTTACTGCCCAGGGTCTACAATCATACTCAAGTACATCTCTTTCAGCGTTGTGACAAGTCGCTTGAGATGTTTTGAGCTGTGAGTGTTGACAGCAATATGAACAATGTCCTTGGCAATGCAGCAAAAGAAGCGGCAGTGCCTGATGGTCTCAAATGCTACAGTGGGCTCATGTCATTGCTGCGCTACTTGTTGGCGCAGAATCGCATTGGAGGAGCTGTATCATGGTATTGATCAAATGAGCTGTGTCTGTGCAGGTGTGGGGAGGCTATCAAGGATGAGATTGCAACACGCCAGGTGAGCCGAGCCTCTGGGCATAGGTCTTGCACGCATTGGACCAAGCTGGTCAAGGCATGAATGACACTGAGGTCACGGCACACCCTTTGAAAGCTGAGGGTGTTCCTTGCCTTTGACATAAGTATGTGGCAGGATGCTGTTGCAGAGAGCAGCATGCATGTGCGACTAGATCATTGACACGACTTTCTGCTTTCAAACTGTGCCAAATAGCAGCATGATCATTCTGCAGGCTGTGGATGCTGCATACAAGTCACAGCTTGAGGGACTGCAATCTGAGACGCACCAACAGGCCAGTACCATTTGGAGTCTGAACCAGCAACTTGCAGGCTCTCAGTATGACAACACTTCCCTGCGCCAACAACTTCAGCACTTGACCATGGATGTGTCAGCACAGCTTGCTGATGCAGCAGCTGCAGTAGCCAAGGCTAAGAGCAGGTGTGTGTCACAAGAGCTCCAATCTGTTGCAGTCAATCACTGCTGATGCCAAGCCTTGAACGCTTTTACATCAAAGTCAACGATTCATTGCAGTGGGTGTGCATGGCTACTGTGCTTGGTTGTTGTTGTAAAGATCTTCCTGCATATGTTCTCGTGCGTGCAGTGAAGCTAGGGTTTGGGCTAACAAGCATGTGTTGAATCTCAGTTTGTTGACATAACAGAAGCTTATCATGTCAATCACGTGAACGGCTTGCAGCATATTGCTTGAGCGGCAGGAAAGCATACACTCAAGCAATTTCCATTCCATTCTATTCAGCTGAGCTCATTTAGACTGCCATCAGGACTTATCAGCAAAACAACCCAACCCGTTGTTACCATGGCAACGTGGTCAAAGATTGGATCACAAGCATCTTCTGATGGTCATTGAAAGAGCGCTGATATCTGATATGAGTTATCTGTCTGGCAGGCAAGCAGAGGGTTTGGCTCAGCTGGAACAGATGCAGCAGGCCAGAGAGCAGGATCAGCAGAAGAGTCAGGTTAGCAGTCTGCACCGGCATTGTATTGCTTGAGCGTTCTGCCAAAGCTCCACAGCTTCTGCATCTGTCACACTGTTGCGCCACATGCACTGCTGCCTCGTACACTCATCTTGCTGGCGCATGGTAAGAGCTGCCAATTGCACACGCCTCAAGCTCTGTTGACAAAGCAGGCGCTGCTGTTTTGGTGACACATGAAACAAGCCATAGGGTGCTCATGCGTAACTTATGCAGAGCTGTTTGATGACAGGGCAAGCTGAATTCACAGTCCATGCCTTGCTTCAGGGTCTGATGGAAGCAGAGCAAGCGAAGGTTCTGGACCTGGAGCATGGCAGGCAGCAGCAGCTGAAGGCCATTGAAGACCTGGAGGAGTCCCTGTCAACATCTCACTCTACACATCAACACCTGGTCAATGAACTGAAGCACCAGGCAGGCGATTTGGAGCAGCAGCTTGCTGATGCTGAGGCTGCTGCAGCTGTGGCAGACAGCAGGTTGGTCACTGCGAATTTGGTTTCTAGCAGCTGGCTTGTCCTGCATTCTGTCTTTTGAGATGATGATGTTGAGCTGTTTGTTCAAAAGCCACTTCGCCCAGATTCAGACTGTTATGCTTGGCCTCAAGCATGCCAAAATGCTCAGAAATGATGGCCATTTGAGTACTGCTGTTGTTGAAGCTTCAGGGTCACACTCGTGCTGTGATGTTGAATTCCTTGTGCGCAGACCAAAAGGGTCCTACACCATGCTCAGTTCAGCAGTATGAGGTCATCAATTTTGTTGTCTGACATGCAACATGCAGCATATGGGCTTGCTGTCAGAGTTTTGTGTGTAATGCCATTGGGCATGTACGCATTGATAGATCCTTGTGTGAGCCATATTGCTGTCTGAACAGGCATGATGAAGATACAAGCCGCCTGAGTCAATTGGAAGCGGCCAGACAGCAGGACCAGCTCAGGAGTCAGGTCAGTATTTGATGTGCTCTCCATGTGTTGCAGTATTGAGCAAGCAAGCGCAAAAATTGCAGATTGACAACAAAGACTTTTTGTGCAATGCTCGGTCGTAGGCAAAGCTCGTGTTGCTTCAGAGGTGCTCAGCATTCTTGAGATGGACAATAGCCTACGCTGCTTCTAGAACGAGGCAGCTTTGCCTTTCTTTCTGTGAAAGCTTTGTTTTGTTGTGTGTCAAGGTTGCTGCAGACATTTGAAGGGCACTGCTCACATTACACTAGTACGCCACACATTGCACTACCTCTGCCTATAGCTTTGGCTTCGCATGCATGGTGACCTAGTGCACATCAATGACTGATTGATTGGACTGATTTCATGCAGTCTGAGCAGGACTGCCTGTCATCTGAAAGCAAACAGCAGGCGCAAGAGATGCAGGCATTGCAGGAGAGGCTGGCATCCTTGGAGCAGGCTTCTGAGACTGAGAAGTCAAGGTGCAACGACTCCCCCTAGTCGTCACATTCAACAACACATCTTGCCCTTGCCATCTCTCAGCAGATAGTCACTTGGTCTGTTCAAATGGTGCATCATCAGCACTCCTTTTGTGCTTTGCTAAACAAGCATCAGCCAGCCTAGATGTGCATGTTGACATCACATGCGTGTCAGAGAATAAAAAGGTTTTTTGAGGGTGTAGCTGAATATCACCACTCTGCAGGTGGCACTTGCAGCTGTTTGGTGCCTGTAATCTGGCATGCCACGTGTGCTACTGGAACCATATGTCTCTCATTGGGTGTTGCTGTGTTGTCAGGCACAAGAACGAGGTGGACAAATTGCAGGCTGGAATCAAGAGATGCCTGGTCGCCAGTCAGGTCAGTTGCTGCTCTTTCTGTTGCTATAGCGCTCACATGCTCAGCAGCTTAATGTATTGCTGTTTTGGATATACATGTCAAAACTGGACATGATTGTTACCTATGTCCTTGCCTTTGTCACCGTGGACAGTCTTGAATGTGCAGCATGCAAATTGCAACTTGCTCAGGACCCAGCTGGGCTTTCGGCTGTCACATCACAGCAAGCAGCTCACGGTCTGACTGCTGCAGGGGGTGGTCGAGGCTGAGAAGGCTAAGGTGGTGCAGCATGCTGAGACAATCCAGCTGCGAGAGGCATTGTCAGCGTCTCAGGCTGATCACACTCGCCAGCTGAAGCAGTTTGATGAGGAGCTTACTGCTGCCAAGACAGCCATGCTTGATGCTGAGAGCAGGTATTTGACCATCACAGTGACTACGTTTGCATTGTGCTTTGGTTGCTGGTACGTTTTCAGCCAGGTCCTATGGTTGCAGAGTTGTGTCATGCTCAGCATACATCATACTCAGCTTGTTCTGGGTTGTAATGTAACTTTTGTCAACCTACATGGCACCCTCTTCTCAGTGCATGTGGCCATAAATTGCTTAAACTGCTGCCCTGTCCTGCATAAGCTGTGGCTGTTGCATGCAGGTTGCTTGCTAGCTGCAAGAATGACACTTGTGACCACGACACACTAATATCATGCCAAGCATTCTATACTGGCAGGTTGGCAAACGCCCATTTCATGCTTTACAGGCTTGGAGACTCCCAGGCCAAGGTACTGTCACTGGAGCTGGCTGGGGCACAAGAGACAAACAAGATCCAGGTCAGGACTCCTCTCAGGCCACTCCATGGTTTGAGCGCAGACTGTGTGAGCTTGTGACTTGCACACAGACATAATCAGACATAAAGCAGTAGTCACTTAACATCAAGGTCGCAAGGTGTTGGCTGTCGCACAATCACTGGTTCTCCTGACTGAGGACACAATACAAACAGAGGGCCTTCATTGAAAACATACCTGCAGCCATGCCTGTCAGTCTACTGTGTGCTCTGAATGGTATCTAGTAATTTGCATGCACTGAATATATGTATATGTTGGATGTCAGTGCATACGTACATGCATACACTGAAAGAGTACATGCATCAGTGTATGCATATATAAACTTGCAGATTTTGGCCAGGCTGTTGCACCCTTGGCATAGCAGTCCACCACCTCCACCACTTCTACCACAACCAAGTCTGCTGCCTACATATCCCTTGTCTTGCCATCAAAGTATGGCTGCAAGTGGCAGAGATTGCAACTAGTGAATAATCTCATGTGTCAGATAGTTGAGAGTTTGTTCCAAGACAGAGACATACTTCCAATGCCATGCCATGACACAGTCCTCTGCTAGGACTCTGCTATGACCTTCTGTTGTGCACCTCCTGCTGTGAACTCTGCTATCACACTGTTCTGTGCCCACAGGCTGTTCCTGCATGGCTTCAGCGCCTGCAGGAGCAGAAGGGCCAGTTCAGCGCTTCTGCCTTGCAAGATTGGGCAGCAGAAAATGCAAAGGCAGAAGCGGCAACTGCAAGACTGCAGGTCAGTCCCAACCCTGCCAAACTTGTGTTTGCTGGCATGCATTACTTGCAAGACTTGTTCTTGCACAGATAGGTTCTGTAGCTGTTGGGGCAGCCAGTGGCTGTTGGGGCAGCCAAATAGATGTCAGGGACCCTGCTGTGAACTTCATGCTGATGTATTGTGTACCATTGACGCATGTTGACTTTTTATTACTTTGTCAGCATGGTCTAATAGTCAGATTGACATGCATCTGAGACATGCTTATAGCATGACAGGTCAACCTAACATCGGTGAATGCACACACTATGTTCAGCGTACCCTGTGATGCTACGTACCTGTTCAAGTCTACATCATGATTGCCACGCCCATTCTGCATTGTAGGAGGCCCTGCTAGCCGAGGACATGGCTGAAGCAAGAGGCAGCAGCATTGAGGGTCCTGACTCGCCTGAAGCTGCGGATGAAGTGCGCCTTAAGGTGAGCCATAGCAAAGGCTCCCGTTTATGACTTGCTTTCATACCCACACACGCAATGCTGGCTGAGATATTCAGTAAATAGCGCAATACTCTGCTGTCATGTACATCTCAAACCACAGGCTTGTCTATTTCAGCTTCTGTCGAACACACTGCAAACAGACAGTGCTGTGCCGGTGGACAATGACACATATTTTGAGGTTCCACACGTTGCCATGATGGATACAGCTTCTGCTGCTGCTATTGCTATTTCAGACGCGACTGCAAGGCAATGCTGCCTGGGCTGGTGTCACGCACGCCTAGCACCTTTGTCAAAACGTCCTATTGTTTATCGTCACTGTTATTGTTACTCTGATGATGGTGATGACTGCTTATGAGCATCACCTTTTGACTGTGCAGGTGAGAGATGCGGATGAGACGGTGACCCCTGAGCCGTCAGAGGCTGGGTGCAGTGACAGGGCGCAAGAACTGGAGGGCCAGCTTGCACTCGTGAACGCCCGCAATGACAAGCTGAACAAGCACATTGACAATATGGAGCGCCTGACTCGCATCCCCTACCTCCTTCTGGTGAGTTTGCTCTTCTGATACCTTCCCTTCTGATGTTTGGCACAATGAGTGTGCGCTGGCGTAAGCATGGCTGTTGCCTCAGACGTCGTCAGGTTGCATGCATAGAATGGCTTTCAGATGATGGTCTTTTCCTTGGCAGTGCTCCTCTGTGGGTACATTGTCATGCTCAGCCAAGGCAACTGCTTTGCATCCGTTTTATCAGTTGCAAACTGCAGACTGCATTTGCATCCATCTTTGCATTACTTTGCACATAAGAAGTAAGCAGCCTGGCAGCTGAGCCTGCATGTGTGTGGCGCGCAGAGGCAAGGGTGGCAGGTGAAGCAGGAGCTGGGACACGGCACCAGTGGAGCAGTGTCTCGTGCCAACAGCCAGCACTTCCCTAACTGTGTGCTCAAGAAGGGCTACTCCTATCGCATGCAGCAGGAGGCACAGACCATGCGCTTCTTGAACCACTCCAATGTCGCGCGCCTATATGCTGAGGTGGCCACTCATGAGCTGTCAAGCGAGGGCCACCCACTGACCTACCTAGCTCTGCAGAGGCTGGGACCTTCCCTGCTATCCATGATGCGAGACACTGCTCATCCGTACGTACTCTGGTTTTTTTTGCTTTTGTGATGCTTGCTCAAATGAGTGAGTTAATTACAAAGCGATAGCACGTCATCAAGACTGCGTCCCCCATGGGACACGCTACTCACACGTACTTATTCCTGCATACCTTGCTGAGCATGATGCTTGCTGGTATGTGTTGATTGCATTAGCATGTCAACTTCTTATTGCAACTATGTTCATCAGGTTTGCATCTCTGCGGTTGTTTGCTGACATCATCATGATGCTGACGTTGTGTCAATACATTCCCAGGTAAGCAGTCCTATGCTTCCAGAACAACTGCGACCTGTTGTGTGATCTTTGGTATCAATCAAAGTACGCGTTGCAGTATTCCCTGGTACCATCACAGCTGCTGACTGCTCTGACTGGGCATTGTGCACACCTGTAGCAAGGCTGATGGGCATGTTGATGCATAGGCAAGTAAGTCCACCTGGGCAACTGTCACAGCGCCTTCAATCTCATGTACTGGTTGACCTGCAGATTCACAGCCTGACTCTGAGGGACATAGTGGTGGGCGTCCAAGGCCTGGCCACCAGTTCGGCACACACCCATAGCAAGGGGTTGATGCGCCAGGATGTTTACTCTGAGATTGTTCTGCGGTCTCTGGCTGGACCTGGGTCAATGCTAATCTGGATAATGCTGTTTCTTGACATCTGCTGATTGACAAGTTTGATGCACAGGCTAGGTTTGAGGGAGATAGTAGTAGGCTTCCAAGGCCTGGCTGCTGGCGTGGCACATATCCACAGCAAGGGTCTGGTGGACCAGGATATCCACTTTGAGAATGTGCTGCGCTCTCTGGATGGCTGCACCTGGGTCAAGGCTGACTTGGGCAGCGCAGTTTGGACCCACACCAATGGCCAGCCCACCAGAATTCAGCGCTGCCTGTAAGCCAGCTGCATCCCCCCATGTATCCCATGCATCGATTTGTCCTGTGAATCTATTTTTGCCTGTGGTCGCTTGCGTGTTTGTAGGTCCATCCATGTAAACTGGCATGCATTTGTGTGTTGGCTTGTTTGTTATGTACTCATCTGTCCAGCTAATTTGAGTCCTCAACATGTGCTCAACCACATGCTAGTTATTTTCCACATCCTGATCAGACAGAAGTTGTTGCTCTGCAAGAGTGCACAAGCTTGCAGAAGTCACAGCGGGCATCTGTTTATACAAGCGACTGTCACATGGCTCATCTGGCAGCAGCTGTCATACATCTGCTGTTGTTGTTGGTATGGATGGTCTGCTTCTTTCTTCCTCATCATCATCTTGTCCTCCACACAAGCCTTCAGCTCAGTCTCATCATCATGCAGGTGTGGTGTGGGCTTGGAGGCCCCAGAGATGGCTGACAGCCTTCTCCAGCACGGCTGGTATGAACCACAGGCCGCCTCAGACATATGGGCCCTGGGCTTACTCATGCTAGACGTTGTTTGCGGCCAGAGGACCAAGATCCATGACAAGCTGTTCAGGAGCCCAGCGCTTCTTGAAGAGCTCAAAGGCAACAGGAACTTGGACACCTCTCCAGTAGTGAAGGAGTACTACACATACCTGCAGAGCTTGTTGCCAGGCCATGGTCAGCAGGACTACGCACACCAGGTCAGCACCCTGCTTATGCCATGTTTGAAGAGTACACAAGCGAAGCACTCAGCAGAACATGGCTAGCTTGCTGACTGGTCTCATGCAGTCCTGGCCGGATTGCGACAATGGCATCCATGTCTCATGACCAACCTGCTTGGTTGCATCCGCGCAGTCATGCGCTATATTGCAAAATTGCCACTCGCGCCACCGGCATTGGCACGAGATGGGTTTTTTCATCTGGCTCAGCAGCGACATCAGTGATCTCTTAGGCGTTCTGTGCTGGTGCATAGGTCAAGTACCCCTCAGGCTTCAAGGGATCCAAGACCTCAGCCAGATGTCAGTTCAAGGAGGTGATGAAGTCCTGCCTGCACTCTGCACCAGGTGACCGCCCAACAGCCAGTGAAGTGCAGGAATCCTTGTATGCCATCATGCAACGGCAGGGCTGGTCTGATGATCTCACAGAACAGCCTACCTGTGAAAGCAAGTAGCTTTAGTAGACAGGTCAGGACATGTCCAGACTGTTACAAGCAGGCAGCTGTCATGACATGTCAGAGGACCAATTCCAGCAATCCCGCTGTAGGCGCTGCTGGCTGGTTGCTCTCATCTGCTAGTGACTTACTATCAGTGTCTGAGACTGTACAGTTCTGCTGGGCTCCAAATTTGATCATCTTTGGGATCAGACTCCAGATCTGAGACATGGCTGGGTATACGTGCGCCTGTATCTTTGTAGTAATTGTTTCACCCCAGAGCAAGCAGTATGTTTTGCTTTTGATTAGTACCTCTGAATGAGCAGGGCTTTTTGCCACAACTGTTACTGACTGTCAGCAGTGCTGCAAAACTCGCAGGCATTATGCCAAACAGCATTGTTTCTTCTATGTTTGAACTCTTACTTTCAGATCTGCAGCTGCTGATACTTCGCAGGCAGATAGATATCTCAGGTGTACGGGACGTGCTGCATATGTGTCTGCTGACATGTGCTCATGATCTTTGCTTGAGAACTTTTCAGCCCTGTGTTGTGCTGCTAGCGGTGTTGTTTAATCAAGTTTGCTGTGTCCTGCAACACGTAGTCTGGGGTCTCGGCAACTTCTTGCTTTCTTGTTCTTATTTCAGAGATTACTCAGCACAATGAACAGCACTTTCCAGTAGCTGATAGACAGCAATACTTGCAGCCTTTTGTTAGGCCTTTTTGCTGTTTCAGGCAAGATACATTGCGGTGTGTTATGTTCTGCCCGCTTGCAGTCTTTTGTAGCAGTGTGAGGTGTCAGTTCCCCTAGCATGCTTTTAGTCAAAGTGTGCTCTGTACATGTCAGGCATTGCAGCTGTAATCAAGATTTGCTGCTGAGGACAATCTGTTTACGATTACCTACATACCTAACGCTGTATGCAGCGGTCTATTCTGCGACGGGGTGGCTCAGGTCAAAATATGTCAACACACGCAAAGATTGCTACAGCTTACCCCATTTGCGTATCATTGGTGAAGATGATTGAATCTGGCGAGATGGTACTTATTCTTTGGCTGCAAAAGACAGCCATGCCCCAAACGTGCAGTGATGCACTGTGTTGAGCATGAGGCTCACACAGTGTACACTACAAATCACTACTAGTATTATATTGCAGCAGCATCCAAGATGAAGCAGCACCTGCAGGTGAGGGTCCTGCAAGCCAATTTCGGCCATTGTAAAGCAGTCGTAATGCACTTTCACATGCTATGCTGACGGGTCAAGGTGTGTCTCCCGTGTCTTGCCTGATTTGGCTAGGCTAGCTTTCATTTTGCGATACACGTAGCATGATTTGGCCGTGCTGTGACTTGTAAAGTCCATGTCACTACCCACGTGCGCTCTAAAGGATGCGCAAGGGTGACCTGGCGGGCAGTTTTGCACATAACCGAGTTCCGCACCAAGCGCAAGTTGTTCAGGATCCAGGGTCAGCATCTGCAACAGTCGCAGACAGCGCTTGCGCACTGTTGCTGAAGGAATCTGCATCGATTCTGAGCGTTTGCTGTGCAAATCCCGTTTGAGAAGGTTGCCTGCAAGTCGCGCACAAATGTCCAGCAAGGCCGTCACCAAGCGTGGCCTGAAAGATTTGGCCGATGGAGATTTGGCGAAGAAGCGTGTGCTGGTCAGAGTGGACTTGAACGTACCCCTCGACGAGCGCTCAGGGATTTCCGACGATACCCGCATCCGTGCGGTGGTGCCGACCGTCCGCTATCTGGTCGAGCGCCAAGCAAAAGTAATTCTGGCATCTCATTTGGTGAGTCTCCTCACCCCTCCACTCACGCTTCACGGGCAACGGCGCACCCTCGACCGACTCTGCAACCGTGCCGAAACGTCCCTTTGCACCCTGGACTGAGGCCAATCGTTGTGTGCACAGGGTCGACCCAAGGGTCCTGAAGACAAATCTAGTCTGAAGCATGTCGTCGCCAGTCTGTCCAATGCCATTGGAACCGAGGTACAGTCATGTATAGGCTGTAGCACTTCCAGAAGGCCTGAGGTGTTGGCAAATCTTTTGGCGTATGCATTGCTCAGGACTTGGACCTCCTGAATACTGACAGTTGAATGACAGCTTTATCATGTGCTGTCGCTGCCAAGATCATGGACACACTGCTCAATGTGCAACTGCTCAGCAGTCCAAACGCTTTATAATTGTCGCGACAGTTCAACTTACAGCGGTGCACTTCATGCAGGTACAAATGGCATCAGACTGCGTGGGGCCTGAGGTGCAAAAGATGGTGGACCAGCTGCAAGCAGGACAGGTATGGCAACTGTACCTTCCTGCCACAATGAGTGAACTGTTCCTGTCCAAGACTGCATTGATACCAGAAATTTGTCATTACATTGAATTGTCATGACTCAAAATTCATACACACTCACTAGTTCCCAGTCGCGTCACCCTTGCGTGAAGAATGTCCCTGTGTTCACATGCTGATAGGCTCCTGTAACTCATCTTGTGACAAGCTTAGCAAGGCTCGCGGTGTGAATGCATCAATCATTGTATCTCAGAGGTGCAATTTCTAATTGTTGCACAAGCATCATTGTCTTTTGGACCTGCCTCCAAGTTGCATGTTTCTGCAGCATTTGCTGCACTGAATCACCCTATTCTGGACCTTGTGAACATTACCTGATGCACAACACTCCCTTTGCAGGTGCTGCTGTTGGAGAATGTGAGATTCCATAAGCAGGAGGAGAAGAATGACCCAGAGTTTGCTAAGCAGGTCAGTGCATACTCAAGGCTGTTGTCATGTCAGATCTCCTCACACTGTGACATGTCTTCCCCCAACCTATCAATGCTGCAGTGCTATGAACAAAGCAATGAACAAATCGCACAACACCTGTGTTACTGCCATGCAGTGCTAGGTCATGTAGCAATATGAAGTCTTACAGTGCATCAACTGGTGTTGCATCAAATCCCTTCTGCAAACATTGATGCCAACTTTACTTTGTCCGATTTCTTAAGTCAAAAAACAAAGATTGCGTCATGAAAGGTTTTTGGTCTGAATAACACAGCCTGAGTACACATCGTTTGCTGCTGCATCTAGCCTCTCTGGCAGACATGTATGTCAATGACGCCTTTGGTACGGCCCACAGAGCTCACGCATCCATATCAAGTCAGACTTTGCGCTCATGCATCAATATCAGGACAATGCACTTGTTGCTGCTGCAGCTAGCCTCTTTGGCAGACATGTATGTCAATGACGCCTTTGGTACGGCTCACAGAGCCCATGCATCAACAGAGGGCGTCACCAAGCACCTGTCACCATGCGTGGGCGGCTTCTTAATGCAAAAGGAGCTGGATTACCTGATGGGGGCTGTTCAGGCGCCCAACAGGCCATTCTGTGCCATTGTGGGAGGCTCTAAGGTCTCAACCAAGATTGGAGTTTTGGAACAGCTGTTGGAAAAGTGTGACAGCTTGATACTTGGGTAAGTTCATGTTCCTTATTGCTTGCCCACACCTAGAGGAACTCAAGATTTACCCCTTGCCCCTTTCTCCCAACGGTTACAGGGTACAGGATCAGGCAGATCAATACAGGATCAGGCAGACTTAATACAGGATCAGGCAGATCAGTACAGGATCAGACTAGACAGGACTTGGGCCACGTGCACCTAGCTTCTGTGCTTAATGTGCAACTTACTCTTGCACTATGTCAGCTTTGCTTGTCATATTTGCTGCGTACATTGTCATGCCTTGCATGTCAGCATTCATGTCTGCAGGGACACGATGATGTTTAGGTTGTGGGAGAGAGAGGGCCATCAGTATTGGCATCTCAATGGTTGAGGGGAGTCAAGCCTTATGAGAAAAGCCTCTGGCAATGCTTGCAATGCTGGACCTACTGCATTAGTGTCATGCTTTTGACACATGCTTGCGTCTGCAGGGGTGCAATGATATTCACCTTTTTCAGAGCGCGGGGCTTCAGCGTTGGCATCTCACTGGTTGAGGACAGTCAAGCCTTGTGAGGAAACCTCTTTGGCAATGCTTGAAATGCTGGACCTACTACTTTGGTGTCATGCTTTTGACACAGGCTTGCATCTGCAGGGGTGCGATGATATTCACCTGTCTCAGCGCAAGCGTCTTCAGCGTTGGCAGCTCAACGGTTGAGGAGAGTCAAGTTGGCCAAGCAATCTATCACAATACTGGAAAGGCTGGCAATCTTTGAAAATGCTCGTGGCGTTGCATCAACATGCTGTTGTCTCTGCAGGGGTGCAATGATTTTCACTTTTTTCAGAGCGAGGGCTTCAGCGTTGGCAGCTCAATGGTTGAGGAGAGTCAAGTTGGGCTGGCCAAGCAGTTGGTTGCCAGGCTTGGAATGCTGGTGGTGCTTGACATGTGCGTGACGCTGATCAGTATGCTGCTGACCAGCAGTTTTGCGAGCAGGGATGCAATGATATCCACCTTCTTCAGAGCCAGGGGTTTCAGCGTTGGTAGCTCGATGGTTGAGGAGAGTCAAGTGGGGCTAGCAAAGCAGTTGGTTGCAAGGAACCAGAGCGCTGAGTGCATGTGTAGTTCTAGGAATGCTGGTGACATCTGGTGAGCATTCTGACGATTAGTTGCTGCGCCTGCAGAGGTGCAATGATCTTCACTTTTTTCAGAGCGAGGGGTTTCAGTGTTGGCAGCTCCATGGTTGAGGAGAGTCAGGTTGGGCTAGCAATGCAGTTGGTTGCCAAGGCAGCAGAGAAAGGCGTGAAACTGCACCTGCCTACAGATGTGGTTGTGGCAGACAAGTACAGCGCTGACGCACGGACGCAAGTGGTGTCTGCTGACCAGATTCCTGATGAATGGATGGCGAGTCCCTTCTCAACAGCCATCACCAAATACCTGTGCCCGTGTGCATACACATATTGTGTGTTGTTTCAAGCTGTGGCTCAGATGTGGCGGTGGCAGACAAGTACAGCGCTGATGCACAGACGCAAGTCATGTCTGCTGACTGGAGTTCGAAGAGCTGGATGGTCATTTGCTTGAGTGCCTGTGTTGATGTGCTAATGCACATTAGGTCAGCCCATGCACAGTGGCTGAGATGCATGAGCACAGACAAGAATAGCGTCAAGGCAGAAGTGCAAGTCATGTTTGCTGATCAAATCTCATGTGTGCTGAATGGTGACATGCTTGAGTGCTTGTGACATTGTGGATTTGCATGTTGTGTCACCTTAATGACAATGACCAGGTTGCATGAGCAGCTCAGAACAAGACCTGCTGCCAAAACCTTACTATAGATAGTCACGCGCTGCAAGGTCTTCTGCTGTCAGCAGCACTGTCACGGTCTCTGCATGTTGACTGATGTGTGACATGCAGGGTTTGGACATTGGGCCTGAGTCACTGAAGACTTTCCAGGCAGAACTGCAGAACTGCAAGTCTGTGATCTGGAACGGTCCCATGGGTGTTTTTGAGATGGAGGCCTTCTCAAAGGGCACTTTTGGCATTGCCAAGACTCTGGCAACCCTCACAAACAAGGTAACTCCAAATTGCCAGCACCTCTGACAATGTGTTGATCAAACAAATCCTGGTATAGGAAGTATGAGCCTGATACTTTGACTGCATGGGTTTTGACCATACCCAGAGTCAGTGTTGATAGCTTATCAGAGCTGCATCTCACACAAGATGTCACAGCACCACTCAACTCACAGAGCCTCGCTGCAATGTGCATGGCCCGTGCAATGATGCACTTCAAAGTCTTGTTGCATTTTGGCCTGCGCTGTGTGCACATTTTCCACAGCATGCAAAGCAGGCTTTTGAAGCATTTCTATCAGGTAGTGGATGCTGCATACATGTTGAACCATACCTTGCAGCCTCCAGTCAGCATATATGTTTCAATCTTGGTATCTGCAGGGATGCACAACAATCATTGGCGGTGGTGACTCAGTCTCAGCTGTGGAGAAGGCGGGAGTTGCGAGTCAGATGTCCCACATCTCAACTGGCGGTGGAGCCTCCCTTGAGCTTTTGGAGGGAAAAGTTTTGCCAGGAGTAGCAGCACTTGATGACCAGGGAAAGCCAAGTGAGTTTCAATGGTCTGGTGAGAATAATCACTCGCTTGAATGTTTGTGCATTGATCTTGCTTCAGCCGTGTAACTGGCAGCATTTATTGTTCTTGGTTTGCAATTTACTTCATGAGCTAGCTGAGGCGCAGCCCCCAAGGTCTGTTCGTTAGGATTCTGCAGTCGAGGTGCTTTAGATTTGTCAGCGCGCAAAGCATGCAAAGCGTTTAGGGCGTGCAACCCTTGGATCTCCATGACTGTCTGACTGATGTGGCTCTTGTGTCACTGCAGATACTGAGAAGGTGGTGAACGTGAATGCCAGGAGCGAGACCAAATTGGCTCAGCTATGAATGGCTCCTGTGCCCTTGCCATAGCACCGACGGCAGGAACACATCACTTGCAGTCAGAGTTTTGCACATGCCCAGCTACAGTCCTCAGTTAGGTAGTGTTGGTTGTTCTTGCGTTGTGTTACTCAGCATTGGTATGCATTGAGTTACTCAGCATTGATACGGTTTGTTGGTTCAGAGTCTGTACAAATAGACTGCAGGTTGTGTAGGCTATGTACATGCGGCAGCTGCTTTGTCTTGTGATGTTGGCTGCGTATAGTGTTTACAAAAAGTTTGGCGTTGAATGATAGCATTTTGAAGTTTCCAAGCTATCAGATTCCAGCCTGAAATGCTACAAATACTTGAACGTCATTCAACGAGCTGTTGAGCAACCTCGCGTCGTATATTGGTCAGCAGAATTCTGCTGTCTGGCAGGTGCATGTCGGAAGCTGAAGCTGCAACTCATTTTGTCATTGGCATGTTGAACACAAAATTGCTTTGCACAAGACATGCAAAGTTGAATGACTTTAAAAAGATTGTTCCAAGCATTTGCTCAGCTGCTTTGCCAATTGCATTTATGGCTTGCAAGCAATTGTTCGAGTTCAAATACTATTAGTCCAGAACATCTCATCGCCTTTTCTTTGAGGCAATATCAATTGCTGTTAGCCGCTCAAGAAGCGGCGGGTGGGAGTAATGGTAGGCAGAGTACCAAGGGTCAACATTGGGCGCTGACTTGTTGTTTGAATCTAGTTTCTTCAGGGCTTCCCTGAGCTGAGGAGCATGTCCAAGAGTGACAGCAAAGTTATCTGCCTGAAACTCATATCTTCTGCTGAGCTGATTGATGAGCAAGCCTAGCACCTGCAGCAACACAGTGTTGTGCTGTACATACTCCAGTGCGCACGTGATTGTGCAGGTGTTGTGACCACACAGCAAGCCGCTTCAAGCTGCAATGCATGCAGCTGCATTGCACACCTCTACTACATACAAGCGATGTCTCTTGCATAGGTCTCAAGTGGTGGTCCAAAATCTGTAGGTGCTGAGTTGCCAAGCACTAGCAGTAGCTTTCTGCCCCAAGGTACTATGTAGAGTGCAACTACACAGAGTGCGCTGTGCATGGTGCTGCATGCTTGCATCACTTACAGGCACTATGTGGTCATGTTCAGACAACAGCTGGCCTAGTGTTGCCAAAAAGCCACAAAGCTTTTGACTTCCACCACCCGTAGAGGGCACAGGCTTGGAAGCAGCCTCAGGTATCTTTCTTCTGAGTTTTGACGGGCATGCACCGTTCTCAGAATCGCATTTCTGTGCGCTTTAGCCCTTGATGAGACAGTGTATTGGCCCAGCTGCGTGTGAATTGGCTCACCTCATCTATAGGTCCTTGCAGCAGCTGGAACAGGACAATGGAAATGAAGACAGGTTGCTCATTGACAAACCCAAAGGATTCAAAGAGCCCAGGCGCAGTTCTTGTGAAGGTGAAGAGGCACATCTGTGCAAAGATGACCACTTGAGACAGCACAAAGTTCTTGGGTGTGTGTCCAAGCTTCCAATGTCCTGCATGCAGCCGAAAGGTGACTGTCAGTACACAATACCTAAGAGCAACATGCAACAGGATGGATCTCTAAGAGGCAGTGTCAGTTGTAGTGTAAGTTGTGCTAGGGGCAATGCATCAGGATGTGCCACGCAACTTCAGAGTCTCAATGACTGGAATGGAGAGTATGTGAATCTCTGAAGCCAAGTGCTGCAGTATGACCATCTAAATGATACTCATTCATGATCTCCACTGTAAAATTGAAAGCTAGAGTAGCATCAGCAGACTCCATCAGAGCATTTTCACAAAAACTTGTGTTTAACACATGAGCTGCATGATGTCCACAGGTCCAAATTGAAAACTCTGAGCATGCGTGGAACATCGCAGGATTGACGTGCATAATGATCCACCAACCTTGGACCCCCTCGCCTTCACCAGCTGAGGCAAACACTTGCTTGCGGGGTACATCAGGACACAAACACCCACAGAACACAGCCATGACTCAACAAGCTCATGAGCTAGCACAGCGGTCACTTCTTCTTCTTGGCACTGCTCCATTAGGGTGTCAGAACAGACAATGCTGGTTTTGCAAACGTGCAAAAACACAGTCATAGGACACAAACAAGCACAGAACAAAGCTAGGACCCACCGAGTTCATGTGCCAGGACTGCTGTCACTTCTTCTTCTTGACACTGCTCCACTAGGGTGTCAAAAAGGACAATGCGCTTGTTCTTGAAGAAGCCGTACATGTAGGCATTGCTGTGGGCGCTGCGTTTGGAGCCGTCAATCAGAAACAGCTTGGTCAAAGGGAACTTCAAGGATCCGGCTAAGCTCTCTATCTTATCCCTGCAGACACAACGGTTGCTTGCATTATGCTACTGCAAAGAAGACAGATGCAGCAAACCAATGCACAGGAGGAGAAAGCACAGAATGTTTGGCTATGTTTCATGAGGCATGATGAGGCTATATCACATCTGCAGCGCGACACTGCGCGCATGTTTCAGCCCTTCACGGCTTTGTGTGAATGGGCGTAGCCCCTGCAAATCTAAATGCTGTACTTGTACTATCCCACTGACAGCAGCCGATATAGCAGCAGTGGTAACAGCAGCAGCAGTCAAAGCAGCAGGAGAGGTAACAGCAGCGGCAACAGCAAGACTGTGCTCAATGCAAGAAGACATCAGTATGAAAAGCCACCTGAGGGAGCCTTCAGGCAAGGGCGTGAATTTGTTGAACAAGGGAGCGATGACAATTGGGTAGATGGTGAGCATGAATAACGCCAAAACCAGGATGAAGAACCACAGGTAGATAGCCACCAAGGGGCCAGTGTTCTTCAGAATGATGGTGATGCCTGCAATGATGGGCGGGAGCAGCACAACCCCCAAAGCTGCCTGCATGCCAATGACCGCTTCTGTTTCAATATAAATGACAAAAATGATCAGTCCATAGATGGCAAATCCGGCAGTCGTCAGGATGATTGCAATAATGGACAGTGGCAGCACAACCCCAAAAGCTGTCTGCACACCAATGACAAGGTCTGTCTTGATGTCTGGCAAAAGGATGAAGAACCACAAGTAGACAGCCACCAAGGGACCAGTCTTCAGAATGATGGTGATTCCTGCTGTAATAGGCGGTAGCAGCACAACCCCCAAAGCTGCCTGCATGCCAGTGTTCAGCTCTCTTTTAGTGTACGGTAAAAGGATGAAGAACTATGGGTAGAGAGCAAGCAACAAGCCAGTACTGTCCAGGATGATGGCGATGCTTGCAACAATGAAAAGTAGCAACCCTGTCCACAGCTGCCTGCATGCCAATGATTCAGTTTCTTCCAGTGTATGTACAAATGATCAAGAACCACAAGTGGATAGCCACCAATGGGCCAGTGTTCTTCAGAATGATGGTGATTCCTGCTACGATCAGCGGCAGCAACACAAACCCCAAAGCTGCCTGCTTGCCAGTGTTCAGCTCTCTTTTAGTGTACAGTAAAAGGATGAAGGCTACGGGTAGAGAGCAAGCAACAAGCCAGTACTGTCCAGGATGATGGCGATGCTTGCAACAATGAAAATGAGCAACCCTCTCCACAGCTGCCTGCATGCCAATGATGCAGTTTCTTCCAGTGTATGTACAAATGATCAAGAACCACAAGTGGATAGCCACCAGTGGGCCAGTGTTCTTCAGAATGATGGTGATTCCTGCTACGATTAGCGGCAGCAACACAAACCCCAAAGCTGCCTGCATGCCAATGAAGCTTGACTGTACTATTTGAGTGTACAATAGAAGGTGAAGAATACCAAATACATAGCCATAAGGGGCCGACTGACTTCAGGACTGTACTGGTCAGGTTTCAGATGATTGCAAAACCTGCCGTAATGGCTGACAGCAGCACAAGCCCTAAAGCTGCCTACATGCCACTTGCAAGTCCTGTTACAGTGTACAACCAGAGAGAGATACATCACTGAAATATCAGAGCAGCCAACATACGGTTTGCACACATCCGATGTAGGTTTTGTTTGTGTCCATGACTGCATCGTGAGTGCTTGAGTCAGAGGGACCAAAGTGGCTTGAATTTGTTTCAAGTTGACAGCAGTGCAGCATCCTGTGAGTGAAAACTGGAAATTTGCTCATACTGCAAATCTCCAGCTGACAAGACTGCAAAGCTGCAACCCTATGCAGAAACCTTGGAAGCGAAGATACCACACTCTTGGCCATCACTCAGAGTAGTGAGCATTGGCTTGCTCTGACTGGCAGCCAAGAATGTGGTGCCTTTCCTTCAATGGTTTCTGCGTATGGCATGCCAAGCAACAGGGTGATCCCAATTACAGCACAGCAAGTAGTGTAATGCAATTACTAGTGATGTCATACACAGAAACCATGGAGTGAAAGACAGCATATACCTGGCTGTCAGTCAGAGCAGTACGCACTGGCTTGCTCAGACTATCAGCCAGAAATGTAGTGTCTTTGCTTCCACGGTTCCTGCGTATGATAACACAAGCAACGGGGTGGTGCAAGCTACAGCCAAGCAAGATGTGGAACTATGCAATGTTGGTCTGGACAAAGTCAACGCACAATGAGGCATAAGGCTCACAGTTCAGACCCAAGGAAGATTCAATGCATGCAAGGCTGTAATGTAGCGAAGAACACATGGCACGTGCATTGACCTGTACATCTGTCAATGGATGCATGCATCTCATGACGTGAGGAAAGTCTGGTCTCTGCATCATAGGGTATTTTGGTCTCTACATCTGTGCTCAATGCATGCTTGCATTTACTAATATCAGCAGGTGTTTGATGAATGGTCCAATGGTCTGCTTGTTTGAAGCCATGTTGTGAGAGCAGGCCATGCTGTTGTAAACAAAGGCAAGGTACAATAGGACATAGGGGTTGTGGTCTAGTTCAAGCCGAACCCAATGCATGCATGGCTGTGTCAACGCAAGGAATGCCTGGCATGTACATGGGCCTGTATGTTTGTGCTCAGTGCATACATGATGCTTAGACTTACTGATATGAGCAGGTCTTTGAAGAAGAGTGCAATAGTTTGCTTGTTGAAGCCATGCCGCTGCTCCACCACAAAAGTGCCATACAAGGAGAACGGCAGATCCAGCAGCAGATCCTTGCCACTATCCAGCAAGTTGTATATGACGGTGATCAACACTTCATTTGATCTGTCATACCCAAAATGCGCCGCCAGCACAGTTGAGATGGACCACAACTTTGGCATGTACCAGCTGACCAGCAGCAGGACAGAGACCGCTGTTGTAAATAAGTTGCCAACCAGCTTGAACCACCTGAGTGCAAGCATTGTATGTGCTGAGCACACCTGGTGACATACAATACGCGTGCATGGCCTACAAAGCATCACGCACCAGACCAGCTGCTGGCTTACCATTTGTCAATATTGTAGACTTGTGCTTTTTTGTACTGTTCTTGAGTCAGGTGATCAGCAAGCTGTGGTGGGGGCTTTGGCCTTTGCAGTGCCTTCAGAAGACACAGAGCATCAGCAAGTCATACAAGCTAAGCAGTTGTGTTGCTCAGCCGCAAATCACACCTTCAGTTGCCGAATGTCAAGGTAGGTGTGCAGCGTATACACTGATAACGTGAATTGTATCACCAGCTGCAAGTACGGCAAGGTCATGCCTGCGATCTGCAGAGAGTACAGTCAACCACCAGCTCTGTGACTTCTGCTTATGTCGCTGTGACCCTCAAGTTCGGGGTTGTCAACACGTGCTGTCCCAAATCGAACGAATCGACATGTTACGCAGCGCGGCGTCCCAGAAGTTGCGCAGAGGGGCACGCAGCAAAACAGAACGCCCTAAATCATCACAAGCCTCGGAGAGGCGGACGCATGCTGTGCCATGCTGCGCAGCAAACCGTTATATAGACGCCGACAGCAAAGACCTGCAGCCGGTTTAAACCTCAATACCTTCAAGATTGTAAGCGCTAGCAGTGCTTCAGCGTGTGTCGCTTGAGCAAGCTGACGCGATTGCTGCAAGTGGGAGCGTGATCAGCCTCTGGAACGGGGTTTCAGGTCACACGGCCGTGGCATTATGTCTGGTCTACCAATGCCTAGTCAGAGGCCAGCCGAGGGCAGGGCCACGTACGTGCTCTGCGCTGCGTGAGCTTTAAGGCTATTGCAAACTACTTAAGCTGATTGAGATCACGCTGTACAGGCACGCAAGCCGCAGCAAAGCCTCTTCTCCGTTGCCTATGCCATCATCAGGTAAGGGCAGCTGCTTGCAAGCCTCTGTAAGGTCACCGCAAAGACGATGAGTCTTACACCTACCTGCTCTGCAGGCCTTCCTATGCCAGGCTCAGCTGCAAACACATCTTCTCTGACTAGCGGTCTACCACAGCCGCCTGGATCGTCGATCCTGGCAAGTACACCAGCTGGCTTGCCCCAGCCACCTGCTGCTGGTGTGAATTTGCAGCAGAAAGATGAGGAGATCAGGTAAGACGCTGTAGAAAGTGTAAGAAGGAAAGCTGTACATCATAAACATAGACAAGTGGGTTTTGTGCTGAGACAGCGCCACTGTGCTCTGCTTTGTATTTGCCAATTTGCAGTGATGTCTATCAGTTCATGATGACTGCATGTGTGGGTGCGCATTAGCACCAGCCTCATGGTCTGTGTTGCGTGATATCTTTTCACTGTTGGATGCAGCGAACTGAGAAAGGAGCTTGCTAAGAAAGACTCAGCCCTCATTGCAGCAATCATGCGCTCGCATCAAGAATCTACCCAGCTGACAGAGCTGCGAGAGGATCTCATTCAACAGCAGGAGGCTCACAAAGCAGAGCTTGAGGCTAAGGCGCAAGCGCATGAAGCAGAGCTTGCAAAACTCAGGGAGACAACAGTCAGCAAAGAGGTAGCCATGGGGGCCATCAAAGCTTGGGAGGAGAGCAATAAGGAACTTGAGGCTAAGGCGGAAGCACATAAAGCAGAGCTAAAGATCGCTCAAGTCAAGCTGGATGCAGCGCCACAGGTCAAGGCAGAGGACACTGAGTCAGCACAGCAACTACAATCAGCTCAAACAGAACTCAGGGAACTCAACGATCATGTCAAGGCCTTGATGGGTGAAATCACCAAGGCCAAATGTATAGCAGAAGAAGCCACAGAACAGGCTAGCAGCAGTCTGCAGGCTGAAAAGGCAGCACAAAGCGAGCTGCAAGCAAGCAAAACACAATGCTCAGAACTGCAGCAACAGCTTGAACAAGAGAAACAGGACTTTGCTGCAAAGTTTGACACCCTGACAAAGGATGTTGCAAATCAGGCTGCTCAGTACATACAAGACTTGAAGCAGCGTGAGAGGGAGATTGGCATTTTGAGGCAGGAAAGAGGCGACGTGCAAGATGACGGCCGGCATGAACACAAACGGTCTAGGGACTCAAGTCATGGGCGAGACAGCAAGAGAAGGCGTTAGACTTTACGCCTAGCTTCGCGTTTCTGATTGTTCAAAGTGTCGTCTGGCAACCTCGCAGCTCAGTATTGTGTTTCTTGGGAAATAAGTGTTCCTGCTTCGAATTGCTCCAGCAGCTGCAAAGATTTGTGAGTGTGCACTACGCTGGTGACATATGGGTTTACTTCTGCATGGCAAGATGTGAAGTGTGTGCAACCAGTCATGACTCAGCAGGACCTATGGGCGTGTCTCGAGTTTGTACACATGACTGTAGTCTGGTGATAGCTATTCAGCATGTTTGCCTTGGCTGCAGACATTTGTCATGCCGTTCTCTGGTAGTCAACAACTCCAGAAGCCACTTTGCTATGGTGACGCAACTTGACACACATGCTCAGCAGTAAATCATATGATGCTGATGCTACCTTGATCTGGTGCTCACGTGAGACAATATGAAGGTCATCTGAACAAGGAATTGAGGATTTTGAAAATGCAGTATGGTTCATTTGTTTGGCATAGATTCGTTTGGCAAAAGTACATTGGGGAAATGTCCACAGGAAATATCTATCGATGCCACAGCCTGGGGCAATGATGTACGTAGCGCCACTGCTGTCAGTGTCAAGGCATTTCCTGTACTCCATTATTGAAGCTGCTCGTCTTCAAGTGATGTATCTGCAAGCTTTGACCTTTTGGCGCTTCTGGTGTATGCTCGTACCACCCATTCGTTTTCTGCATGTGGCTGATCAATTGTGCCGAGCTTGATCTGGTATAGTTTCATCTCAAATCGTGGCCCACACTCTGTCAGTGTGATAGACTTGACACCTTTTGGCTGTTCGTATACATGATGCCTGAAGCTGATGAAGTCGTTTTTGTTTGCAAACGTCATGACACGCTTGCTGTCATCCTTGGCAGTGGGAAACAAAAACTTCAGGATGTTCATGACCCTCTCACCAAGCTTTGTGCTGAAATTGTTGAGGACAAGATGTGGGTACGCCTCTGAGACAGTACCCACCTTCTTCTTCTCTCCTATATCATGCCGCAGAACCTGCAGAATCCATTCATAGCTTACCAAGCTGCACCAGAATTGGGAATGCCCATCAATAAGAGGCTGTCAGCCTTATATATCTTGGGCAAAAGAGTATTCAAACGCATCAAGCAATGCCCAAGTCGGTGCATGTGATAAGATTGCAGCAATGGGTTACATGGCTGATAGTGTCTGTGGCTGTCAGCCTGTTGACTCACGCAAGAAAGGCAAGACCTAGAAATGAACACCAGTTATAGGCTGGCTTGGCCTTTGACCAAACATAACGAAGGGCGTCAAAGCACTTGAGGATAGCAACGCAACTGGACTACTGTCCTAGCAATGACACCATAGTAAGCAAGCACTGGTCTTGACCCTACATACCTTGTCGCTCACTCAACATTGGCCTACTCACCATTGACTACAAGGAATGCAAGCAAGCAAAGGAAATATGGCAATCAATGGCAAGACGCAACAGTCACTGCAGGTGATCTTGCTTAGGTGCAACTAGGGGCATGCAGTAGCTTACCGTGTTGAATATGCCAAAATACGCACTAGGGCCGTAAGGCAGATGGCACACCACAATTCCATCTGGTTCACCACGATGCTCATGGATCATGACAACATCTGTATAGTTGTTGTTGCGCGCTGACTCAACCAACTCAGACACAACCTGCAGATGACAATGACCGTGAGACAATGCACAAAACGCGTTCCTCACTTGCACACAATATTCGTACACCAGCTAAAGCGTGAGCGATAGTACCATAAGTCAGCAGAGAAACTGTTCATGCCTGACTGGCCTGATGCATTGCAACGTTTGGAGCACATTCAGCAGGAAGGCAGGCATGGCGGTGGCAATTAGTGATGGTGCACCATGCAGAAGCTACAGTACAGCAAGTGCGATCAAACAACTGCTGTCGTCTGCAAGGCTTGGCTTGTTTCCTCCTGTTCAAATTTTCAGGTCTTCCACAGGTTGGCTTCACTGCAGCAAGCCTGGTCGCCACAGGGACACAGAGGAACAGAAAAAGAAAAACAAGAAAAGTCTACGCCGTTAGGCGTCATAACGGGAGCCTCTGTTTATAGAGGCAGCCCAGGTCTGCTGCTTCAAGAGCAGCAACCATCGGAAAGTTGACCTATTTAGGGTCAGCCCGTCGTCTTTTGCGTCTGTGATTGGTCACACCTTGAGAATCTTCCAAAAACCTCCTAGACTTGTTAATACTGCTTTGCAGACAGAGGCAAGCCTAACACGGACAGAGGCAGGGCTGTCAAGAGAAAGAAAGGAATAGAGAACTCCACGCCACTGAATGTCATAGCAGGAGCCTCTCAGGGTACAAGCAAGACATTGCTGCAGTGAAACATAAAAGCAACCTTACCATGCCTCCTCGGTTGATGCGTTGAGCATTGGGGAATACCAGCTTCAGTTCCTTAGCAAAAGCCACCAGCCTTGTGCTGGGATCCCTTGAAGTTGTGATCAGGATCTTGGGATCTCTTTCGCCAGCATGCGCATACTCGTCATCAATGTGTGTTCTGGGGACTGCTGTGTTGTCATCTTCCAATTCTACATCATGTCGCAGCTTGGCCTCTTCCCTACGCAGCTCTGTAGGCAGAGGCTTGCCCTCTGCAAGCATACAGCCCTGTCTTGACCAAAAGGGAGCAAAAAGTAATAACAAAAGGGACATCTTGATGCTTGGTTGAGCTGGAAGTAGCCAACTTGCTCAGAGTCCCTAGTGATGGTTAGCATTATGCAGCATGCTGTTGATCACAGACCGCCAATGCTTGTTCATGTGTCATGCTTATCAAGACATGCAACGCATGCATGACAGAATGCGCTGAGTATGCTCTGCTAGTCAGCCCAACAATGCACGTAAATGTTATTATTCATGGCATGATTGGTAATGACTGCGTGTTGCGCTGAGGTACATTATTGCAATACAGCCGGCAACACTATTGCTGAGACACAGAGCGTTGTGGCAAGTAGTGATGCTGCTGCGTTCTCAGCATGGCGCAGTGGCACATACCTTCCAGAGCTTGTCTAACTTTTCTTTTGTGCTCATATGCTGTGCGCTCCTTGCCTTCTAAGCCTTTCCTGTACAGGTACTCCTTTCGCAATCTGGCATTTCTTCGAATCATGCTGGGCCTATGCCGTCAGTACTGTCTGAACCTACTGTCTCGACGGGCGTTTAAGCCAAAACAAGATGTTGCGCAGAGGAAAAGCAGCGACGTTTTCGATGTGCGACGAAAGACGTTTTGAGGCGATTGGCTACTGTGGCTCTGCTACCCAGATCGCGCTTCACCAAGTTTGTGTAAAAACGACGTTTCACGCTTTTGCGATCTGCGCAACGGATTCATGCCGACAGGACGGCCAAGCTGTAACGCCTGCTAAGTTCCGGAAAGACGAACCGACAAACAGCGACATGCATGCTGCATGTTGCGATTTTGCAGAGAGTTATTGCGATGCAAACGCCATGCATTGACTGAAACACATCTGTCAAATGCGTACAAATGGGGGATGCGAGTCGACATCTAGTCAGAAGTTCTGAGCACTGCTAGAGGCAGCAATGTCTGAGTACGAGCTGACTTGCTTCAGCGGCCCCGCCGACGGCATCAGGACTGGCAGCATCCTTTTGCAGACAGGAGGCGATCGGGGCCCAAAGGTACAACGCACTCCTGCTGCCGCCGCCTTGCGGATTGTCGCTTGTGCTCGACAAGTGCAGTACAGCGATTCTGACGGACTGACACGGTGCTGTTGGGATATGGGCAGTATTTGTTCAATGCTCCTGAGAGCCTGTCACGGCTCATCTTGGAGCACAAGGTCCGCCCAAGCCAGCACCTCAGAGCAGCCTTCATCAGTCAATTGCATCCCCAGGCTGCTGTAAGTACATCTATCAAGCTCTCGTACTCTTTTCTTGTCACGTCAATCCACATGTGGCATGGAGCAGCAGACAGCAAGTAAAGTTTCCCTGCTGTGTGTACTGTACAGCCACTGTATTCATGCATTGACACAGCATTGCCTGCATGCCATAATTATGATCTTGATTCGTTGCTGCTTCAACTTTTGGTGCTGGGCGGAGCAGATTACGTCATTGATGTTCAAACATGACTTCAGCAACAACAGGCCCAACAGAATTCACAGCAACCCCGTCCGGTCTGTAGTTGCGAAACACGCCTTGGACATGAAAGGAGTCACCTGAAACAGCCAGCATCAGCAGTTGAAATGACAATCATATCACATACATTGCCGAGATACAAGACAGAACGCATCATATTTGTAGTCAAGCAATGAAACAGTGGCTCAAAGATCATGCAACATGGCACTCTGGCAAGCGTTCTTCCCAACTTCCAGCACAGAAATTTCCTTATCACTAAGAATTTAGGTCAGCACATGATCGAACTGGCTGGAGACAGTTGATGGCTTCTGTATGTACCTAGATGGGCCTGCTGAGCCTGCCTAGCCCACGTTTACTAAGAATGAAAATGCTGGACTTGCGGGCCTCAGCTGTGTGCTGCACTGTTGTGCGCCACTCTGTATCTTGCCAACTTCTTTCAAGTATGCATGCTACTGGCCTCAAGCAGTAAATCCATATGCTGCTCAAACATCTATACATTGATGATTACACAGTAAGACAGAGATGCACAAATAAGGGCATATGTCAGATGAACAGATGAGTGACAGATGCGATGTTGTTGTGTCTTGTCAGGGAGGGCTGGCTGGATTGCTGATGAGGCTACGCCAAGATGGGCATGAGGAGCTGCAACTGCATGGTCCAACAGGTATTGCACTCACAGCTCATGACGAATCTGGACATGATCAAAATCATGACACTGAAAGCCTTCACAGCTCAGGCCAAATTTTGAATTCGCTGTGAGAAACAGTCAAGACAACCTCTTGTTGGTCGCTACACTTGCAGATATCAAGAATTCCATGCTACAGTTGTCAAGTGAGTGAAGTCATGTGTGCAGCTGTCTGCATTTCCATTGGAAATCAGAAAGCTTTGCAGCTTTGAACATCACGGCAAAATATGTTTCATACTGTGTACAGTCGTGCTCTTGCATAGCAGGATGACTTGTCATCGCTGGCCATCAGTTGCTGGCGGCTTTGCTGCTGACAGCAACAGTAGCTGGCGGTAGCTTTGCAGAGCTTAGAAACCAAATCATTACACTCCAAGTTTTTTCAGAATGTGTTCTGTGGGTCCTGTACATTATTGCTGTTCTGCAGGTCTGGCTGCCAGCATGCATGCTTTGCGGCACTTCGTGAGATGGAAGCACCCCAGAGTATTTGTCAGCGAGCAGTCTGAGTGGGACTCGCCACAAATGTATGAGGTATGCACAGCAAAGCTGAGGGTTTCTCGCCCCTAATCACCTTCTGCCATGCATGCTAACGCCTCCTTACAGTAGGAACCCGTTGTGTCACTGCATCTGAAGCACCCATGTGCCATTTGCAACTGCACCTTCTGAGCGTTGTCAAGTGATGAGTGCACTCTGCCTTGGCCACTGCAGAGCACCAGGCACTCAACTGGGCATCTCAAAGGAATGCCAAAGACTGTCTTGACTCAAGTGGCATATCATGTTGCGCGAGGACATTGCGGAATACATCTGCCAATTCGAAAAGCCCTCAAGCTGCAGCCCTGCACAACATCTCTGTTAAGTCAGAGTGCCTTGATGCTGCAGCCCTGTGCAACAGTTCTGCCAACTCAAAGTACGCTGACGGTTCTGCCCTGGCTGCAGGATGGGCATATACATGTGGCTGCCCTCCAGCAGGCCGGTCTCGCATGGCCCTGCCCTGACTGGCTGCTGCACTCAGCAGCTCAGAGCCGGCCACATCAGGCTTCAGATCAGGCACACACTGTGGTTTCAGAGCACATTGGAGCAGCTGCCACAACTAGCAGCAGCAATACATCAGGCTCAAGTCACAGCAATGGGGATGATGGTTATGATTCTGGTTGTGAGTCTGAGGCCAGCAGCAATACTGACAAGGGCAACGGCACTCCAAGTCCAGGCAAGACGGGCGTACCTGCTGCAAAACGGCAGCGCTGTGGTCGTGTCAGTTCTACGCACAAAACTACAGTAGGGGCCCAGCCTCACACCAACAGCGGTTGCCAATTCAACAATAGGAGTCACAGCACTAATGCAGCTGCAGAGCATTCTGGTCAGGCTACTGTAAGTCACGGTGCCAGTCGCTACAACACAGGTCAGATCAGCGATGTTGGTGTCGCGGCTTCCAAAGTGGCAGATATAGATAGGATTCGGAGTAGTGCAGTCAGCAACGATAGCAGTAGTGAAAGCAGCAGCAGCGGTAGCAAAAGCAGCAGCAGCAGCCTTAGCGGTAGTGATAGTAGCAGTAGTGACAGCGACAGTAGTGACAGTGACAGCAGTTCTTCAGAAGATGCATCGCAAAAGCAGCAAGCAGCGTTTGCCAGACTAGACAACCTGTTTGCTGCTTCTGGGAGGTCAAATGCCATGTCTACTCATTTGGCGGCCTTAGATCTACTCAAGGAGAGGTCTGCGGCAAGGTCCAAACCTGATCTGAAGTCTAAACGCAAAGCATCAACATCAGCACTCGGCAACTCAAAAAGACAGAAGCAGCAGCAGCAGCAACAGCAGCGGCAGAAGACGAAGAAGACTGGCAAACACAAAGTGAGCAGGAATGACGTACCTGAGGCAGCAGTGCAGTTTGCCAAGGGTGTGGCTCAAAATGCTGTGAATTTGCATGTGAATGCGGAAGTGGTGGGAAAGCGGTTTGGCAGGAAGGAGCCCCAGCAGGCTGAATGGGTTCAGATGCAGGATGGCGGGAATCCGCTGTGCCTCCAGCAAAGATGCACAAGCCCTGGAACAGGTACCATCAAAATCAGTGATGCCAATCAATGCAAAAATGAAAATACAAAGGAAAAGGAAAGTCCGTGCTAGGCGTTGGTAAACAGAAGCAGCCTGGGTTTGGGTGCAGTTAAGCAATTGTCTGTACATTGCAGCAATCTATGTTGATAGAACAATGCAGCCTGTGTGATCTCTCCTGCAAATCAAGCAGCCCGCTGCATTCAAGTTCGCAGAAGGTAGACACAGCCTGCATTGCTCTAGCTTGGCATAAGGATGCAATGTAAAGTATGAAGGCTTAGTCATCTGCATCATCTGCAGCATGCACATTTTGATCTTTGAGTGCACATCTGTCTTCATGCTCATTTGGCACTGCTGATTGCAGCAGCCCCCATGCAAGAACCGAATCGATAATCGTGGATACTGCAGCACTTTCTGAATGTCACTCAATTGCAGCAAGCTTGGCCCTGCTCAGCAATGTAGCTTGAGAGCATGACAGACATGTACCAATGCACATTCAGCTGTCATGTTTGCTGTGGCTGACTGTTGGATGACGCAGGCAGTCAAAAAGGCTACGCTGGCATCTGGGGTTGTCTGGTGCATATGAAAGCCAGTGGGAAGCTACTGTTGATTGTGGACTGTCCAAGCTTGAAGGCCCTGTCGGCAATTCAGAAGCACCCAGTCCTGCATTACTTGCAGCAGCAGCCTGAAAGGTGCATTTTACTTCTTCATCTTCTTCCAGATGTAAATGACGTAACAGCACACAGCTTGAGTCTCCTTCTTAGCGTTGTCCTGTGGCCAAACTGACTCAAGGCAGCCCCTGGCTTGGTGTCCTGCCAGTATTCAAGCTGATCATCAGCAAAGCTCATCTGTCTGCATATACAAGCTACAATTCAGCATCTCACTCATCATGCTAGCAGGCTTTCACGTCCGCCTATCAGAATGCTCTATGTTGATCTCATGCTCAATGCAACAAGCCAAGAGCTGGAACTTATATTGGCATGGTCTCTGGTTCATGCATGGTCGCTCAAACCTGCATCGCTGCTGTTGCATCTGTAGAATTGTCAAGAGCTCTGACAGTTGGTCAGGTCCGACAGCAGACATGTAGTCTTGGGGGCTCATGCATGGGTTCAAGGATATTACCATTGTGAGTGTGACAACCAAACAGATAGAGCACTCTGACCAGCACACTGTCAAAGCCTGCTTGAACGCTGGTTAGTGTCATGTGACACCATAGCTGCATAAATCATCCTGACAGACAAATCATGCCAGCCTGCTTGCTTGCTGCATGCGGCTGATGTGACGTAGTCCTCACGCACGGCATCCTGCTGAACAAACTGTCTCAGTTCGTTGAAGTGTATTCAGATGTTCAGACATTCTTGTTATGCTGATTGTCTGCAGGGTGGCTGGGGTTGCACATCTGACAACGCTTGGAGTGAGCAGCAAAGCTCCTTACAAGCGCTGGCTCAGTTCTCTCCCTCGTCAACAGGTGCGCCGCTTTGCCTTTTCACCTTAATTTGCAATGCTGTGCGGTCTGCACACTAAGAATACCATATCTCTAGATATGCTGCCTGTGAAGAATAGGTGCGGACAGAATCCGGTGTTCCTAACAAACCGTCCTGCCAGCCAAATACAGCTGCACCATGCAATGGCACAGAACTTACAGAACATTGAGCAGGGTCACTGAGATTGAGTGCATATAACAGACGTGTCAGCCAAGACACTGTGACTCCTGTAACTTCTGTGAGTGCTACACACGCCATCCATTTAACATGCTGCAGACGTCTTCACTTCAGCTATTGCTTCATGCCAGCTAGCCTGATGATCAACCAATACATGCAAGTCCGCGAGCTAGTCAATGCCTATGCGAACCAAACAATTCAGCAACCAATCTCGACCAAGCAATCCGTGAATCGAGTAAGCAACGCAGTCGCTGTGCTGCAGGTGATTCTGAATGGCGGGAAGCAACATGTCTTCCAGTCTGCGCTGCGCGCCACTGCAAAGCTCCACATGCTCAGTCCTACTGTGTTCCCGCTCCCTTTTGGCGCCAAAATTCCGCCAGTGGCAACGCCCTCCACAAAGTCTGTTCAGCCTACTGGCGCAGCAAATTCAAACTGTGAAGCAGAGCTAGCAGGCGCTGAACATGCTGAAGCAGATTTGAACAGCATGGCAGACTCACAGCAGGCTCAGCAGGCACAGCAGGCACAGCGTGCTGAAGCTAAGCCCTCAACAGAGTCTGACATGGGCAAACCAGCTGACTCTATTGTCAGACAGAGCACTGCGGGTAACAGCGGTGATGATTTTCAACAGACAGCAGTCAAAGGCTGTTCAGTGAATAAGCAACCAGTCACCGTGAACAGCAACCCAGCATGTGAAAAGTCCTCAAAGCCCAAGGCAAGCAGCAAAGAGCAGCACAGATCAGCTGGGGCGGGAGTGACTAAGCAAGGCGGGAAGCTGCTGACTGTGGGTCCTGTCACCCACTTACTAAGCTGTCAGGAAGGCCTTGTGGTCAAAGAAGAAGATGCAGATCAAACACAGACAGAGAAGTCATTAGGTACAGTCTTTGCACCTCAAACTGTACACTGCTGCAATTGTGCAATTGATATTCGCCTATACCCCTGTACCCCTGTGCCCCTGTGCCCCTATGCCCCTCATCCCTATACTCCTCATAACTCCATATCCCCATATCCCCGTACCCCTATGACCCCATACCTCCACACCTCCATACCCCCATACCTCCTTACTCCCATAACCCCCATAACCCTATTCCCCTATACCCCTGGACCCCTCTGACCCTGGGCCCCTCTACCCCTCTACCCCTCTACCCCTCTACCCCTCTACCCCTCTACCCCTCCACCCCTCTACCCCTCTATTCCTATATCCCTATGACCCAATACCCCAAAAGTGCTGCAAGTGGGCAACAGCAAACTTGATTGCAATCAGAGCCAGTGCAGCACCACAGATGGCTTTCAAGAATGTGCTAGCCTTTTTCGTTCCATGAAGTGTCACATCTGACTTAGTTTCGAACATGTAATGGACAGCATATCTGTGGCGGCTCTCATACGTCTGGAAGCCTCATCTGTCTCAGTCCTGCATCTATGCTTGCTCCCTTGTCTTATAGCGAACATGCTAACCCTCTGGCAGACAGTGAATGAGTCCACTGTGACCACTGTGAGAGTCTGTTCTTTCTCAAAGAAGTCTTCAAGTTCTCCTCAAGGCAGAGCGTGCCAGAAAACAATACAATAGGGCATTTACTTCTTGCAGGTGAGCTACAACAGGAGCTGCTGGACAGCAAACCAAGCTTGGCAGCTTTCATAGCCACCCTCAAGACCACTCATTCAACCCTGTTCCAGCCGAGCAGCCAGCCCCCGCTGCCACCCCCTCAGCACCCCACCCCTGCCCTCAAGCCACCCCACAAGGCGTCCCCGATGGCAATCCCAGACCTCAGCCAACTCCAACAGTCAGTCATCAGGCCAACTCCGCTTTCACACCTCCAAGGCAATTCCGCGAGGGCTGTTCCTAGCATGCCCTCCATGCCTGTGCACCCTCCACAACCCCAGGGCAGTTCTGCCAGGGCTGTTCTGAGCATGGCCTTAGCCCCTACACCCCCTCCTGGCTTTGCTTTGGTGCCTATCGCCTCGGACGGCAGTCTTCATTACCCAGGGGCCATAGTGAACCCTCAGCCAGGAGGGGGCTTGAGTAATCTGTATCTTAATCTGTATCGTCAGCCACAGTGTCATCAGCAGTGCCATCAGCCTGGTATGTATCATCAGACTCAGCATAATGAGCAGGATCAGCATCAATACCAGCAGCATTACCATCAGCAGGTTCAGCAGCAGCAGCAGCAGCAGCAGCAACAGCAGCAGCAGCAATACCAGCAGCATTGCCATCAGCAGGTTCAGCAGCAGCAGCAGCAGCAACAACAGCAGCAGCAGCATCAACAGCAGAATAGGCAGCACTGCCAGAAGCGCCAGCCTCCAGAGAGTGATCAAGACAGTGGCTCTCATGCACCTCAGCGGAAACATGTCAAGCAGGAAACCAGCTGTGCAATTGATGCCAATGGTGTGGCAGCTTCTGCGTCAGCTGCCAAGTCACCTGCCGCATCAGCTGCTGTGCCAGCTTCCAATGCAGGTGCTGCAGCCAGATTGCGCCAGCAGCTAAGTTCTGGTCAGCCTCAGGCCAAACGTTGCTCTGAAGAAGCCAAGCTATCAACTACTCACCCTGTGCCCTTAGGCAATGCTGGTACACAAAAACAGCAGCAACAAAAGCGTCGCCCAGCAGCTGTTCAAAGACAGGAGGAACTTGATCCTCAAGCTGGCTGTGCTCCCTGTGGCAAGGGCAACATTAGCAAGGCATCTGCTGAACCTACTGTGAGGCAGGGGCCAGATGCTGAGGCAGCTACGCAGGCAGCTAATGAGGCAGCCGATGTGCAAGCTGCTGACAGACGAGCGCATACACATGGCAGGGCAACATGTACAAGTCAAGAGAGCCAAGTCAGAGCAGATGGCAGAAGCCAGGTAGTGAGCTTTTCCAACTCCACCTCAAAGCAAGCTGCTTGATGTTAATGGCTGCAGTGCGTCTTATGCATGACATGTCATGCACTAGCTTGCGCAACAGCTGTATACTGTTATGGTAGTTGGCTCACAATCAGCAAATGCATGCTGGAGGCGCTGAGTAACATCTGAGTGTGATCTGTATGGGGTTCAGGTCACCTTCTTGGGCACAGGGTCAGCTGAGCCGTCCAAGTACCGAGGAGCAAGCGCCATTCATATCAGGTGAAGGCGCTTGCCTTGCCTGCATATGCCTGCTGCGTTTTCACAGCACAATCAAAACCAGTGCATATGTTGAACGTGACACTGTACCCTTAGTCTTTGCGCGCAAGTCAGCCTTGATGCTATGTTGGCGCACAATCTTGACCTTGTCATTGACCCCTCTGTAGGGTCTCAAGGAGGGATGTCTATATCAACTGCTGTTCAGTACTGACAAAGCTAAAGCTGTTGATTGAACAATTGATGTATGACTGTGCAGGCTGGACAGTGGGTGGGGGTTGCTGTTGGATGCTGGGGAGGGGGCTTGGGGCGCTCTTGTTCGTATGCATGGCTACACCAATGCACTGCATCAGGTATGCTTGACAAAAGCCAGGTTGTTTGAATCTATCAGTATGCCAATGGGCTGGATCCAGTCTGACTGATAACAGCTCAGGCCGTTTTATACATGTCTACACCAATGCCCCGCGTCAGATTTGCGTGGTGACATGTAGGCTTGTGCGTATGCATGGCTGCACCAATGCCCTGCATCAGGTATGCTTGACAAAAGCCAGGTTGTTTGTATGTATTAGTATGCCATTGGGATGCCTGGAAACAGCTCAAGTTGATTTACGTATGTCTACTCAAATGCTCCGCACCAGGTAGGCCTGCAAAAGGCTTGATTCTTTGAATGTATGGGCATGCAAGAGTAAACATGAGAATCACATGCAGACATATGCATAGTAGCTGCTGACAACTTGTTGCCATTGAACAGCTGTTGCTGTCATACATTTCATGGAATCTTGGTTGATGCACGCAGGTACGTAGTTTGGCATGTGTGTGGATCTCCCACAAGCATGCTGACCACATGCTGGGTCTACCAGGCATCCTAGCTGCTCGCAGCCCCACACAGACCCCCCTGCTGGTGAGTCAGAAACATTCAGCACCTGTACATGACTGCTGCTGTGTGTTCACAGTGTCAACAGCATTGCATGCCATGCGTCTGTACCAAGTCTGCTGACACCTTATGCCGTAAATCTTTCACAGAGGCTACCTAACATTGTCAAGCATTGAACAGAGTCTGTCCTGCCTGACTTTGCTCTCGTTGCTGATTTTTGGCGACTCCCTATTCATATCTAAGTTTGATGAGCCATGGCAGTGGTCATGCTATTGCAAGGCAAGTGTGAGTTCATCGCCTTTTCATGCATTCTTTCATTGTAAACGTGGGCTAGGCAGGCTCAGCAGGCCCAATTAGGTACGTACAGAAGCAATCAACTGTCTCCAACCACTCCAATCATGTGCTAATCTAAAGCATTCATATTGGACATGAGGGCGGAGATCATCTCCAGGTCTGTGCTAGTGTAACATTGTGCCTCACATGGCTGCATGTCAGTCAATGGCTGCATGACATGAGTAATTGATTGATGCGCAGGTGATTGGTCCCTCAGCAGCTGCCAAATGGCTTCAGGAGATGGCTTCTGCTCAGCAGCTGCGCTATAGGTTCATGCACTGCAATCAGCTGAACATGTCAGTGAGTCAGCCTCTGCCAGCGGAGCTAGGTCACACAGGTGAGCTGTTCACATTTCAAGTGTTTTGACATATCTTTGACCTCATGTCTGAGATTCAGCACGTTCTCACTCCTCGTTTTAGCAGCCATTGTGCCCAGAAGCGACTTGCAAATGCCAGCATGTGTCGCTGCATTGTACATTCAGCACAAGTTGTAGTGTCTGCATGCTGCCAGACGGCGTTTGTGACCTGTGCAAATTGAAATGGGTGATGGAAAGGCTTTGAGTCCCTCCAAGCAAGTTTTCTATGCCTAGACAATTGCACAATAGGCTTGTTGACAGCTGTGGGCAGTCTTGCATGAATTGACATTTGCTCTGTTGGCCAGGTTTGACATCAATGAAAGCTGTCCCAGTGAATGATTGCCATGATGCCTTTGGATTAGTCATGACGCACAAAGATAGTCAGAAGCTTGTATACAGTGGAGATGCCCGGTGTTGCAAAGTTTTGCAAGAAGCAGGCAACCTGCGCAGTGTCACATTTGCTGTGTTGTGCAGGACTGACATCAATGAAAGCTGTCCCAGTCAATCATTGCCATGATGCCTTTGGGCTAGTCATGCTGCACAAGGACGGCTGGAAGCTTGTATACAGTGGAGATACCCGGCCTTGCAGAGTGCTGCAAGAAGCAGGCCAAGGATGTACGCTGCTCATTCATGAGGCGACATTTGAGCCCGCACTGATTGAACATGCTAAAGCAAAGAAGCACAGCACAACTCAGGAGGCTTTGGAAGTTGCTGCAAGCATGGGGGCTTATCGTACCATACTGACACATTTCAGTCAGAGGTACAGCAAAGCCCCTGTGGAGTTGCAGGCCAACAGCAACATGGCCGAGTCTGTGATGATTGCTTTTGACGGCATGACTGTGCCTCTGTCCTTGTTAGGTGTTCTGCCAAAGTTGCTGTCAGGGGTTGCATTAGCATTTGCAGCAGAGTCTGGTCGGACAGAACAGGCTGCCAATCTCGAGTGATCTGTCAAATTCCTGTTGCTCAGATTCAGAATGAAACGTTGTATATTAGGCATATGCTGATGGACTGTAGTCAATTTCATTAGCCCAGCATGCTGACAAGGACATGAAGCAAGGCATTACTGCAGCTTAAGAATATATATGAATGAACACCGTTTCATTGTCTTTTTGGCCATCCCTCCTTTGATTGCTTCCTGATATAGTGCTTGCAAGGCTAAGGAAAACACCTGTCAAGTGCTGTACTACTAGGTAGTAATAAAGTCAGCTGAAGGTATACGCATGAAGAGAGCCTGTAGTCAGCCGTGGTCATGTCTAGTTTTAATGTCATTTATTGCTGATCTGACAGAAAACCACTGAGCCGCGAGAGTATATCAGTAAGCTGCAAAGCCATGCACACTAGAACATTCACTGTAAGCGGCACTGCTGTGATAAAATACTGATCAAATCTTGAACGCTTAACGACTTTGGCATGAATATGCCATATCTGCTGCCTCTCCTCGCAAACGCAGTATTAGAGCGACTGCTTTAATATTGCCATTGCAGTAATGAGACGTCATTCATCAGCTGACAATGTCAGCGGAGTTGCCTTTGTTGTACATCAGCCTTGTTCTGACAGCTCTGTTGCGCACCCTTTCACCCAATGAAATCAGAGTCTCGTGCTGTGTGGGAGCACTAGTGCCATGAGCATTGCTGCTACCATCTTGCCAGTACTTGCCATCCAAGCTGCTCTGATGAAGGTTCTCTGCTTCATGCCGCAGCCTTGCATGCTGAATGTGCTGACTGTGATGCACATTTGCTCTGGGCTTCTGAGGCTTAGTGCTAGACTGGCAGCATGTCAGCTGCTGAAACTGTTGTGCGTTAGGAAGTTGCCTCTGCCCAGCATGCTGTGCCTGCTGCCCCTGCTGTGCACGCTGTGCCTGCTGTGCGTGCTGTGCCAGGTTGGCTTGCTTCTGCCTGTGAGCTGCCAGCTGTGCATCCATGTACCTTCTGTGTCGGCTCTCTGCCTCTGTGTGGCGCAGGACACTGTGCAGCATTGGCTTACCATCTTTCTGCTGCAGTCGTTGTAGCGCAGGAACTAAGTCTTCCTCAAGATTGATGTGCACTCGCCAGTGGCACCTGCAACAACAGGTCTAAGCCTACACTGCTTGAGTTCCAGTCTTTGCAGTTGCAGTGCAGACTAAGCTGCTTCAGTCAATGTGCCAGTTCACAGCAGCAGTATGCTCATCTGCATGCGATTTGCCTCAAGCCAGCATCGTCAAAAGTCTCGCTTCGCAACCAGAGCGTCATGAGTCTACACTCTTCACAAGACCAATCATTTTGCTCAGAATGACAATGCAGGTAATGCAGACAAGAGCACAGGTTGGGCGAGCTCAGATGCATGTAGCTAGCATGTGGTTTGACCTGTTGAGGATCTCCAGTTGACTGGTCTTCATGTCCTCTTGCCAGCTGCGCACTTCTGCAGGCGTTCTGGGCCCTGATGCTGCTGCTGCCACACTGGTGTAAGCCAGGTAGTTGGCTGTGACCACCATCAGGTTGCTGTTGTACTGGCTGGAGCAGCTCTCTGCAGAACTCAGACAGTCAGTTGCCATGCACTCAGACAGTCACTTGTGGTGCACATATCGAAGCCACTGCTGCCACACTGGTGTAAGCCAGGTAGTCGGAGGCAACAACATCAGATTGCTGTTGTACTGACTGGAGCAGTGCTCTGCAGTGCTCACAGCGTCAGAGGGGTCAAGTGTAACGTGAGTGCTAAGCGCATGGCAACAATGAGATGGGTGACAGACTGCAGTCAATGCAATGACACAACACAATGTGCAGACTGGCGATCAGGCCTGACAGTGTTGATAACAGCTTTCACACTCCAGCACAGGTGCCAGCTGCAGCTCTTGAAATATCACGTGGGTCAATCACGTTGCCATCAGCGCATGGCAGCAATGAGACTGTCAAAGAGTGCACAATTGCTGCTGGAGCAGCAACAAGGACATTTTGCTGATGGCAGTGCAGGCTTTGTGACATTATGCACGCTGCATGAGCATCAAGATTGTTTGCGCTTTGTAGACTTTGCATGCTTCCACAGCAGGAAAAGGGAGGTGAAAACATACCAAGGATCCAAAGCAGGCTTAGCAGCATGGTTGGGTCCAGATCCAGCACATCCAAGTCAGCTCTGAGACACAAGGCAAACATGCCAGCCACAGTCCATTCCAGCTGTGAAGCCTTGCTCCACTTCTGTACCATCAGGCTTGCTGTACGCAGCTCAGTGGACAAAGCTGCAGGGCAGGTCTGCACTTCTTGGGGCAGGACTGAGAAGGTGGTAGGGCAGGGCAGTAAGTGGCAGGCCTGAAGCTTGGACAGAGCAGTGGTGACTTGAGGAGACTGGCACAAGGCGAGAAATGCCAGTGATATGTCAGGACCAGGCTCACTGGGGGATGAAAGGATGTCCTCAAGCAGGTCATTGTCATCAGGAGAGTCTGCTACTGACTCAGTGAGGTCCAGGTCTGGGCTTAGCAGCATGGACTCTTCACAAAGGGTAGATTTAGGAGGTGCAAGGTGAGTTTGAGGGGATAGAGACTCTGAGCACAGCAGACCGTGGCCACTTGACGCAGCAGGAGCATCATGCTGAGTGTGTGCATCCCGATGCACACACCTGTGCAGCTCTGTCTGCCTGCTGCCAGACGTGAAGGCAGAATGACTCTTGCATAGATAGCCTGCAGCTGAGCCTGCAGCACTGGCCTCAACAGCAGGAGGGGCTTGACTGTATGTGTGAGCAGAGGTGAAATGTGATGGACTTGGCTTGGCAGGCACAGTGTGGCGCCGCTGTCTGTAGGCAGTGAATGCTCGCAGCGCTGATGCTGACTGGCCAACAGATTGGGCCAAGCCTGAGGCAAAGTGTCCATCATTGCTCTTCTGCTTCTGCTGCAGCTGGCTTTGTTGTGGTGCTCTGGTAGTTGCTTTCAAACCATGCTGCTGCAGCATACTGGACTGACCAGAGGCATGGAAATCAGAGGGAGCGCAGAAATGTGATTCAGTTGCGGCAGAACTGCTGTCCTCGAGCAGGCTTGTTAAACTTTGCGGCTGCTGAGAGATGGTGCCAGACGAGTGCAGGCGGCCAGGGCACTGGTCAGTGAACAGCTTCAAACTGGTCATCCTCTCTGGAAGAGCTTCCGCTCCATCGCTTGCACGCTTGCGCTTGGCGGTGTTCTGGCCTGTCAGCGACTCCCAGACGCCGCTGAGGTACTGCATACGCGCTTGAGCTCCACCCGGCCCAGGCTGACCCTTGCTTGCCGCGGCTTCGCGTGGCTACAGCCTGCCTGTGCAATCGACGCTGAGGCTGAGTCAGTTCAGATGGTTGTGTGTGCCTGCAGCAAGGACGGTCTGTGCCGCAGCATGTGCAAGGAACGAGTTGCTTCGTTCAACTTTTTGGCAAAGTGAAACTTGCCTGTAGAATTCAAATTTTGCCCATGGCTAAAGGGTGTTGCGTTCCGCGTCCAGCTGAAGCGATACGCACAGGGAAGAAAGCTGCGCGCATTGTGCAGATGCATGAGTGTTGACGCAACTGTCTGGCAGTGCGCTGTGAAGATATCTTGCTCGTTTGTTTTTCGTGCGCTGTGCTGACAAATCCTAGATCATGGGCTCGTGCAAAGAAATTACGCTGTTTTTGCCCAACAGGATTTTATCACATGACGCTTGAGTGATGAGTTCGAACTCATCGAATTCGTTCTGCTGGAAATCGCAAATTTGCCTTGAACCAGTGAGATCTGTGCGAGAGCTGCACGAGGCGAATACGAGGTGGCTACACGTTGCAGCTTAGTGCTTGATCCGTCTGCCACATGGCACCTCCTCGTAAAGTGCTCGTGGATTTGATCCCCAGCAGCAAGTGAAAGGGCTGAAATTGTCTAACTGCCATGCATTTGATTCCTTGCTGATGCTCGTAACCGTTTACAGCATGCATATGTCAACCGTCCTTGGTGTGACTGCCAGCTGCAGTTCAAGCACAGCTCTTGTCCACCTCGCTGCTGCAGCCCACTGTGATTTTCTGCTGATGACACGCTAGCCATTCAGCAACGTTGCAGCAAAGCAAACCCTGGGCACAAGTTGATGTGCATGACCTCAAACACATGATCATGCATTGCGCATGCATGGATCCCCTGTACAACAAAGCAGCAACCAGGCTTTCTATAGTCATGCAAATTATACAATTTTCAGTACCATGCTATAGGCAAGAGCAGCAAGCTGCGGTCACAGACCTACATTTGCATATGTGGGCACCCGATGTATACAATGTCCTCAACCAAAACAACAAGACAGGGTACCAGACAGGCTAAGTCAATGCAAAGATACTCACATCAACGGGCTGCGGTATACTGACCATGATGCAGGCAGCCTGTGCTGTGTATGAGGGCTGAGGCCTAAGGTCAAGGCATCTGACCACAGCAAGTTTCATGTTTCCACTGTACGCTGTTGCAGATGTAGTAGCTGCAGCTTATGACGCAGCATTGCCATCCAGAAGCTGCATGTTATCTACACAGAGCTGCTGGGGCGTGCTGCCAGTATTTGTGAACGTGATCTGATCAATACTTGTAGGACTGACACCTGCATGGAAGCACAAGATCTTCATGTGCTTGACAACCTGATCTGTGTCCCTATTCTGCAAGACAGGCAGCTCAACTCTGCGCTTGAACTGACTGCTGTTGGCACGACGTCCTGTTCTGGGCGTTGCAAATGCACAAGTTTGGATGATGGCATGTGTAACATGAAAGGCAAGAGCACCACTGCAGGGTCAACAGCCTTGCTGTGCTGTATGCAAAAACATACCAGGCAGCAAACATTCACAGCAGCGCAAGCCAGATCAGTAATGCTGCGATGTTCAAACATTAGCAACTTATCAAGTCATTAAAAAGACAAAAGTTATCACCTGGACATCCCTGAAAGGCCAGAGCGTTGGGTCCAGCATGGGTCGTTGAGTTCTGAAAGGCACCCAAATATACCGTGTAGCTCAGCATGTCTCTAGGTACAGCTGATGTCGGAGCCAGAGGTGTCAAAGCAGCCAAAATTAGACTGGCACATGTGCCCTGCACACACAAGATTCAGACATGCTGCTTGTTGCGTGAATGCACATGAAGCTGGACCAAATGTGATAGGATAAAAGCTGAGGAGCTGCACAACAGCGTCAACTGAAGGCTTGCTGCTGACAATTTTGACTACGGTCACTCCATTTTCCACTGGCATGCATCATGACCAGTCTGAGTGTTTCCACACTTGCATGCACACCTGTACTGGCATGAAGCACAAGACAATTGTGCAGCAAATTTGCTCACATGATCTTGTGGGTTTACCACCTCCAATGCACAGCTAAGCCCCTCACCGTTGGCATTGTTGAGTCAGTGGATGCCAATGTTACTCGAAGGTTCTGTGTGCTGTGATATTGCGCCCAGAAAAGCAGGGAAAGCTTTCCCAGGAAGTAGCCTGGACCTGATGCTGTGAATGCAAAGCTGCCATTTGGGGCAATGTTGGCACACTGAGTGATGACCTCTGAAGTGCCCCAAGCAGAGGCATTCTGGTACAAGGTCCCATTGTAGCTCTGAGCAGTCCAATTGTTCAGAAGAGTCTGGTTGTAGATGGGCCTGCATGAGCGCATGCTGACATCAGTGCCACCAGAGGGTATCGCTCAACCCACAATTTCAAATGCAGAGATTTTGTCATGACTGTGCATGCTCTGAATGCCAAGCAAGCAGGCTGCCAGGACATGAACAATGTGTACACATGGTATGAATGCACACTTTGCATGCATGCAAGAGCATCTCCATCGTATTGCTCCTGCTGGCAATCAAGAAACAGGGAAGCTCACCCAGGAAGATCACCAGTAGTATCCTCATCACCTTCCAGGCTGCCGGTGTTACCAGGCCACTGACTGCGAGGCTTGTTCCAGTAGCCATTAGGGGGGTATTGAGTCCCTGGGGGTGGCTCCTGACCAGCAACTGGATTGGGGGGCTCAGGAGCTGGGTTAGTTGGCTGGTAGTCACAGGGCACAGAGCGCCACTGCGAGCCTATCACACCCCACTTTGTGGCAGCCAACTGCAGTAGGTGTTATGGATGTTGGCGGGATGATAGGAACAAGGAATGAGCCTGCCGGGGGTTTGCCTGTGGTGGACGATGCATATGGGCTATACCATGCATGCCAAGCCTTGCCTGGTATGCGATTCTGTATGGCATATGCAGACTTTTTGGGAGTCTTGTCAGCAACCAGACATCACATTACGTTCCATGAAGGCATTGGTTTGCATGACCAGTGCAGTGCATCTTCATGTATCATGTGCATCAATATCCTGTGCCACAGCACAACTGCGACCATACAGTCTCACGGCAACTTGATACTGCATACCTTCTCAAAGGCCCAAATTGACATGTCATAGTGTGTCATGTCTCCACAGCACCTGCACCATCAATGTTGATCTGACTTTACAGCACTGATCAAGTTCTTTCCTTGCTTGCAGGAACAATCCTTGACTCAGCCAAATTGCCTGACAATGCAATCTTTGATCATTGCAGCATGATGTATGCTATGTCACAAGGTCCATCTTGAAAGTTGTGATTGTCTGTACCAGCGCTTGTTTGAGGCTGCATTTGCTGCATAGTTGCAGGGGCAGGTGTCTGTGATTCTGAAGACGACGCTCTGGTCAGGATTGTAGCAAGCTGTAGTCCTGTCATACTGTTCCCCATTGCCATCGGTGAACTTGATGGGATTGCACTTGACTTCAAAGCAAGACCTGCAGAAGACTGAACTCATTCCACTGAAAAACTGCGACATCAGCTCTGCTTGTGTTGTTGTTCCACAGGTTGCTGTAGCAATGTTGAACTCATCATTGAGGAGACTTACCCACAGCTTCCGGCATACAAAGGGTTGGCGTCGGACATAGCCGCAACATCCCAGCCTAGTGGCTCATCCTGCAAATCAAGTCAAGCTCAGCTTGCTGAACAAAACAGCGCAAACTACGCTGAACGCGTGTACGCGAGAAGCACACCTCAAAGATGTAATAAAATCCACAACTGCCTTGATGTATGCTCCAAGCGTCCGTCCCGTAGAAAGTTGCTCGACCAACTTGCCAGTCTGACTGGCTTTGAGCTGTAGCCAGCACCGCCACCAGCAACGACACAGCCAGCTCTAACGTCCTGCGCCTCAATTTTTTGTGCACGAAATGATTAGACTACAGTTCCCTGCTGTTCCGTCTGGTCTGTCTACAACAGGGCAAAGATTTGAATCCCACGCACGCTGTACTATACAATTAAAAATGGCGGGAAATCACACAACCTGGCCTCGTCGCCAGGGGGTTTAGCTCAGTTGGGAGAGCGTTAGACTGAAGATCTAAAGGTCAATCGTTCGATCCGGTTAACCCCCGAAAGTGGACCTTTCACCTATGAAGTTGGGCAATTCTTTTTGCTTTTGCAGCCAGCAGTTTTGCTTGAACCAACTTCATTGAACCAATGCGACAGCTGTGCAAATTGTGTGCGCAAGCCCAGGCTATCCTCGGGCAACTCTTACTGCTTTTGCAGCCAGCAATTTTCATTGAACCAAAGCAATAGCTGTGCACAAGCCTAGCCTATCCTCAGTTGTCCTATCATAATGGCACTCTGGCAATCTCAAACTGTCATATCACTGGTATAGCTGTCTGTTGGTCAAGAGACAAGCAACAGTTGCTCTGCAACCAACAAGAAATCATCACAAGCAGTCAAACTTAAGGGAGCAGTGGGAAGTCTGTGCAAATTGTCTGCACAGGTTTACGCTGACCTCAAGTGTCGCGCAATCTGATACTGTGAATGTTGTATCACTGAGTCCAATGCAGATGTCTGTAGCGTTACAAGCGAAAAGCAAAACGTGCTTGGTCACCAATGTTTACTCACAGCAGTCAGGAGCAACTCTGCATAGGGATACAGCATGGCACAGCATGTACAGCACTGCGACCGGACCAGTGCAGTTCGGCACCTGCAGAATGCATTCAGTATGCAAAACAGGCGATGCTGCAGCCAATGCTAGGTTGACATATGCTGCAGTGCATTCCCTACAGCTGTTCAGGAAACAACAAGAAGTGAAATGCCACCAATTCACTGTCTGCACAGCAGAGTGTAGACGCTCAAGAAGCCTGTCAGGTCATGCATCAGCGCTTAGACGTAGTTTTTTGACCTGGCACTGACTTGGAAACTGTTTCCATTCATGAAACACGCTTCCGCTACCTAACGCTACCTGATGTGGCCACAAATGCTCATCACTTGAACCAGAATTGCATGGTAACAATGCAGCATGAGTCACTACATGCCCAAAGCTGCATTATATCACAAGCCTGGGTGACGTGCTGTAAAATGCGTTGCCTGTGCCTTTTCTTCTAGCTTTCCCCAGCCAGCTTAGTTCTCTAGCAGAGTTCAAGCAGCGCCTTGTGATTGTACAAGCTCAAACAATCTACTTGCTGTTGCTATGCCATGCCATTGTACAAATTTGTGAGCACAGGTCGATTACCACATAAGAGATATGCGATGACAGTGCAGACACAGTCACTGAGCTAAGTCCTGGTTACGCTGGTAACCTGTTCTGGTTGTGCAGGAGCAAAGGAAAGCAACTAAGCTCTGCAGGCAGCAGAAATGGCAAATTTGTGCGAGACGCCAAGCTGTAGACAGCAGCACCAACCTTGAGCAAATGTAGTACAGCTTTCTCAAATATTAATGCATCGAGTGCTCGGTGACCAGAAATCCATGAAGTTCGGGGTTTGCGGCCAGCAGGCACAACATTTTCATCAGGCAATTGGCACATATGGAGACTGAGAGGCTCACTGACTCCGCAATTGATCGTCTGCACGTTCGCGAACTTGACACAACATACGCCGTTTGCCTCCGCTGAACAGTGAGGTTGGGGATGTCACATCTTCTGCGGTGGGACAGCAGGTGCATTAGCATTGCACAACATCTAGCCTTGCAAAGCTCGCGCCAAGCGACTGGCATGAGATTTTTCCCCGAGATGCAGCCCTGGATGCAGCCGTTACAAGTAAGCGTTATGCTTGCTGAAGCAAACTTGCAGGGCTCTGTTCTCGCAGAGTCGCGACATGCGCCGTTCAGCGCTGTCAAAAATGAGCAAAATTAGACTGGCTTGCAACCGAATGGCCAGTGAAATGCCTTGAGATGCAATAAATGAGCCGTTTACCCTGAAAGCTTAAGGTGCTGACATCGGTTTGTGTTCAGCTTGTGTGTGGACGCCCGCAATCTCTGTGGCCGCTCAACGTTCAGCTTCTTGCCAATCTCAAGTTGTTGTGACCGGCAGCATCAATTTCTAGAATGCGGGTAAGTCGCCAGAGCATAGCCTTTGACCTGATGACTTTGACTTTCTTGCCATCTGCAACTTCAGGGTCCTGCTAGGAACAGACAACGGCTATTGGCTGCTCTTGCCAGAGTTGTCTCCTCTTGTTCTGCCTGTCTGAGCAGCGACTGACATTGTGTGCAGGTCGTTATGGCAAGGGATGACTGGATGACACTGGCCAAGGACTGCCTTGACCCCGAGAGCTACGTGCATGAACTTGCACGTGGGGTCAAGGACATGCCAGTCCAGCTTCAGAAGCCAGGGTAGGCTGTTGCCATTGCTGCACCGCTTGCTGAGACCCTGTGCAACCATAAGATGCGCTTATGGAACCAGTCAAAGTTTCTGTGAGCACCTATCCTTGTGCATGCAACAACAAGTGACACATAGCACGAGGATGATGGTGAGAGAGCTGCTGTAATGTCAACAGAACAGCTGTAGCGCACAGCAACATTATGTTTCACAAAAAGCGGATGGAATTGCAGGTACTTGCTGCAAAGGACAACCTTTGAGGCGCATCCTGTGCCACCTGTCTGGCATCTTGATAACCAGGACAGGAAGGAGCGCTTGGCAGAAGAGGCAGAGTGCCAAATTCAGGAGGTCGTCTTTCTGGCCGATGAAGAGCACACGGTAAGACCAAGCATCACACGACATGTGACATTGACACAACATCGCATGAAACGTGACCATGGTAGTGACTTTTGTTTGCCAAGCTGCTCTACGTGACCCACTGAACTTGAAAGATTTTTCTGCAAGGGCGTTCAACTCTTGAAGTAGCATCAAATTCTATCTGCAAGACACTGATGCACGTCTGTTTGAGCTGTGTCTTGCCTCGTGAGACCTAGAAATTCGCCACAAATGCTTTGATTACAACAGATTTGGTCTTATCTCAGTGCTAGGCCCACAGGCTGCTCAGAAACCGTGCCATTTGGCGTGAAATCACCTGTGACATGCAGGGCCGCGGTAAAAACAAGATGGTGACACTAACAAACCCCCACCTGCGGTTACGGCTGAGGAAGCCTGGCATGTCCATGGTCATTGAGGACCATGTGTATTGCACAACTGGCGACTTCCTCATCGAGAGGTGAGACATGTGTCATGCTGGCCTGCCCATTTCACGCTGCACCATTACGCGCTTGTTGCAGACTCGTGACTGTCCTGATCAGTGCATTTGTATCGGTCCAGCGTCTGTACAGACTGGAATCTGAGGACAGTTGCTCGGTGATTGTACATACCTAGCAAGGCCTTGAGCCCAACTAGCATACGTTCCATGAATCAATGGACAGATTCGATGCAGAAAGCTAGGTCCAAGTTTTCAGTGCGCCTAGTAGGGTTGTGGATTGTCACTGGGAAGTATCTGAAAGATGGTGGCGCTGAAAGCTTTGACTGCCTCAGATCTAGAGTACTCTGTGATCCTGATTCCAATGTGCCAAATTATAGCTGTCTCCAGATAGTCATCAATCTGGCAAAAACAATGAGTAACTCAAGATTTTAGACAATTGGGGCTGGGCCTTTCCGCATTGCACTGTTTTGCACGGCTGTGCAGGTGAGTGTCTCAGTAAGTGCTTCTGCATGGAGGCGCTGATGCCATTCGACATGGCACCACACCTGCCCTTGCGTTGTTTGTTGTCGCTCATCAGACACAGCAGTGCATCTTTGCAACTGTATTGCACTGCCTTCCATGCCTGTTCCTGATGAGCCTTACACAGTCTCAGTCTCTCTGGTAGGGATGTTGTGTTGTCACTCAGTGTTTCTGGCTTGTGGTTTGCAGTCAGAGGTATGAGGAAGCCATGATCCAGGACTTGCAGCCTGGTCAGCGCTTTCAAATGAGCTTCACAGATCCTTCTAAGCCAGGTCAGAGGGAGTGGCACCAGGGAAAGATCATCCAAGATGACAGGTTTACATGTCCCTTGCTAGAGAGCCCATGGAACAGCGTCAAGGTCTGGTGGGACGCTAAGGGTGAGATGTCTTAGCATGGCATGCTAGTGAGCACATCTGCATTCACCTTGTCATTTGTCAGTATCTTGAAACACCCCTGACTCGTTGCCTTGCTTAGCTCTGCAGAGGCAAACAAGCTCTTCAGGGATTGCAAATGTGAAATTCATCACCACCGCATCGTTTCAAACCTCAGTCATCTTGCTCTGTGGTAGTAGCTTGGGCTTCAGAGTATTTAACCAAGAGGTCATGGTTTGTGTCATCCTGTTACTTCTTCTGGTGTCGTTTGGGCCCTGTTCAAACAGATTACTGGCTGGCATTATTGATAAGCTGGTCATTGTCTGCATGTTGCAAAGCTACTTCTGGCTTTACAACACCCTGCACTTTGCATGCAAAAGGGTCCGCAAGCTTGGTTTCCACATGTCAGCCAGGGATCAGCATTCCTGACAGAGTGCAACAACAGATTTGACAATTTGCTTGCTCTGTTATTTTGTCCCTTGCATGCAGTGATGCAAACAATTGTGTTGTCTGTGTGACAAAGTAGGGATCAAGGTACTGCACTTGTGCGAACATCAAAGCTGTATGTCCGTACGTCGTTGCTGCAGAGCTTAGGCTTGTCAACCCATGGGACATTGGACTGATCCCTTCTGAGGGTGCGCAACAGCAGCGAGACCAAAGGTAGACGTTCAGCAGCCATGTTGTGAGAGTTTGTGAGGTGTATCTCATCCCCATGCCAAATCAATTTCTCCAAATTACTGCAGAGCTTGGGTGTGTCAACCCATGGGACCTTGAGCTGCTCCCTTCTGAGGGTTGCGAACAGCAGCAGGACCAGGAACAGGATCACAGGCAAAGCAACAGGAGGCAGCTCATGCCTGACTCAGACTTGTCTGGACACGCTGCTCAGCAAGCCCAGGGTCCATGCAGCCAGCCCTGCCACAGGGCCCTGCTCAACCCCGCTTCCACAAGCCCCAGGCGCTTCCCAGGTATGTATGCACACTTGTGACTTCACTGCTTGTTTGTTGCCTTGTACATCATACAATGCATGTATATGTGTAATAGGAAGCAAGCATGCTAAAACGGTCCTGGCATGTTCACCTGCAAAAGCGGTCATTGTGTCCTGTACAGCGTATAAAGGTGCGCTCTGTAACCTGCAAGGGCTGGTAAACAGAGTTGATGCACTAGACTGATATGATGACAGCCAACCCATGTAGTGTAGCTTTTGCTCAGTTTGTATATTGCCCTCGTGAGAGTCAAGAGGCACAACCGCAGCATCTGACCGGCAGCACAGCACATATGCAGCTTGCTTTGCTGTGGTCGTGCTCAGCAATGATAGGGCAACAACACACTTGGTGGTTTCAGACTCACCTTGCAGCTTGCTTCATGGGTTCTGTGAGGCCTGCACCAGCCTAGTATATGCAGTGGTGTGTTCACTGCTTCTCAAAACGGGATGTCAGATGGCATGCTTGCCTTCAAATATATGGCTCACATGCCAGCCTGTATCTCGCTGATAAGAGGGCTAGTGTAAAACAAGTGTGTTGGTCATCAGGCATAGTCAGCTTTGCAAACTATTGGCCAGTGAGTCCTTCTGTCCATGTCGCAATGGCCGTCATGCCACCTGTCACGCTGACTGGCTCTGCAAAATGCAGCTGTTGCTTCGCTATCATGTCCCACAAGACTTGGTGCTTTCTGCATGTCAAGACACACAAAACAGTCGCTCCCATTTGCATTCTGACCCTTCTTCTGTGCGTCTGTTTCAGGTTTGAGAATGACCTGGCATCAAGAACTGGCAAGAGCAAGGGCACACGTCTTGCCTTGCAGCCAAGCCTTGGCTCATCCCTAATGGCAGGCCCCATGCAGTCCAGGGGTCATGCACATGCTCCAGCAGCAGCCCCCACTGTAGCCCATGGGTCTAGCACCCACCCCACAGCTGCCTCTGCCCTGTCCAAGGGTCAAGCAAAGACCGCTGCTGCATTCAGGGGCCACGCTCACACCTCCACAGCACCCCCTGCCCAGGCCAGGGGTCCAGCCAAGGTCCTGGCAGCAGCCTGTGCAGCAGCCAAGGGTACCACAGCCACCGTCGAAAAACCCTCCACTGAATTTGCCTATGACAGGAGGACCCTGTCTGAAATAGCCAAAGCTACAGAGGGTCCAATCACAAGCAGTGTTGGGCAGGCACGCTCAGGCAGGGCTGCTGTGCTTGACAAGGGCAAGGGCCCCCTGCAGCAGCTGGCAAAGCAGTCTGTACGGCCAGTTGCACCCATGCCAGATCACTCCCAGTCAGCCACAGCAAATGGCACCCTTTCAATTGACATCAGCTTACTGCAGCAGTCACACAGGCGCGGTGACTTTCAGGAGCCACACCCTTCTGTCATTTCCAGTGCCGAGGGTTGTCACTGCATGCACAGAGCAGCAGCCACTGCCCTTGCAGCTGGCAGCCATCCCTCTAGTGAACTTGCTGGAGTGCCTCCTCATCAGCCTGTCAGCAGTACAGAGGCTGCCTCAGCCACCACAACAGCTGCTTCTGCTGCCACTGCAGCAGCAACCGCCACACCCAGCAGCTCAAATGCTGTGAGGCGATTTCCAAGGATCATCTGCCACCCGCCCACCTCCTGCCTGAGGAGGATGGCGCACAAGAAGTTCCCTCATGGGGTGTACTATGATAGCTACCTGCGCAGCTGGAGTGCGCAAGTGTTGGGCTCAGACAATATGCCCTTTTTGAGTGGCGACTTCCCTGACCCCATGTCAGCTGCCAAGTTGCATGACAGGCAGGCTTTGAAGGCATACGGGGAAGAGGCTCAGCTGAACCTCCCCAGAGCCCACTATCGCCAGACGCGTAAAGGCGCATGGGTTTTCTTTGACCTGTGTGAGGACCCAGCTGCAGCACCAACAGACAAGGGGCTGAGTCAGAACCCACCTGCTGCAGCATCTGCCCATCTGGGGTCAGGAAGCGGGGGCGCAGCAGCAGCATCCGCAGACCAGGGGGTGGGTCAGGAACCCCCAGCTGCAGCCACCACCCACCAGGGGCCAGGAAGGGGGCGCCCAGCAGCAGCCCCCAAAGACCAAGGGGTGGGTCAGAAACCCCCCGCTGCAGCCATTACCCGGCAGGAATTGGCAAGGAACCCCCCAGGTGCAGCACCTGCTCAGCAGGAGTTGGGTCAAAGACCCTCAGCTGCAGGCACTACCCACCAGGGGTTGGGAAGGGGCCCCCAAGCTGCTGCATCTGCCAACAAGGAACCAGTGAGGGGACAGGCACCTGCTGCCAAACCAGCTGTGGTAGTGCCTAATGCTGCAGGTGAGCAGTGCCTGCAAGCAGACTGTTTGCAATTTATGTGGCATGCATGCAAGGGTTCAGAGTGTGCAGCTAACATGATGTATTGTCCTGTGAATGCGTTCAACCCAGATCTTCAAGTGTCGTTCACAGCTCCCAAATGACTTGTGAGCAAAACTGTTCAGCTGATGATCATGTTTTGGAAGTCCTGTAGCACCTGAGTGTCTTTGACAGGCCATACGTGTGTGATGACATCTCATGCAAAGCCGTTCATAGTTCTCCCTTGCCAATGCTCACCATACAGACAAAACTGTGCAGAGCTCAACAGATGCACCCACTAACTTAAGCGTAATTGTCAAGCTGCGGACATACACCGCGCATGCAAGCGCACCTCACATTTGTAATTTCTTGTTGTGCAAGGAGAGCCTCTGAGAGTGCACATCCGGTTCACAGTCCTGATGGCGGCTGCTTGGCAGGGACTGTGCTGCAAAAGAGTGGTAGATATGATGCTTGTGATTTGAATGCGCAGGGGCAGGTACTGAGGGCTCAGGTGCCTTTGCCAAGCTCCTTGCATTGGCAGATGCTGCGCTGGCAGATGCAGACAGCGCTGGCACCAGGCAAGGCAGCCCACCAGCAGCAGCCCCAACAGCTGCCAACCCACTTCACCAGGTCAGCTGTTGTTACAACAAGTCAATGAACATGACATGGGTGACAGCTAGATGGCAGTTTCCAGATTTCCTGTGACACAAAATCGTCAGCATATGCTCAATGCGACTGTGCTGCCACCTGCCTTCATGCAGCTTGGGAAGACAGTTGCTGTTGCTTGTCAGTATAATCTCATGATTAGTGAGCTGTGGGTTTTCGTGTGTGCAATGTTTGATGCCTGAGCATGCAGCTGTGTCTGCTAGTAGTGTGTTTATGCGTTTGTTGAAGCTGGCCCAGATGCTTGTATTCTCAAAGCCACGTGTTTGATCCCACATGTCTGCTTTGGCACATCAATCCTGCCTCTGATTGCAATAATTGCCCTCAGGGTCTGGCAACAGCCGCACCCAAGCTCAATGAGCACAGCAGACCAGAGCAAAACCACCCAAGGCCACAGCGCCATATTGCAGAGCACTCAGCCTACGCAGCACAGGCAAATGCCAAGACAGCGCCTTACCCTCTGCCAAAGTCAAGTAAACGGACTCATCTCAGCACCAGACAGCAGCAGCTTCCAGCTGCTGACTCAAATGACATGACTCACACTACCAAGGCCACTGCTACACTACACCAGACTGCAAGCAGGTCAGCAGCGACCCACCCCAGACCCACCCCTCAGGGGCAGGGCAGCAGCCGCAGCAGGCCCTCTGGTGCAGCCGTCACACAGCGTGGCTCAAAAAAGAGCCAGCTCCATGGTGTGACCCTAAAAAATGGCAGGTAAACAATGGTATCATGATCAACGGTCTGCCTGCTGGACAGCCCATGCAATGCAGATGCAACAGGCCTCAAAAGCCCTTTCAACAGTGCATGGTTTGTTGGTGGCCCCACCTTGTATCAACTGCTTCCGAACTCAGTTGCTGTGCTTGAGTAGATCAGCATCCATCTTTTGTCTACAAACATGGGTGCGGGTCAATGGAAAAGCGTTTATCTTGTTCTAAATTCCATAGCCTTTATACACAACACTGCTCACATTGTAGAAACGTATACACATTTTCATCTGGTGTCATTCTTTGGGATGTTGGAAATATGCTGTGGGGTGCAGGATTGCGGTCATGGTCTGGAGCCCTGCATTGAACCAGCCCGTGCACCTGGAGTACTGGCCTCACAGCCTCGCAGCCGCCGGTATAAGTGACAAGTAAGCTCCCCAAGTTGCCAGACTGTCTGTTTCATATGGTGAGTTTTGCACAGGGACCTTCACCCAAGGCTAAAGCACATCTGATGCACAGCTTGTGATCTGTGAAGGCTATTTTCAGTCATTGCAAAGCTAAGCCTCTCACCACTAAGCAACTGATCATGGAACAGCAACAGAGCATTCAGACAACAACACTCATGTCTCCACTAATGGATGTGGCATGTGTGGACTGCAATGTGGCCATGATCCTCTCTTCTGTGCAGACTCAAGCATCCTGATCTGTTCTCTACGTACCTTTTGCTGCAAAAGACAATCTGCCTGGCGTCCAAAGCAGCAGGTCTTTGCTTCTTCTGCTTTGCTCTTGGATCATCGTTTGCCAAGTGACCTAGCATAGCCCAAAACCGCCCCATCACTGCCCAACATGCGCCCAAACTGCAATTAATTGCCATCTGCAGGGCGCAAATTGCCCTGCACGGACGCGACAAGGTGAAGGCGGAGAGGTTAAACTTACCTGTGGCTGACTACAGCCCAGAGGAGATCGCTGAGAGCCTTGATGCTCTGGCACAGGCCATCCAATGGCAGCAGGTGAGACCGCTTGTTGCTTGCTTGCCACCAGATAGCATGGTCACTGACCTGAATTAAAAGGGCTGCGCATCACTTGGAGTCAATCAGGGTTTGCATCGTCCTTGACCATGTTTTTGGAGGGCGTTGAAGCACCTGTTCTAGAATGCATGGAATAAGCTGTGCAGGAGGTTTTGGTTGCCTGCGGGATCTAGGTCACTAGCTGATGCTGTGTTGTCTGCTGTTTGCAGGAGGAGGCAAAGAAGAGTGCCTCAGAGGCACCCCGCCCCAAGAGGCGCAAGGCTAATGCCGAAAGGCATGTGCTCTAAGCCAACATGGCTCGCTGCTTAGCTGCTTATTGTCTTGATGTATCAGGTTCATGATGCTGCTTGGCCAGGAACTGCCACCATGCATTGCTCATAAATGCTGTGCCGTGAACACCAAATACTGATGTGTTTACTGGCACACACTACTTCATACCTTGATGCTTCCACCTTGAACACAGACAGACATCATGATACAGATTAATCTGCTGCACAAAGCATACAACGATTGTTTCTCAGCAAAAAGTGAGGGTGGCTGCAGTTCCTCAGCCAGCCTTCTGCAGAGAACCTGCATCCCCTGTGACTCCAGGTTTATAGTATAAAAAGCAAAACTCTGTTCTCACTGCAGGTCTCAGAATGACAAAGGCTTCCGGGTGTCACACTTTGTGGGTGTGAGTTGGAGCCAGGAGGTGCAGCAGTGGCAGGCCAGACTGCAGCTGCCAAATGGAGACTACAATCTCATTGGCACTTATGTGGAAGAGGAGGAGGCTGCGAAAGCCTACGACCAATGCGCTCTTGGGCAAAGCGGTCCTGGGGCTGTGCGCAACTTTGTCCCCAGCACATACACAGGTGAGGCTGTTTCTTGTGGTGTTTGTGATGAGACACCATTTGCTGCTGTGCATGAAAGTGTGCTGCATGTGCCTACGACCTATGCGCTCTGGAGCATAGCAGCGTTGATGCTGTGCGGACTTGTGATCCAAGCACCTAATGGGTGAGGCTGATTGCTGCTGTCACGCTTGTGTTGACTCATCTCTTGCTAGCCTGTCTGTTTATTGTAGGAGAATACACAAAAGCTTTGGGTCATCTTTGTCAGGTTACAGCATGTTGTGCAAATCCCATACCTTGGATGTGTGAACGGCTCCTAAAATCCCTGGAACATAGTGGACTGACAGCTAGACCAGCGGCCCATAAGTGTCACGTTTTGTCGCAATCAGTCAAGTAATTTTGAAAGCCCTCTGCCGTTTCTTTTGAGTCAGGTCAAGATGCATCACCCACCCAACTTTGCGTTGCAGGCAAAGCAAGTCATGATGCCAGAGCTCATCCCTGCCTGGCATACTTTGCCAAGCACGGGGACACAGCCCTGTTGGGCCCAGCACCTGCTTCATCTAATCCCCCCAACCCTCCTCATGGCAAACGCAAGGCAGCACAAGCTTTGCTAGATGGGCAGGCCAGCTCAGCAATGCCACCACCAGACTCAGCAGCTGCAGCAGCGCCTGCTCAGTTGCATCACTCAGCTGCAGCAGTACCTGCAGCTTCTGAGCCAGCTGGGGCAGCAGCCCCCAGCAGGAGGCCATTAGCTGCCATGAGGCCTGGCAAGGCTTTGCAGGCAAAGCCAAGAGCAACTGCCGCAGCCACCTCATCTCAAGTCCACCCCCAACCCCAACCCCACCCCCACCCCCACCCTCCTGCCCAGCCCAAGCAGATCCCCAGTGAGGCTGCACTGTCTGAGGCTGGCATAGGCTTACAGGTGTGCAGCTCCTTGAGCACTGCCAGACTTGCCAAACAGCTTCAAGATGCAGATGCAGACGTCATTGAATATTGGCATCGGACATTATGATGCCATCATTCTGTAGCGCACATGAAATGCATGGGAGCTTGTCTGCTTTGCTTGTTGTGAGCTCAAGTGTAAGTAACAGCTGTCTTTGCTTCACCGTGGGACATTACTGCAGCCCTCATATTTTGTGACAAACACCGTTAGGGGTCTAGCCCTAGCTCAGCAACGACAATGCCCAGAATTGTCCCGCTGCATGTTCATATGGCCCCACAGCCCTAACACATGAGCACCATTGTGCCACTACTGGTCATGCTGAGTGTCCATTACAAGCAGATTGCTGACTGGTGTGATGCTGCAGGGCGCTTCCCATCAGGCCTTGCTGCCTGTGACCCTCTACAGAGGGCTGATGTGGGATGTCAAAAAGAAGCAATGGCAGGTCTGCATCCAGGTCAATGGGCACAAGCGGATTCTGGGCCACTTTGTGAAACAGTCAGAGGCTGCCTGGGCATACGATGCAGCCCTACTGGTGACTGGCAGCACTGATACACCCAACTTTCCTGATGAGGTATGCTGCAATAGTAAGAATGCTGGCTTCCCTGCACGACATCTATGCATGCTGTTGTGCAGCAGTTGAAGCCTATCATTGATGGTCTGAGCGGTGTGTCATGCTGTCATGCGCATGCAGGTGGTGAGGGTGGCTGCTGCCACAAAAGCTACATGCTCAAGGGATGTGTCATTGTTGTGTCATGCTGAGGAAATGCGCTTTAGCACTGTTGATCTGAGGTGTGTTCCATGCTGTCATGCAGGAGGTGAAGGTCACTGCTGCAGCTAGAAGCATGTGTGTGACTCTAGCCATGAGCCTTGGCATGCCGGCCTCTGTGGCGCACTCCCTGGCCCTCACTGCACCCGCCCGTCAGGTAAGAGAGGTGACAGTGGTTCTGAGCTGGGCCCCGACATACAACGATTGTAAATGAGTGTAATATAAATGCATGTAGATGAATGTAGTGAGCCGGTATGATGCTGATGGCCCAAAAGCCTCTGTTGCTAGCCCAAGCAGCATTTCAACAAAGCATGCTTGTGCTGGTATAAAGTCTGGATACATCTTATCCCAGTTGACATACTCTGCTGAAGACTTCTTCACCCCCGCCTCTCCCCCCCTTCCTCGACCGCCGCCTGTTGCCCTCCTTGGAAGTCTGAAGACATTCAGGTGCATGTTTTGGATTGATGATGGCAGCTGGCAATCAATCCTGAGGTTTGCTGGCTGTTTGACTGCAGGGCAAGCGCAAGGCAGTGTATGCTGACGCTGGCCAGCAGCCTGCAGAAGAAGACAGGGTTGGGGGAGCAATGGCCCCTGCCAGAAAGGCGCTCAAGGAGGATGCCCACAGCAGTCCTTTTGTGAAGAGGTAAAGCTGATTCAGCTTTTTGTCACAGCTTGCACTTTCACACCAATGACATGCCTTCAGACTGGATAGTCATGACAGGCACAAGAATGACACATGTAAAATATGTAGGGCGCTGTGCAGACATGCACCTGCAGTGCTGATGTGTGTTTGCATGTCAACAGGCACGGACAAGTCATGTATTCAATACTCCACATGCTCACCCTGTGCCATGCTCAATGCATTCTGCTTTTGCATTGGTGCATCAAGTCTGCATAGCAAGCTGCCTCTGCTTACAGAGGCAATTGTTATGATGCCTGATGGCATAGACTCTTCTCCCACTTATGTTTCTGGCATATTGGTACAGGCTAACACCAGCTCGGCAAATGCAGCTTTTGTTGTGCAGGCAGAGGAAGGCTGCAGCTGATGCTTCAGCGGACGTGTCAGCAGCAACACTTGAGGACGGTGTTGTTGACATGGAGATTGATGAAGGCACAGCCTTGCCGGTGGGTGATGACACACCTGGCCAGGCGGGAGAGCAGCAGACTGCTGCTGGTGTTCAGAAGTTTGGCAAGAATGGAAAACGCCAGAAGGGGCCTGCTAGGAGAGCTCGCAAGCCATGAGCTTGACAAGCATCTGCACCATTGAATAGACTCTGAAATTGCAGTTAAGAAACATGCCGCATCATGATGCAACGCTGTTGTAAAATGCTTCAGACCCCTCAACTTACTCTTTTTGATTGTGTGTATGCTGCTGCTGCTGCTGCTACATTGGGTCAGATAAGCAAAGCCAAACGCGCAGCAATTCTAGAGGCAGATGCAGGGGTGCCACTGTCTATGCATGTGCATAAACATGTGCTCACAGTCCTTTTGGTCGTTGTTGGCCGTCACAACTTCTATAACTTCAGGTCTTGGAAGAAGCTGCAGCGCCCTCAGGGTGTGCAGAGCCACCCGCTGTTTCGATTGCGCTAGCTTCTTTTACTGTAGATGCTGCATTAAACAAAATTCTCATTGCCATTATGCCTGGCCGTTACAATAACGCTCACAAGTGCATACTCTGCTGTGTTGTTTAGACGCTGTCCCTTCAGGCTTGCAAAAAGCCCCGCGATTTAGCCTCGCGCGCAAGATTGAAAGCTAGTCAGCTACGATGGCAGGTGCGCACTTTCGAAAGTGGCATATGTCTTTCACTAAAAAGAATGTTTACTCTCACACCTTGTGCTTAACGGCTTGCGCTTGCAGAGTCAGCCACAGCTGCGCCGCCAACCGGCATGCAAACAGTTCAAAAGGCGGAGCCTTCAGACAATAAGCCTGTGGACGTACAAGCACTGATGAAGTCAGATCCGCGATTCATCGCTAGGCTGATTGCCCAGCTAGATTCGCAGATGCACGGCATGCAAGACGAGAAGAAGCGCAGGCAAGAGGCAATTGCCCAGGACAGTGAGGAAATGCAGCGGATAGACAAGGAAATCGCCACACACATACAGCCAAGACTTGTTGAGTACAACTTCACCCTGTGGGACCTGACCATGCACTTCGTCATAAGGCACTGGCAGCAAGCAATTTTGTCACATTTCAATGCTGCAGCGGCATTGTGTCCTGTCAAATCTGATGATGTGCACAGCACCATCATCAGGCTACACTGCAAGAGTAATGTTGCAATGTAACACGCTGTTTGTTCTCAACAGCTAGTTGACCACAAGCCTTGCCTGCAGGATGCATTGGCTAAAGGCCTTCAGCAGAAGGAGCAGATGCGAACTCAGCTAAAAACACAGCTGGAGAAGCAGACCCAGACATTCAGCAATGTTGAAAAGGATGCTCAGACGCTTCTGCTGAAGGCCTTGCATGCTGGACGCAAAGTCACGGTAAGTCAATGCAATGTTTGCCCACCATCACCAAGCCTACATGTCGCTCCTGTAAGGGATCAATGATGCACGATAAATTCATGAACATTATGCTTGAGACGACTCCAGAAGGCTACCATCATGGACTATGGCTGTATCTTCATTCGTCACCATGACATTTAATTTGGTGTGTTGCAGCGTGAAAATGCATCAGGACTGATGAAGGAAGTCAGAGGGTACAGTGCCTCAGAGCCAACAACAAAGCTGATAAAAGGAAATCGGAAGCCCTCAAAACCCGACTAAGCTGTCAAGACACAGCCTTGTCTTTTGCCTTTGTCCCTACAACTGCCTGCCATTGATCCCTAATACTTGTGTACATGCTTGAAGACATTCTCTGTCTGTTTACAATACAGCAGTTTCCAGTCTTTGTCTACTCACACCTGTACATGTCCTGCTTCACTTTTGACTTTCACGAAAGTTGCCAGACCCACTATTTTTCTTGCTTGTTACATGTGCGGTGCGCTCACTTGCTCTCGAGACATTCTCAGATGTTCGACCACAACTCTGAACAGTACTTCAATGAGGCATGCAACCCTTCCTCACTATTTCAGCGCTTGAAAAGATACGCCACCAGCACAAGCAGCAACGCCACCAGCATGTACCTGCAGTGACAAACTATTTGTCAAAGTATTTGAGCCAAGGGCTGATGAGTACTGGCCAACTTGACGCGCAAAACCAACCAGCAAATGCTTTGAAATGCTACATTGCAAAGCCTCATAGCAAGCCCCAGCTTTTTGCAAACAAACAGGATCACGAGCCTCACACTACAAGGCATGAGAGCACGAATTGTTTGCAAACAAGCACTTCTTGCAGATTTTGACACTGGCGAGCTATATGATTGATGAAGCGCCAAACGATGGCAAGCGACACGTATCATCATTGTCAACACAAGTAATGTGGATGCAAGAAGTCTTACCTGAGGCCCCGGCCTTGATCTTGCCTGCTCTTGATGAGCTCAGCTGAGCTCTTGCCCAATCTCTTGGCACATAGATCTTGTAGATTCTGGCTGGCGGTCATTGTCTTGACTACACATGGGTCATTGACAGCTACTGCTGAATCGCATCTGCAGCAGACAGACCTCTTGGGTATGACAGTGTCAAGACAGGTGACTGTTGCTGCTGTTGACAGTGCCTAAAAACCAGTAGCTGATGACTTGCAAGCTGCAAGCACATGGGCCGCGATGCAAAAGCAATTTAGCAGCTAGCGCACAGCAACTCATGCTTTGCTTAATCATAAGCCCTTGCATCAGCAATGGAGCAAATGGCAATGTGAAAAGCATGCCAGGGCATCAGTTGAAGGTCATACTTGCTTGCAATGTTTGTAGCAAACAGGTGGAATATCTCACAGACTTGCTGCATGCTATTGACTTGAAGCATGAAGGTGGCAACCTGGCCTCTCCTCATCTTCACCACACCTAGCACCATCACAAATGAACTTGGGCCTCTTGTGATCTTGACATACTTGTGTGAGTGAGAGGAGCAACACATTCTCATAATCTTGACATATTGACAACAAGCTCATGCAAAGCTGCAGAGCAAAAGCAAAATGACCTGAAGAGAACCATTAGAGGCAGTGCATTGCCCTGCATCTGTAACAGGGTCATGGAACTTCGCTTGCAAGCAATTGGCTGATGACCACAACAATGGTCAACTTGCCATGATGTCCATGGTGCAGGTATATAGTCTGCCCAGGTGCATCTGCATACCTGGCTGGTTTCATACATTGGCAAGGGAAGGCAACAGGTCTTTGCTCAGTGATTAGTACACATGGCTTACCTGTGAACACGTCAGGATTGTTGTAACAAAGAGCTAGGGTGCCAATTGCCATAACTTGGGGAATTGCACAGAACCTGAAGTTCTGGCGATCCTTGACCTTCTCCAAATACTGTAGACAGTAGGGGACGTGCCTGCAAGCTGCACACTTTGCAGTGCTCATCTGCTGCCTAGTCTTTGGCAGTGTCTAAAGATGCAGCATCGGGACCCTGATACATCTTGCTCTGATGTCAGAAAGCATACGGCCTGAAGTGCTTTTGTACTAGACCTTTTCTTTCTGTGTTGGCAACAACAAGATCTGTGCAGTGGCCCTACATGATCAGATACCAGAACCGCACCTGAAAGTTTTGCCTTTGTCATTGCAGATGACACATGTCTCACAAACGTGATCAGCACACAAATAATATGTTGAAGCACATGTCAGCACGCTGACAGCAGTGACAAGCACCACTGGCAGGTGCTACATCACGCACAAATGGGGAGTGCAATCAACAGTCACCTCAGGGCATCTGTGACCATGTGGTTGAGGCACTTTACTGCTTGACCTGCATTGCTGGGATCCTTGAAGTCTGCCAGGGCTGTGCCATACAGCCCCCAGATCTCTTTTGGCCAAAACATCCTGCAAGACGCATTTGGTCCTTTTCCAGTGATATCTGAGACAGCAAAACAGTGCAGAAGATACAGAACAACCCATCAAGGTTTGAGGTGCCTGTTGTCTTCAAAACATTGGAGCGCACAAGCACTAGGACTGACAACGTCACATATTTGCTGCCTTGGGTTGATCAAGAGCAATGCATCATAGGAGACTGCGTGCAAGCACAACCAGCACAACGGCTTGATGGGAGTTGGGGTATAACTCACCGTGGCGCAGGCTCCTCTACAATGTCTTCAAGGTAGTCTCTGATAATGTTAACTTTCTGCAACAGCATGTTCTTGGCATGTCACGACAAGTACAGCTGATGTCATGGTGACATGCAATCTGCTGAGTAACATGACTCATCAAAGCCTGGCAGAAGGCAGGAGGCAGCACTGCAGCATCTCTAATCGCTCAGAATGATGACTGGGGTTGGATGTGAACTGCCTTGGACCACTTTGTCATCATGCTTGTATGCGTACCATCCTGATAATTGTCTACTTTCACTGCATGTTGCAATCAATACTGAAAATGCAGCAAAGCTGGAACAGCAGCTTACCTGCAGAAACAGACCCATGTGATTGCTGAGGTCCTCCATATTGACAAAGTCTGGTGACTCCAGCCCACTTTGCGCAAACAACTGCAAGCCAAACTTTGCACTCATGTCCTTGCGCAATGACTCAGCATTGAAGCAAAGTTTTGCAAAAACTCCCTATCATCAAGTCACCGCAGATGTCCTGGGATGCATCAGAAGTTGATTTGCTAGCAGGCACTATGCAAGATGTCAACCTTAGTAGTGTTACTATGTGCGTTTAGGGCACAGCTGCAGGTGCAGTGGTTGCATGTCAGCTCATCAACTTGAAAGGCTTGCTCAAATGCAGCGGTGTAAGCATTCAACTGCAAGCCTGACGTGGTGCACAGAGTTTGGTGTGGATGCTCACCTGTGACAGTCCAATGCCTGTGAGACCAGCAACATAGTGACAATATTCATCGTAGTCAGCAACTGTCTCCACATCTTTCTCAATATACTTTGCCATGCCAGCACCCATTCTTCTTGTGATGTCTGCAATGACCTGCACATTTGCTGCGGCTTGAAGCAAGAAGAAGCCATACACAACATGCCTGACCTGACAATGCAGTGCAAAGCTGTCAGGATTCGTCAAGTAGCTTATACCTTCTGACATTTAAGGTCAAGCTGCAAGAAAACGTCAGTGACACGTGGGTACTGATCCATCAACTGAATATAGGATCCGTATCCACACTGCGTTCTGAAGTGCCTGCAAAGTCAAGCCCCGCACTGAGATCGGTAAACTTGCAAAGCAGCAAATGTAAGTTGCAATTGTGAGAATCCTTTGACTCACCTGTTGTATATTTTCTCATGAAAGCTAAGCAGAGTGGGCACTTTTTCAGACACAGGAATTGCCATATCATCTTCAACAGTGTCCAGAGCACGTAGCACCAGGTAGAACACGCACACAGGATCCCGAAGTGCATGAGGCAGCTGCTGGATGACAATTGGGAAGCTGAAGACGCACAGCTGGGTCTGATGTTCTGATCAGCGTCGCTAGATGGCAAGATCAGCGGGATCAGGCAAGAAGCCAACGGTGCCGTTGCGCAGCGGGACTAATTAGAACCACGCACCTGCGGCCGACTTGATTGAGCATGCCATAGCAAAATGCTAGGTTCGCTTCGTTCGGTAGTCGTTTGGCTTTATGCGCAGCCCAAGCCATCTGCACCAGTGGTGCAACTTCTTCAGGCTGATTCATCACAGACCGAATGAGCCCCATTGCAGCTTAGCTGCCGATCGGGACTCGCGTGTCTGCAGCCAGAATCGCCGCTGATCCCACGGACTATGTCGTTCAAGCAAGGCAGTCTGAAAGCGTGAGGCAAAAAGAAGAAGGAGAATTTGAGATGCCCTTGGGCACAGGTCACAACAAGTGCACCTCATGCCTGAGCCAGTGCCGTTGGTCACACAACGTAGCCTTGGTATCTGTCTAGCTGTGTTCGCAATCACTTGCTGCCATGGCCGGGACATGCATTGCAATATCTGTATGGCCTAGACTCAGAGCGTGAGCCCAATCATTGCTGACATGCTCAGGCAGTCAACCGAATAGTGCATCTCCACTGACCAGGAAAATCGTGCACTGCAGTGACTAGACAACTCAAAGACCATGTGCGCTTTATAATTTGCGCACAACACAAACACCAAAACGGAAATTCAACAATCGTAAAGACAGTAACGCTTGTGGGCACAAACTGGCATAGGACTGTTCAATCCTGGGTCATTTTGGCTGATCAATGCAATGAACAGCAATTTATACAGCTTCTAAACGCAATAGCTACTAATATATACACTCTTGGGGAACTGTCTCTGTGATCATCCTAAAGGTCGCTTGACTGTTTCATCACCTAGCTTCATGTAGCACTCAAGATACTAATATGTCTGCTGCACTGCATTTCAGACCTGGCCTCCTGACTGACACAAGTGCATCAGATCAGCTGGCTAAGCAACACAAAACACGTGATGTCACTCAGCATGCACACAACAACTACACTCAGAAACGCACGGTCTGTGTTCTTCTGTCGGCTGGAAGGCTTCTGCTGGAAGCTGACGTGGCTTGAAAGCTGCAGCTGCAGGATGCAATCAGCCTGAGGCGTCACTGCTTCAGTAGGTATGCCACTATGATAAGTAGCAGCGCTACAAAGACGTACCTGCACAGTGACATTGCAACCAGTCAATGCCCAAGATATGTAGTTGCGGTGCTGGCATCATTGTCTGCAAACCTTCGGGGGATGAATAAGCCTGCTACATGGCCTACAGGGACAGGGTGAGGCGTACCTGTTGCCTACCTTGCGTTTGGGTGGGCACAGGTGTTCAATTCATCAATCAAATGCACAAGCATGCAGTGCAGTCAACAAGCCAGGTCGCACTTCAGGTACAGCCAGTGAATCATCATACATAATACTCAATACCGAATACATAATACGCAATGCGTAGTATTAGAGAGTATGGATCATTGAGAATCAGCGCAAACTATGGAATACGCAGCACGTGGCGCCAATACATGATACCAAAAGTATTGACGAGTATCAATCGCTGGAACGGAGAGTATGGTGATTCACTGGGTACAACTTCACCCTTGATGTCCCTGTGAATCTCAGACATTGGGGCCAATGCACACAGGTGCTGATGCATGCTGTAAGATTGGCTTCAGGTTGATGCTCCACATTAGTTGAGTCCGCTGACGGAGTGTGCAAATGAAGTGAGTCTGGTGATGAGTACGCACACAAGGCAAGTTCCACAAAGAGTAAATTTCAAAACCATGGTCGGGCATGCATGAGTTGGAACAGCAGGGTTTAGAGATCACATTTCGCCAAACTTGTACCAGCAACTGCTTGCAGCACCAGACTTGCCTTTGCTTGGGTGAGTACAAAGCCATGCTGTCAGACACATCACAGTGAGAATTGCAGATCAATGGTACAGTGACTTCTCTGTGTAACGACTGCTTTGGTTCCCAAAGAAAATTGTCCTTATATCAATTTGCCCTTACTCAGGGATGCCAATGCAGTAAGAATGCAGGGAACGGTTACCAATAGCATTGTCCTTGCATCAAGAATGTCCTTGCATCAACTGTCTTTACAAAGAGAAGTTGCAGTATCTCACTTGAGGTATCCTCCTTGATTCTGTCTGCTTGCAATGAGATCTTCTGTAGTCTTGCCCAGTCCCTTGGCACACAAGTCTTGTAGATTCTGGCTGGCGGCCGCAGTCTTGTCTACTGTAGGATCGTTGTCAGCTTTTGACTGCTTGCACCTGCATCAAGGGGACACTGCAATGACTCTCATTGGTGCAGGCGATCTTGGTTTTGTCTGCTTGCAGTTAGATCATCTGTAATCTTGCTCAGTCCCTTGGCACACAAGTCTTGTAGATTCTGGCTGGCGGCCACAGTTTTGTCTACTGTAGGGTCATTCTCAGCTCTTGACTGCTGGCACCTGCATCACAGGGACACGGCAACAAGGCGCACTGGTGCAGACAACAATGCTACAAGCACTGTATCTGTGCCAGAAAAAGCCTGCAGGCTTAGTTCTATGATGAGGATGAGCTATGCTTTATCAGCTGTTCAGTTGAATGATGCGCTTAACTGCAAAAAGATGTAACAATGTGTTCTGTAGACTTCATATAGGCATGGTACACATATGGTATGTTGTAGATCAAAGGTGAATTTACTCTGGGAACTGTCAGTATGTTTTGTAGACTTTATATAGACATGATAAATGTATGGCATGTTGTAGGTGAAGTATGAATTGACTCAGGGAACTGTCAGTATGAAAACTTCCTGCTGGATCCTCATGACGATGGTATATGTTTGTTCAGTTGGCTTTGTTGCAAAAAGCTGTAACAATATGTTTTGTAGACTTCATCTAGTCACGCAATTCAAAAACGGGATGTTGATCTTGATGATCTATAGCATGCCGCATTTGGACTTGGTGACTATACGAAGTCTACAAAACATATTGTTACAGCTTTTTGCAACAAAGCCAACTGAACAAACATATACCATCGTCATGAGGACCCAGCAGGAAATTTCCATATAGACTACACCCCAGAGGCAACCCATAGTTGATGTCTGGCAAACCAAGATGAAAGTACCCTTCTGCAAGCTTTCAAGACTAGAGACCCGGTCAAGCACATGGCGATACAAAGCAACATGCTCTGCATCACAAACTTTCCAAGGCCATTAAGCAATCAATGCCAATTCAGTACAAGAGGCAAGTCAGGACACATGTAACGAGCAGAGCAGGACCGCATCTGAAAGCCGTACTTGTTGAGGATTGTAGTAGCAAACAGGTGGAATATCTGGTAGACCTCCTGCATAGTGTTGACCTGGAGCATAAAGCTGGCGACCTGACCTCTCCTCATCTTTACCACGCCTGGCAGCAGTACAAACAGAGCTCATGTTAGCCTGCATGCTGGATCTAAATTGCAATCATGGTGCTTTCACTGCTTCTGTGCAGGTGACTATGCGCTCAGGGTAGGCAACAGAAGACTATGATCACTTGGGGAGGCATGCATAGATATGCTTTGAATGCACGCATTTGTTTTTGATATCATACACCGCCCAGACATTGACATGATCAGTCAGAGGCTCACCTGTGAAAACTCTGGGGTTGTTATAGCAAAGTGCCAGGGTGCCGACTGCCATGACTTGAGGAATGGCACAGAATCTGAAGTTTTGATGGTTTTTGACCCGCTCCATGTATTGCAGACAGTATGGCGCATGCCTGCAGCCATGAATACATTGCAATGATCACCACTTCTCACATGCTTGCTACTGAGGCATGGAACCTCAGGATTTAGGCTATGACTATGGGTTGGGGTCTAGCGTTTAGGGTTTGGAACCTCAGTAGCAACACATGACCCTGCTAGGTGCATACAGAAGCAGTGACCTACTTCAAGAAACTCTGTCCAAACGAATTCTGTATACAACCACAGGTGCTGTGCATTGGTGCAGATTAGGTTTGCATTGGTACACTGTCTGTGGCCAGACCAGGATCCTGTCACAGCTGTTGGAACAGCTTAGCTGATCATCAAATTAGCCATGGCTTAAACAGTGAACAATTGCTGTGGCCTTTCACAGCAGAGAGCTTTTGCAGAGATACATGATGCAGTGCCTTGCTTGCTCGAGGGCACAGCAATGGTGAAATGTTGATCAGACTTCACCTGAGGGCATCTGTGACCATGTGATTGAGACATTGTACTGCTTGGCCTGCGTTGTTGGGGTCCTTGAAGTCTGCCAGGGCCTCACCATACAGCCCCCAGATCTCCTTGGGCCAAAACATCCTGCATGGGCATTGGCGCCAATTGCTAAAGGCAGATGCTGCATGATTGCAAATACAGGCAATGGGAAAAGAAGGGAAGTGTATGTTGCCAGGCGCCACAGTGGAAGCCTCTGTTGCAAACAGCAGCTCATGTGTTTCTCTTGCATTGCCAAAGGCTTTCTTGGTCGCAAAATACAAAAGCATTGGCACCTGCTGGCCAGCCAGTGAGCTGCATGTAAGGCTGCAAAGCAGCAGCTGTACATGCTGTACGCAGACTTCCAAAATCCCAATGACATGCTTGCAAGGAGTTTGCAGCGTGATTTGCAGCACAGAGCTGTATTTAACTTACCTTGGTGCAGGCTCTTCCTCAATGTCTTCCAAGAAGTCCCTTATGATGTTTGTTTTCTGCAACCAACATCAGGCCAGATGAGCGTAGTTGTCATTGCCAGTACAAGTATGGCTGGCATGTTAAACGCTGTCTGTTGGCATGCAATGTTGAGCACAGCCCTTCCGGAACAAACGATTGTGACTGAGTCAGTATAATCATGTCATCGGCAGACTGCCATGCATAGCATGTTGTGCCCAGCGTTGGCATGCATTGTTATTGAGAATTCATTCAGCTGGAGTTGATTGACTTCATCTTGCATGGGGATTTAGCGGCGCTGCCAATGCACAAACATCACCTGAAGAAACAAGCCCATGTGGTTGCTGAGGTCTTCCATGGTGGCAAAGGCTGCTACCTCCAGCCCACTTTGTGCAAACAACTGCAGGTGACAACAGTCAGCATTGAGGGAGAACATATAATGGACCATCCTGCTGTTGCCTTGAGCTCCAAAGCACTTGGAGTGATACATGTGGCAGCAGTCTTTCTATTTTGAACACCGCTCAGCAAAATATACAGTGATATAGATTGGAAAAATGTGCTCACATACAGCCAATGACAATGAGAGAAGCATTAGCATGGCAGGAGGCACAAGTCAGGGCGACATGGTAGCTGTGTGTTGCAGACGTACAGTCATGTGAGAAATTTGCGTAGTACAACTGAGCTGACCTGTGACAGTCCAACTCCCACCAGGCCAGCAACAAAGTGACAGTACTCATCATAGTCAGCTACAGTCTCCACATCTTGTTGAATATATTTCGCCATGCCAGCACCCATCCTTCTTGTTATGTCTGCAATGACCTGCATTGCCGCAGGAAATGATGGCATGCATGCTCTTCTACACAGCATGTTGCATATTGCTCTGCAATGCCATTAACAGATGCTTTGAATATATACCTTCTGGTATTTTGGATCAAGCCGTACAAACACATCTGTGACTCTGGGATACTGGTTCATGAGTTTCACATATGCCCCAGCTCCACAATGTGCTTTGTATTGTCTGCAGCACCCTTGCAGCTTGGAGTCAATGTCAATGCAGTCGCTTGGAAGTTGCAGGCAGGTGAATGTGCTGTACCTGTCATAGATCTTCTCATGAAAGCTCAGGAGAGTGGGCAGCTTGTCTGGTATAGGTATTGCCATGTCGTCTTCGACCGTGTCCAAAGCGCGCAACACCAAGTAGAATATACACACGGGATCTCGAAGTTCGTAAGGAAGCTGCTGAATGACTATAGCAAAGCTGCGAAGACACAGATGCCTGATCAACCTGATGGCCAGAACAAATGCAGCCAGCGCTGCCCTAAATCGCGACAACACAATGCAGTGACGCACCTGCGGCTGACCTGATTTAACATGCCATAACAAAATGCTAAGTTCGGCTCTTTCGGCAATTGCTTGGCTTTATGCGCAGCCCAAGCCATCTGCACCAAAGGTGCAACTTCTTCGGGCTGGTCAATGATGGTCCGCATGAGTCCCATCGGGTAAATTGTGTTGACTGCAGTGATGACTCGCAGGCTTGCCGCTGCTCTTTTCTTCGATTGCAGCTGACTTGGGTGCGACCATTCGACCTAACTTCAGTCTTATGTTGGCGTTATGCTTCCGCAACTTCCTAGCTCTGCTCTTGACTCGCACCGTCGCGACTTCTCTGTTCAACAGACTCATCACGCAATTTCACGTTTGGCTTACCGCGGGGATGCAAGCGAGGCTGCAGATGCCATTGCCAGCATGATTGATAGCAGTCGGGCACAGGCGTCGTGATAGGTCAAGAAATCGTGCGATGTGCCGCTAAGTCAGCTTTGAAGGCAGCTCATCATGGCAACGGAAAGAAGGCGAGGGTGTATGGACTGGCTATTGTACGACGATGTCGATTGGGATACTCTTCTCAGCAAACCCAAAGAGTATAGCCCGGGCATCGCAGGAGCGCTTTTCGGTGCTGGCTGGTGGTGCTGGTGAGTACCGGAAACACTGACGGACGAGTACACATGCGCTTTGCCCCGACACAGCCCCTGCTTGCACAGGGTAGATGCATTCGTTCACAGCGCGACCGTTGATCATAAGCACATCCCGATCACTTACCACATTCCCGGGTGGGTAGCGACGCTGGCGCTTGTTGTGATGAACATCACCTCACGCCGCGAGCTAGCCGAGCCCGAGGACCTCTATGTTGATGAAAACTTCGCGGTTAGTTGCACTACCCGAGTGAACTGCAGCTCCCTGGTCTATATATGCGCCAAATTCTTTGAGCTGCATGTGTTGCAGGCTCGAGCCAAAATCATATTGTTCATCTCATATCTGATGGCGTTTGGAGCAGTTGCTGGCAGCATAGCAGTGCTCATTACATGCGTCCAACACAATGCTCTTGTCGACATTGGCGTGGTATGTATCAGTTCCTGCTTCACAGCAAATGCCATGTATAGTTATACAGGCCGACTTCTGATGCTCACTAAGCTGCAACCTTGCAGGGCTCTTTGCTGCAATGCGGTCTTGTTCTGCTTAGTGGCCTGCTGCTTTGGGCGTTCAGATCAGCTGATTCTGCTGAGTACTGAACAGCAACCACACACCCAGCTGTCAGATGAATTCATCTTCAAAGCGCTTCTGGAGCAATGTATGAGGACTTGCAATGTATGCAGATGCCACACTGACACTATAGGACCTGAATGCATGACCCTTGCAAGGTTGCTGAACAATAGCCAAACATTTTGATGTACTGCGCTTGTCTCGACGGTCATGTCTTCAAGCAACCTAAGCTGATTTTGATCAGCTTCAGACATGCAGATCACCCCCATGTCTAGCTTTTGCATTTGCAGCTGTTTGTACAGAGCAGGTAGGTCACCGCATGCAATAAACACGAGGCTGTACTTGTGGCTATGTTGCTGACCAAGGCAGAATCATCAATATTAATGCTGCACTGAAAGGCAGCACATTTGCCAGCTGTTGCAGCATGACATTTTGCAGTACGCAGTCAGCAAGCAATGTCTGAGTTGCTGACATTTAAACCATATCAAAGTGTCAGTATACAGAGGCATCCTTGCAATTGTGACATGAACTGAGCAGAGGCATTAGTATGCCCAGGCCCCTTTCTGAGAAGGACTTCTGTCACTGCGGCTAGACTGCTGCATTGAGCTCCTTGTGCCTGTTGGACTCTGAGTGAAGGATGTCAACAGAGTCTTCTGCGGGCTGTTGTTGCTGACATGACCAGACACACTAAGAAGGGAAGCTGTCAGACCGGGCATGCGAGGTGGTACAGACTGCAGCTGCAGCAGCAAGCTTGGGTTCTTCAGCTTGACCTGCAGACAGCAATAGGTTGTCAAAGATGGTGCCAGAAAGCAAACTTGCAGGGGCATAGTCTCTGCTACCGCAGAAGCTTCTGTACAGTGACACGATGGCGTATAAATCATGCTGCAAACACCTTTTGTGCGACATGCTCAAGATTGCTGTGCAAATATGCCCTGTTGATGTCAGGTTTGATGATGGTGGGTTGCCATATAAGTGGCGATGACAAGCAGGCTTGGCCCAAAAGCCACAACAGCAACCATTCATGAATAAGTGGGTGCCAGCAGAACGACAAGCAGCCAGCTGTTCAAATGCAGAGCATCATCCAGGCAAATGTTGCATGTGACCATTCAAGCAGCTGTGCGCACTACAGACACTGCCTGCCTCAGACATCTGCAGGTCCTGCATTGCTGACTCACCAAAGCATTGACGTCGGCAAGGCGCGCCTGCATGAGCGCCAAGCGAGACTTGACAGCATTGTAGCGGTAGGTGACCTGCTGCCTGATGTGCTCTTCACTGGATGCCTGGAAGAGGCATGACAGCAGCTCCACAAACTTGTACTCCATGTTCTGCATGTACAGTCAACATGTGTCCTGGCCCGATTGTGTAAAGGGTGCACTCTGTCAGAGAGGCTTTCTGCACAGAGCTTGGCCAGGGCAGACTACAGTGCACAGACACGACAGTCTTGCTGTCTCCAGCCAAAAGAAAATTGCAACCTCTCACAAAATTGCAACACACAAGTCTTGCATGCAATGTTTTCTTGGCAATTTGAGATCCAGAGGCATGCTGTGACTGCTACAAGCATGCCATGCAGATATTTTACATGCCCAACATGCATTGCTCTCAAAGACTCATGCAAATCATCACATGCTCTGATTGAACATGCGCTAATACGTGCCCCGTGGTCACAGAAGTGAATCTCTCTGACTGCCCTGATTAGAGCAGCTAGCAAAGCGTCTGGACATCCATGATACCTTCTCAAGCTTGAGAAGCAACTCAACCCTGAGACACAACGGCGTCAGCTATCACCTGGATAAAATCCATTCTTGCCGCGCCAGTGGGCTCCATCAGCAGCACACAGATGTGGGTCTGCGGCGTCTGAATACAGCTGTTCAGCATGCGTAGGAAGATGGAGGGGTAGTCATTGTACTCCACCATCAGCTTCTGTGCCTCCTGCATCAGCTGCCTGAAGGCTGCTGGGCCTATGGTGTGTGTATAGTGGAAGAACAGGTCACTCTCACTTGTTAGCTCCACCTACAAAGCAACAGCAGAGGGTCCGTGTTGCATGCAACAAAAGGGGGATTACACTGAAGGTTTGCCAAGATGTCTTCGTCGATTCTCAAAAGCAAGATGGTTGTGGTGCCATATCATGCAAACACGTGGAGGACCCTGAGTGCTATGGTGATGCAGATCTCCTGGACGCCTAGCAATGCCTGACAGTATGTCTGCTGCAAAACAGAGAAGTGCACAGTAAGGTCCAGTCAGCCAGCCTCACTCTGACAGACTCCAGCTCTGGCTGCACACCCCTGACCAGGATGCGCACTCTCAGAGCCTCCACACTGCCCGCCTCGTTTGTCACATTTCCTGTGTCTGACCTCAGCTCACACGGCAATTCACGCTCAGCAAACAGCCTGTAGTCCTCAGCTGCAGGGCAAGCAAGAGTATTGTTGCACACAGCATGCAAGGCAATGCAATTGTGCAAGCAAGCACATACTGTGCATATGTTGAAAGCAACGCACGTTGCATATGTGGAGTCCAGAGAGAACAAAAGATTGGAAAGTACCGAGGCTCGGGTCCAGCTCATCCAAAGAGGCAAAGTCAAGGGACTTTGCAAGCGCAGTCTCGACCAGATTACGGTCCAAGAGCTGACTTCTGTCCGCGTGTATCCTTGTTGGGCTGCTTTGCCGCTGGTCCCTGCGTGTCCGAGACAAACTTGCACGTGCCTTTCAACAGACCAGCTAAATCTGTCACGCAGCAACACTCACCCAATGACAGACATGAGCCTGCACTGCCAAGCCCCACGCTGCGCTGCACTTACAGCAAGATGTCTCTGTTCAGTGGACGGGGCTTCTGTGAACGTCAGGGACAATGGGAGATGCAGCTGCTGTACAGGCTACAGCACTGTGCACGCCCGACTACTACTAGAGGTTTTACTGCCTATCACAGCACACACAGTTTGCTTGCCCTGAAGTGCGAGAAGCACGCAGCGCGCATGTAGGCGTTACTGTGGGCGTTACTGTAGGCTTGCTAGGCTTGCGCGCGCGGTGATCCGGCCAAGGAATTGCTCGTCACCGCCATGCACCTTTGAAGCTGGTCTTGGAGGCTACATCCTTTTGTATGCAATCTTCAGGACCGACAGCGCTGAATGCTGGCCTCTGCGGATGCACGAATCCGCCACTGTGACGATCGTAAACTGGCTCCTCACGTCGGTACTCTTAACGCATGCTTTGGCCTCCAGACAGGAAGCCTTTATAGGCTACTCGGAAAAGCACAGTATGTGGTTGCTGTTTGAACCCGACTCATACGGCCCCGCTTATCTGTATGCTCATTCTTGATCAGTGCCATCAAGTGTTGTTGGTTCTTTCTGCAGGCGATGAAGTGGTGCTTGTCACTCCCTACGGTCAGGTGCCGTCCTCAAAGTCCAACTGTTTGATCTGTGAAGCTGATCGTCTCGAATGCCTAAGCTTCCCTCTCTGAATTGCCGTCATCACCCACCAAAGGACACGCAAGTGCAGATACACATAGCACTGCTGGATGCAGTTGCTCCAAAGACATGCAAGCTAGCATTGCAGCTGGCACAGAGTGGTTGTCAGACCTGCCGCTTCTACCGCAATGAGCTACCCCCCAAGGTCAGCATTGTTCAACACTAAATTTAACTTATGGGCATGCTGTGTATGAGCTGCAGAGGGCCATGCACAAATGCAGCAGACTCAAGCACTCAAGCAAGTTAGCATCACAGATCTTTGCAGTATATTTCCAGATGTGTTTGCTTCCTCGTGTCGATTTTGATGTGGTGCATCTGTATCATGCACTCTGCTGAGCAGTCTCTGCTCAACAGCTTGTTCTGGCTCAATGACACTGCAGCTAAGCTTGTGTAATGCATTGTGTGGCACATGCCCTGGCTTCCTAATCACTACAAGCTCAACGCTTGTATGGCTCCCTCATGACTTGACCATGAATTGTGATGCTGCAGACTGGCTATGGCCCGCCGTATGGATTGCTTCAAGGCAGCTTACAGGGTTTGCCAGAGATCCCCCCAAGGGAAGAAACTGTTGTGACCAAGTAAGGCTACAGTCTTTGTTCAACAAGAGATGCGCCTTTCTGTTCCCTGCTGAAAGTTGCTTAATGCATTTCACATAGCATTGGTGCAGTCATTCATTCATTCCATTCTAGATGTATGCTAGACCGGCTCAGCAGGCCCAGCTAGGTATGCACTGGAGCAATCGACTGTCTGCAACCAGTTTGGTCCTGTGCTATCCTACCATTTAGACTGTGCACGAAGGGAGGTGAGATCCTTGTATACAAATGTTTGCCAAGTGTCTCTGGGTGTATGCATGCATGTCACATGACAAAGAGCAATATCAAATGGCTGTGGCATATCCTTGTGTGGCATGGTGCAGGAAAGGGCATGTCTGCATGATACCAGGTACTAAAGAGTTCTTCATTGCAGCCAAGGACCATGACGAATGGGGCAACGCTCACACTGTGTGGGGCATGGTAAGCTGCACCCTTGCACTTGACCTGTCTAGGCAGTTCAGTGTGTTGATGTATGTATGTGTAGTCTGCATCAGCCACCTCTGTACATGCCTGCTAAACTTGCTGTCTGTGTGTGAGGATGTTGCACTGAAGGCAGAGCCCTGCATTTGTACTCCTTCCCTAGGAGAAGGTCATAAGGCGGTTTGACCCGCAGATGGCATGGCATCTGATGACATTATTGCATCCATTTTTCTTCTTATCCATTCATCTTCTTAGGATGCAGCACAGCTGAAACAAGTTTTGATGAAGGAGTCATGGCGCTGCAGGTCAGAAACTTGACCACAGTTGAGCATATGTTGCGACTACCCTTTCGCACCATAACACATCCTACCTACGGCACAGTTATGAGAATGTTGGGCCCAGAAGTGCCTTTTAACATTCAGTTCCAGGCTGGGCTTGGCAGTGATCTCTAAGTGGAGTCACTGGAAATCTGCTGCTTAAGCACATCACTGCTGTGAAGCATTGTAACTTACGGTAACTTGCATGCGGCCAGATATCACAGCAGCAATGAACATACCGGCAAAAGCAGGGGCCCGCCAGCACTCCTTGCAAGCTATCGGATCAAGCTTTATTTGGTGAATGACAAGGCTTAGCTCAACAATCAAGACATTGAAATAAAGCATTTTGTCTGCAGCTGCTCACACATGTACATGCAACCATGACTGCGACTGCAAACATGAGCAGCCGTGGAGGCAAACTTGCAATGATGCCTGATGAGAGCTGTAGGCACTGCCAACTACTCTGCAGTGAATACTGATGCCCTGAGCGCTGCACGAACTCCTGTGTCATGACGCCGAGAGAGAGAGAGAGAGGCTTTACATCCTTTAGCCAGCCAACAAGTCTGATCGGATGTGTTGGGGATTTTACCTCAACAACTTTCTCAATTCAATGTTCATTTGGACGCCCCTTTGAAAACAATAATACCATCATCGCTTGGTCAATGTAAATTGCGTTGAAGGAAAAGCACGGCCCCAGACATTGTACAAAACATACACTCCTGGCAGCCAATGCGAAAAACCTTCACAGTAAACACTAGCAACGGCAATGAGGGACCAGCAGTCCACAATAAGAAATTTCCAGCTGTTTTGCTCAATTCAACTGGCCAAATGCAAAGTGCAGGCCTCAACAGGCTAAGCCAAGCAGCAATAATGAGGCGACAATGCGCCAATGGAAGGTGCCCAATTAACCAAAAGGACAAAGCCACACAGCGACTACCTGGAAACAGCTATTATGAGGTGAACAAGCCACACACAATAGCAGCAAGCGAGAAACTTTCGACCTACAGTGCAAGTCAGCCCACCTAATCCTGCCTATGCAATTGCAATTTTGGGCACGTTCGGCGTAACGGCTACAGCGTGACTGCACTCACGTGGAGGCAGACCTTGCTGCTCCGAGACAGCTTACAGGCGCACTGTTCGTGACAAACCGCGGATCGTCAGATAGTGTCGCACGCACTGCCTTTGATGCGCTTGTTGCGACCTCAGTTCAAAGACACGTGTTCGTAACTTCGGAGATGTCTGACCAGAAAGGCTCAGCAGCAACGGGTCAGACATTTGCCGCGAGCGGCCTCACTGGTGAAGCCAAGAGCAACACTGGTCTGCCAGGCGGGAGTCCTTCAGTAGCAGCCCCTTATCAAGGAGGATACTTGTCCAAATTGTTCGGAATCGGTTCCGGAACAGCACCATCTGCCACTGCACACTCTGCAAACCCCATTGATGAGGCTCACGAATACCATCCAGGTACGGCAGTAATGATGAACGTGCTGAGTTCACTTGTTCTGTGTCATCACTGTCCATGCACCTGCAGAACTGGCATTCTCCCCTACTGATGTTGGCATTTGGGAGACCCACTCTGGTATACCTTCCTTGCTGTTTCCGCTAATGCTAACATCTGTAGTTATAGCATACTGATGTGCGTGTACTCCTCACCAACGACCTCAAAGCTATTTGTCACAACATGTGAAGACCAAAGGAAACCTCACCCATCTCCAGCTCCTCCTGCTACCACGCAGCATGGCTGGAAAGACTAGGACCAGGTGCACATTGCTGCTGTCATGTCTTTGCATCTTCAGTGAGAACCTGTGATTGTTGCTGCTGTCTACATAGTTGCCTTGCGCCTGCCTCTGGTCTGTTTGTGCTGAGACGTTTATAACTCTATTCATGCAGATCTCTGTTGAAGTTGCAGCAGGCTTGCATTAGTGATGATGATGCATGTGCAGGGGCTAACGGCTTTGTTGTCAGTGCCGAGAAGACAGCATGCTGCCAATTCAGTAGTCCAAGACATCTACCTGTTACAACTAACGAAATCAGCCTCAAGACAAAGTATGACGCCTAAGTGTACACTACTTAAACTGCCTTGTAGACCATCATGCCCAACGTGGCATCTTGGCATAGTTGGCTTAGTATCTGAAATCAATTTGCTGAAAAATTGTGCTGCACTCAAGTACAAGCCTATGCTACATGCTGAATACGTCCATCAACTCGCTGTGATAAAATCTGGCGCCAACACAAAGTCAGATGCTCGGCTGCCTCACCAGCAGGCACAGTGGTGTAGTGCTGTTTGTCATCATCCTGATTGTCGACTTCACTGATCAGGTTCAATCTCAGCAGTTCCTCTATGGCCTCCTCAGCATTGAATCTGACACGCACCTGCAGAACAAAGGCATGCTTAAAGGTCGGCAATCATCTGTTGCGGCGCTGAACCATGCGCAAACAGATACAAGGAGTGGCTGGACTCGCACACATCTGTCCCTGTCCAGCAGGCAAAGCACACCAGCTTGAACCAGATTGCACAAACATGTGCCAGTCGTTATATAGTACAGTTGCATCACACTCTGGAACTGTGTGCGGCAAACCACAACTTTGCTAGTGCATAAGCGGGATGGAACATGCAATGGAATGGATGCATGGATGAAACACCAGCCTGCTGGCCATCACCAGGCATGAAGCATGTGCACAGTCAGCTACATAGGGGTGACAGCTGTGCAGCACCTCAAACTTGCCCTCTAGCAGGCTCTCAGCTGCGGCTGCCAAGCCAGGAGCACCCATGCTCCTGCCAGCTTCAGACATCAAGACATATGCTAGGGCTGTCTGTTCAAACTGCTGCAAGGCGGCAGCGTTGGCCAGGTAGGTGATAACGCCCTCTTGCCCAGCAATGGTGGACCTGGCCAGCATATCATTGGCTGTGCGCTCATACCTGTGACAGCGGCACTTCACATGTTGTTGCAGCATAGCGCAGCTCAGCGCAGCGCAGCACAGATGAGGACAGCACAGCACAGCATGTTGTGCATGACATGATGAGCAGCCCATGCGTGATCAATCTAAAATTACATGGGACCAACTCTGTGCATGCAGGTCATTCTCATCAGCAATACAGCTGTGTGCTTGTATGTCATGTGCCTGAACCAATACAATATGCTAGAGAGCTGTTTGGCCTTCAATGCTGTCACATAATTCAACATCTGCATGAATGTGCATGCTAAATGCCTAAACAGCATAGGTGCATCTGGCAATAAGTTACCTTTCATTGAGGCGCTTGTAGCCCAGGAACGCTCTGAAAACAAAGGCAATGACAGCTCCAGTTGTGATGAGCTCTAGGATGATGGAGTCATACTTTAGCTGCGCCAAGTATGCTGCAAAACAACAGTTCATCTTCACCGCAAGCACAAGGTGTCAATGCTGTAGCCAATACCTTCCATGCAAATGATTAACGGGATGGCTGCTGAGTTGTAGCACCTTGATAAATGAACCAAAATGCATCAGCTTGGACAGGAATTCTAGTGCTTGCTTGACCTTACGGCTTGTACAATTGAAGGCTGGCATGGTACACTGTGCTCTGCAAAGTACTTGAGGTAGACATGGGCAGGCATGCCAGCAACCAGTTGCTCAGCACAGCTAGCTGCAACTTCAGCATGCCTCCATGCATGCACAGAGTCAGCTGCTTGCTGCAAGGTTCAGATGTCAGTGTATCAGCATGCAGCCTTCAGGCAGCTAGCTGTCCTGTGAAACAGGCTGATGCACATATGATCAGTGAGAGCTTTGCGACCTGTGCAGGCAATGCATCATCTTTGTGGTGCGTACAGTCTCAAACAGGGTGAACAGGGTCAGCTAATATGCATTGCTATTTACTGTGTTGCCCCTCCATGAACAAGCAAAAGCTCCACTCTCAAGACATAATTAGACAGGATTTACTCACACAGGAGACCGGCAATGGAGACTAGATCTGAGCGCAAGCCATCCAAAGGTCTGAACTGCAGCAGCTTGTTGGGGAACACGATCTTCCAACTGGGGACTGGAATGTCTCTGTAGATGCGCATGTTGATGCTGTTGCGCTGCTGGTACTTGGGGATACTTTCTTCTTCATTCGGCCCCATGATGCGCTGCCTCAAGCGTACAAACTTATTGGGCGCAGGCTGCGTCTGGCGGTACATCACCAGCAGGTCCTGCAACCGCTAGCAGCATTGTTATTGAATGCGACAGATCATCATTGCACAGTTGGCAGCAAGCTGGTCTGTTGCAGCGCTTCTGTGAGCTTCAAGAGCAAGCTGTGTATGCAAAGCATGCCAGGTGTGGCTGAGTGGACTAAGTGTCATGTGGGTTGTGTGATGTCGTTACGTGATGTCAGCATTTGGCTTGCAGCTTGCTGACTGGGTCTCACATGACACAATGCTGCTCGCACCTTGGGCAAAGCTGCAACATGCTCTGCTGAGAAGCCAATAGGCCAAGACATGACATACTTTCAATAAGGCTTTGCAGAAACGATAGCAATGCCAGGACTGTGTGTGAACACACACATCAATACACTCAGTGCACTTTTTGTTTGTTGACTGTACCTGAAAGGTCGGCTCAATGAGCTCTACTTTGGACCAAAGACTCGAGAGGCCCCCTCGCTTGAGCCCAGACAGACCCCCCAGGGCATCCCTGATGGACACCCGCTCCACATGTACAGGCTCCAGCCTGCACTCACTTCGACGTATGTGCTCAATTCCCTTATTGCTAGCACCAGCAATCACTGCACACTTACTGCACTGCTTCTTCACATGAAACCTATGTAATCAAACACAGGATGGCTCAATGCTGAGCAGCTGCTGTAACGTAAATGACTATCAGGGCATATCTTGTCATATGTCCTCTGAACAGTGACTAATGCATTGATGGTACACCAATCGTGGTATGCACGGCCTGCTCAGTATGTGGTGCATCATCTGAGATGAAGTTGGGGCCTGGCTGATTGCAGTTGATCATGTCCTCAATCAGCTCCATGAGATTGCTGTGATTGGCTTTGACAGAACAGTCCGATGGAGCAAATTGAGGTCATGATCAATTGCAATCAGCCAGACCCCAACTTGCTCTCAGATTATGCACCAAAGACTGAGCAAGCCGTGATTACAACAATTGGTCTCCCATCAATGCATTAGCCAATGTTCAGAGGACATACAACAATACATGCCCTGATAGCTGTTTATGTTACAGCTGCTGCTAGTGATGGGCAATGAGCCTGCGCAATAAGCCCACGTAGCAATGGCTCACGAAGTCCCTGCCATGCAATACTGATGCTGGACAACAATGATCGAGCCAGTCTGCAGCAGCTACAAATCTTCAAGAAAGGTTGACTCAACCAGATGCTCATGCAGGACAGCTACATGGTCGGACAGACACACTGACAGAGCGTCAGTAAGTTTGTGTACTGTGCAGCACCAGATCATAAACAGAAGGAGACTTGCCTTTCGGTCTCATCACGCAAGACAGCTAGCTGAGAGGATGGAACATGCAAACAGCACCAGCAAGTCTACCTCATATAGCACCAGAAGACAGGCAGAACAACACTTGCCTGCATGACCCATGATGCAAGACAGCTAGATGACAGCACGAACATGCAGACGGCAGATTTGCCTCATTTAGCATCACAAGCCAGACAGACACACAGCTGCACACAGGCCGTCAGACAGACCAGCCCGGCAGACGGAAGACTTGCCTTTCTGGCTCATTGGGCTGCCAGACCTGGTTGAACTGCTCAAGGGGCAGCACATCAGACTCTGGCACCAAGCCCCAGTTGTTCAGGGTCATGAACAGTCCACCGCCCGCAATGGTCAGCTGTGGCACCGACTCCTGCAACTTGCCTGCTGTCTTCTTCAGCTGCTGCCGGAGCTTCCTGCCGGTTGAAGGGGCCTGTGAGGCTTTCTTAACGTTCTGCTCAATGCCAGGGGTTGCTGAGAGCAAGCGCTGCCGCTGCTCCCTGATCTTTTGCCAGAGGGATCCCAGGCCTGCAGGGAAGAAGCAACAAGTGTAGATTACAATTTGTCGTAGAAACACCTGCAGCAAAAGTGATGATATCTGAAGACAATGCATTCAAGTCACAGATGCTCAAAGGAAGTGCTGCAGATGCATGTACTCCTTGAGGTTTTGCCAGAAGAGGATGACCTGCAGGGGAAGAGGCCACGAGAGCAGCTGATTGTCCCTGTTGAGGAGATCTGTATCCAGATTGATGCATGAAGACACTTTACTTGAGCACACAAGATTTGCCTCATGGGCTGCACATGCATTTACTGCCGCAGCTTTTGCCAGAAACACTCTACGCTTGCAGGACAATGCCATGTTTGTAGTTCAATTTCATTCCCATGGAGGTGATTTTGAAGCTTCCTATCTGCATGTAGGGAACTCCTTGCAGGCTCATGAAATGTTAGCCAGCGTTCAGATTTTTATCAGCATGTAAGCGGTGATGATGATGTCTACAGCCATAAGACATGATGCTATATCATGTTCCGCTACAGCAACAGAATGTCAATACATGGGCTGCAAGTGCGTCATCCCGACAGTAGTGCTTTCAGAGCTGACACTGCACAGAACTCAATCTGCAAAACTGAGTTCTAGGCTGCAGGTTAGCAGCTTCACTGCTAATCAGCCAGACTGCTTCACATACAGCCATCAGTACAGTAGGTGATCTGATGTGGGCTTGAACACAGCTATGCCCACCACCACATCAGGTTCTCACACTATATTGGATGTGTGCACAGAGGAGGTGCCAACGAGCCATCAAATGACAGGTAGCAGAAGGTATATTGGGTATGTGCAAGTGCATCCAAAATTGATGCAATCACTCAAACACTCAACACAGGCGTCAGTGTAGATTGAGGAGTGTAATGCTCTGTTGCATGCCGACACTGGCAGCCGATGTAAAAACCAAAGAACACAGCAGCCTCTGAAGGAACATAACAGCCTCAAAGCCCACAGATGGAAGCCTCACCAACGGCTAGGCGCCCAACAGAAGCCTTGACCACCAGCAGCTGCAGGAAGTCCACCTTGGCACTGATCATACGACCTCGCCGCCGCGCCTGCCCATATCTGCACAGTCCATCAAATTGCTGAATGATCCCACAGCACCTGTCTTGGCCTTACACTCAGCAATGACAGCATGCATGACGGTATTGATGCAACAGACACATGCGTGTGATCTGAGATATTAGCTAGACATGTGAAGGCCACCCACTCTCTGCGTCCTGCATGGCTGCCAGATGCTCATATCTTGTGTGATCAGACGCAGACTTGCATGCCCTGGTATATCGACAGAAGTGCACACGCCAGCATGAATACAAAGTGTGTCTGTCACACAGGTCGGGCTTGCTACGCTGGCTTGTTCTAGGCCTTGCAAGGAATGAGGCCCTGTGCAAAAGTGCCATATGGATGCAAGAAGGCGTGCATGTTAAAATGGTCATTGCCACTCATCTCATAAAAAGCTGGTGCTCTGTATCTGACACCTAGCACATGTGCTGAAAGCATACATGACAAAACTGCTGATACTCTGCTGTGACTTGAGTGCAATTTAAGCCACCCTTGGTAGAGCATAAGCAGGGCGTGCGCATCTTGCACATGTGCCAGAACCAATGACCATGAATGCCAGCATTATAGTGGCGTGTGGCATGCACACAGTTGAGCTCACCCTCTCTTGAAGACCACTAGAGCTCGTGCCTCTTCAGGCAAGCCACTGGTTTCCACCTCTGACTTGACCAGCTCCTTGTCCATGCTCTTGGTGTCGGCCCTGATGTATAGTTGGGACAAGTAATCTGAGTTCAGGCTCTTGGACATGGCTGCGTCACGCCCTGTGAACTTGTTAAAGTGTGCCTGCAGATAATGACAGAAAAGTGACGTCAGGATTGTTTGGCCATGGACTTGAGGTCGGCCCTGATGTACATCTGTGACAGGTAGTCCAAGTTTAGGCTTGTGGTCATGGCGGCGTCCCAACCTCTGAATTTGTTGCAGTGCGCCTGCATGTGATGATCAAGACTGAAGTCAGGATTGTTGTGAAACTGCATCCATGTCCATGCTCTTGGTGTCGGCTATGATGTACAGCTGGGACAGGTGTTTTGAGTTTAGGCTCTTGAACATGGCTGCGTCACGCCCTGTGAACTTCTTACAGTGTGCCTGCAGGTGATGATCAAGACTGATGTCGAGTTGAATGTGATGCTGCGAAAGCTCTAATGTATAGCTGGGACAGGTAGTCTGAGTATAAGCCCTTGGACATGGCTGCATCACGCTCTGTGAACTTAAGTGCGCCTGCATGTGATGACAAAGCTGATGTCAGGATTGCTGTGAACCTGTGTCCCTGCCCATGCTCTTGGTATCTGCTTTGATGTACAGCTGGGACAGGTAGTCCAAGTTCAGGCTCTTGGACATGGCTGCGTCACCCAATGTGAACTTGTTAAAGTGTGTCTGCAAGCAGGCAGGACATTTTGCGCTTGAGCCAACTGTGAAGCTGCAGCAGGAGTTTATTGAACTGGCAGACTGCAAAGATTGCGCTTGGGTGAAATGTGAAGCTAGTCGGGGTCGGCAGTATGGGCAAGGGAGCACTCAAAGGAAAAGAGGGTCCTCCTTTCTGGAACACAGCCGTTTGTATGTTCCACAATGTGTCATTGAAATTATCACATAGCCAAGATGGCGCACCCAACAAGCAGTCAGCTAGAGCAAGCTACTGCTCAGGTGCTGTATGCCTTCAAGCCAGCTGCCAACCTGAGGCATTCTACGGTAAAAGATCAATGTCTGAGGCTGCTTGGGATCATTTCGTGCTCTCCTGTGCATGCATATATACTTAGCTGTCCTGATGAGCACAACAAACAGACGGGACAATTCTCAGCCTGTAGAGCGATGGTGAGCTATGCTGTGACAGCATTCACCTTCTCCAGAAGCTCTATGAGCAGCTCAACAAAGCGCTTGTCTGCTTCACGGGGGTCCACTTTGTCCCTGTCACCCACCACAGCCTTACGGCGCAGGTCAAAGCCCATGCGGCTGACATCGGTGATGTCCACCGAGGAGGTGGGTAAAATGATGGGCTCACTGGATGGCTCTACTGTGTCCATGACCATCATTTTGCCATCAGCCTTGGCCTCTGTCATTAGAGCCTTGCCGCCGCCTGCACTAGTGTCCTGCAGGGTAAGACGTGAGCGAGTGAGCAAGCTAGGAAGTGCGTGGAGTGCGTGAGTGCGTGCGTGGTTGCTTGGGTGGGTGGTGGGTAGGCAGGTGGGTGGGCGGGTTAGCGAGCGAGCGAGCGGGTGGGTGGGTGGGTGGGTGAGTGAGTGAGTGAGAGAGTGAGTGAGTGAGTGGGTGGGCGAAGAGTGGGTGAGTGAGTGCGTGAATGAGGGAGTGAGTGAGCGAGCAAGCGAGGGAGGGAGGAAGTGGGTGGGTGGGTGGGTGGTCAGCCAAGTGTCTTAACTCAGCCAACTGTCTGACACACTCATTGTCGGTCAGCGCACAAGCTTGCACAATCACAACCATGCAGTCCATGCCAAAGTGTACATTCGCCTGCTTTGATGGGCAGCACTTTGTGTCATGACAATATGCTGTCAAGTGCTCTCAACAGCATCATAGCAGCTGTGCAACAGAGCAAGCACTTGCTGCAGCAGTGTAGGGAGGATGAGCAACATAGAGCAACAGCTTGTCTATATCGTGCATCACAGACAGGCGTACAGTAATCTCTTGGAATACAGACACAAGATATAAGAACATTCTTGATGTAAGGACAATGCGGCTGGGGACCAAGCACTGCATTCTGACTACAGTGGTACTTTTGAGTGATAAAATTTCAATGTAAGGACATTTTTCTTGGTGTCCAATACAGTTGTTATGTCGAGAGATTACTGTACCTTGTCGTCAGAAGCTTCTGTTTCTGTAGCAAGCCTGTGCCTGACAGCTTGCTGTGCCTTCTTGCGTAGCCCTTCAGCTTCAAACTGCCCCTCCTGCACAAGCTTTTCCAGCCCTGACCTACAGACAAAGCAATACAGTCATGTGATGAGTCATCAAGGTGATGCACTCACCTGCAAATCCTGCAAATATGATCAAGCAAATGCCAAAAAGACAGTCAGCCAAGCATGTTTAGCATCAAATGACTGCCAACACCATGCTTCAAAACAACAGATGATCATGCGCTGCGGGATGGATGAGAAAATGCACCACAGATTCTGTACTAGCCAGCATGCTCTGGTGAAATTTTGGGACGAACTGGAGATGACTACGCATGCAGTCCAGCCCAAATTTGCAGCAGAGCATGCTGGCGCACAGACACCGGCAGCATGGCTTGCATCCAGGCAGAAATACAGCTGAGCCAACACATCCAAAAGCAAAATGGCTCTTTTGCTTGCACACAGTGACTCCAGCCATTTCCAGACAAACTGCACTTCTGCTGACATCACGCGCTCTTGAGTGCTGATCAACCAAGCCGTTGCAGGGACCTGTGTTGACTTTTGTAGCACAGCATCGCTCAGGCATCATGCTGTTGTCTCTCACATGACTGATGAACAACAATGCAAGAAACTGGGCTGTGCAACAAATACGTACTACTAACAGACCACACCAGTAGAGACCGGGGATTTGCTGCCTTCATGGGCACCCACGATATCGATGACAGCTGTATATTATCAAACACATGCGGCCAGACGGCATTCTCACAGGTGATGTACCCTTAGCTGATCATGTCTGCCCATCGTCATGCAGGAGATGCCGCAACAGCGGCTTAGGAGGAAACAGGCCTGCACAGGTCTCACCTTGAGGAAGCATCACTACCATCTTGCTGCATGGCTTGCTGCATCTTGTTGCCAGCAACAGATACAGCCTGCTTGAGCCTCTCAGGGCGTGCTTTGCTATCTGACAACTGCGGCCTGCCATTGCCATTGTCATTGCCGTTTGAACCGTTTGAAGACCTGCCTTGCGCTTGATTCCTGCTGCCATTTGAATGGCTGCTGAAAGCTCCATTGCTGCTGCGTGAAGAGGAGGAAGGGCCGCCTCTTCCACTTGTGCTAGCATGCCTGTTGCTCTCCTGCCTGCTGTCACTTTCATCATTTGAGGAGCTCAAGGGGCTTTGCTTGCTGTCTACATGACGGCCTTGTGGGTTCTGGACAGGTGCATCCTTGTCTGAAACTTGCTGCCGGGGAGGCGCTTTGATGCCAGGAACAATCTCTACAACACAGACAGGAGATTTGGTTGACTTACAAGTTGCTGCTGACAAGCTTCACAACTGCATCAGTCAGGGGAGAGCAGAAAGATTGACTGCCTGCTTCAGGGCAGAGGACTCTGACATGTTTCGGTCAGCCGCACTTGGCATGGGTTCTAGGATGTTTCAGGTTACTGCATTTGAGGGCTGCTGCTGTGAAGCAATGACCAGCGGGATGCTCTGCCAAGTGGGCAAGCTAGCTCTCAATGATGCCCACACACAATGTGCGCTATAAGGCCAAGCCACCAATGTAGTGATTGAAGGTGAGGGTCATGACAACGCAACAGACAGAGCGAGCGCCCGTTGCTTTGACACAACAGCTGCATGGATCTATCTGATTTGTCAAGGGGCCCATGTGACACACTCGGTGCAACACTCTGTGACACAAGAGCCGCATGACACATCAGACAAATCCATGCAACTGTTGTGTCAGAGCAGAAGGCACTTGTTCTGTCTGTTGCGTGAGAGGAGATGGCGCCTTTTGGCTGCTGCAACTGCTAGCTTGCTTGAATGCGTAGCCTCATAGAACCTCATAGTTTTGCAGCACATCATTTGTGCCCTTGTGCAGCATTGTGCCGCTGAGCAGCAGCTGAAAAGAAAAGACAAGTCAAGTCTGCGCCGGTAGGCATCATGACGGGAGCTTCTGTCTAAAGAGGCAGCCTGGGAGCAGCAGCTGACTTTTGTAAAGGTGCAAACCTTTAGTCTTCTGAGCAGCCGACTTGATAGTCAAGCCATCCACACCCACAGGTGGTATGTACTCCAGTGCACCATTTGCTAAGCTGAAAGCTGAAAGCAATTCTTCCCCAGTTTGCTGTAACTCTGCTCTGCAACAGCAAAAATATACCAAAACTTGCGTCATCAGCTTTGTCAGGAGTTTCAGCTGAGCATGGATAGTAAGATACATGCCACATGATACACTACAGGAGCCAAGCATGACACTTTGAAAGCATGTTGGATGGGTTGAAAGACTTTTGTGCAGTTGCACATGATTTCTGGCAAAGCATACAGTGTGTTGGTGCCTTCATGAATGCGCTTGAAACAGCTCACTTGTAAATCGCTTCCAAGCTTGCAAATACAGCTGAGATTTCTTTCCACTCATGGCTGGGCAGGAGAGACTGCAAGGCTTGCCAGGCTTCCTCCCTTGAGGCAGGCAGGTGTGTCTGCCTTTCTACCCGAAGCTTGGTCCAGGTGGTGCGGCCATCTGTCCTATTTGCTGGCTGCTCACGCTGCTCCCCTTTACCCTCCGGAGAGGTGTCTGTTTGACGTGAAGACTTAGACGTGCTGTTGCCTGCCCGTATCACGCATCGCTGACCCGATGTTCGGCATGCATATCTGCCGCCGGGCTTGGCGAATACGCCGGTAGCTTTGTTGCGATGCTGAGCGAGACTGTGATTGATCGGCTTTAGCAGCGAGCTGGAGCTGCCTTGCATTGTCGCGTTTGACAAGGAAAACCCCTGTATTGGGTGTCAGGCTCGTATGCCAGACGAATTGACGAATGCAGCGACGCCCAACGTTGGGAGTAAGGCAGCACAGGTCCTTGATGACCGCAACCGCCCCTCGGATGGCACTCAGAGCGGGTCATACATGTTGATCAGCGCACTTTCAGCAGTCAAAATCGACGCATGCAAAGGCAAGACTGTCTGCTTTGGGCTGTTTGAGCACTTGAATGGTTGCTGAAGATACTTGCTTTGACCTGTCCGCTTGCAAGCGCTCGCGAGCGATCTTGCGCACAGGCAGGCAAGCTTCGGAGGCGCGTGGAACGTGATTGCAGCCTCAAAATTAATCACGCTCGTCGCACCGGCAACGCGCCATGGATCAGAGCCGTGTCCCGAGCACTATATGCCATTCCAGCTTGCATGACTGGTCAAGTGCATGAAGAGGAAGAGGCATAGTAGCAGTTCGAGACAGTGCAAGCGGAAGCCCCCCGACTTACAGGTCGGAACGAGCATTTGCAGCAGGGATCAAGGCAGCGTCGTCGCCGAGTGCCTCAGTCTCAGAAAGTCAATCGACGCAGGGTGTTGCCTTGAAAGTTTCTGTGAGCGAGTCAATTTTGAAAGCAGCAGTGCAAGACGTTCATGCACGTAGCTGGTGAAGTGAGATAGCTACCGCGGGACAGGGCTTCACGATGTCCTCGGAAGCTGTAGGCATTGCGCATGGTGATCTTACGGAGGTGGGTCGGGTGTCTGTGTCAACAAGGCGCATTTAACCTTGATTCAAGCAATTCAGCTCAACATACACCATCACTGCATATGAAGCTGACAGGTTTTGCATGCTTTTTTATGCTGGAAGGCCTCGCCACTCTGCATTGGTCCCTGTGTTGGCTCAGGCAGCTGCTCAAGATCGCGTTGCCTATAGAGTTTGCTACTGACTTAAGTGCCACTTCAACTTTGTGCAACAGTTGGAGTTGTGCTGCTGCAGTTGTTTTCACGACTATCAGAGAAGCGCATTGCGGTTGAGAAGGAGTTCAGTAGGATCCCTGCAGCACCCAATGCATCCAAAGACATTTTTGCGCTATGTCGTGGTTTCGAGAGAGCTTTTGCTCAAACGCTGGAGGTATGCAGAATTTCACACAATTATCCCTGCAAATGCTTGCTTGCTTGCTTGCTTGCTTGCTTGCTTGCTTGCTTGCTTGCTTGCTTGCTTGCTTGCTTGCTTGCTCGCTACCCACTCTAACCTCAAGGCCATTGCCTACAGCCAAAGCAAGCAGGACATGCATGCTAGTAAGGCAGCTGCATCACCTTGCAAAGGTACTTCAGCTGATGCCTGCCTGCAGACGGTTGGCTACTCAGCAATGATCAGAGAAGCCTTCCAAGGAGACAAGGGGCTGTCAGGCATTGTTAGAAAGCTGCCAATAGAACGGCAGTTCAGGCTTGACAATGTTAAGACGGTGAGCTCCAGTGCTGCTGGCACTTTGGACCAAATGATCAACTGTCCAGCGGCAAGCCTGCTGGTGTCCACAGCATATCTCCTGTCGGCATTGAGCAGAGCTTGTGCAATCACCTTCGCAAAGCAAATCTTGTTCATAACAATCTCTCTTTCAGCATACAATCGAGCAGCAGGAGAGGGCTTATGCAAAGTGTGTATCAAAATTTACAGGCGCTTGCCTTCTTACAGGTCTGTAGGGAAGCTGACGGTTTCCAGAGAAGTCTGGTCTCTCCCGAGGCTGGCCTCAGGCGTCTAGTGCATGATTCAGTGGATACAGTGCTAGCGCCAGTGGACATGACAGTACGGCGGGTCCATCAAGTCTTGATGGACGCCTCCAGGTCAGGCAACTGTAGTATCAAGGCATGCAGCAAGACCTTCCTGCTGGGTGGCAACCAGCTTAGGAGACACTGCTGGCAGCCATTGTTGCATGCATTTGAGCTAGCGTGATTTTTATGCACCAGGAAACAAGCCCTCTGTTGGCATATGGCTGTTGACGACATTTTCAGAGTCTCCCTGCAAAATTCCAGCCCAGAACACCATCTGCTCAAATTCAACAGCACATGCATGTCTACGTGGTGTGGCCTGTATATTTGATGTGCAGCAAACTACTAGTTGCAGTACATGCAGCTGTTTGAGATCTGTATGACACCTGTGCAGGGAAGCTGCTGGCAAGGCCAGCGCTTATGCTGAGGACGGCACATACATGGAGACAAAGGAGCCTCTCAGGCTTCCAGCATTTGAGAAGGTCATTGGCTTTGCTGTGCAGAAGGCATTGGAAGATTGGAGAGATGAGGCCTTGGAAGGTGTGTTGTGCGCCTTGCTGTTGTCATTAATGTGTGCTGCATGGTGTTCATCTAATGCTTACTATGCAAGAGCAGGCAATTGCTGGAAATTCCCCTTGTGATGCAATCATGCAGACATCTTGCAATGCTGTTAAGTGGTTTGATGAGATCACATGCTTCATGCATCTGGCAACGTCTGACTGGCCACTGGTCTGCTTGACTTCACTGGCCTCAAGCTCATAAGTTCACGTCAATTTTCATCACAACTGCAGTCTGTGCTTGCGTATCTTTAAACACCTCCAATCATCACAACTCAAAACCAGCAGAGATCATTTGTTGACATGCATGCTGGCTATGCATTGTGTTCACTGGCCTTCAAAGAACTGTTTGCATCACCTTCCCATAGCTGATGACGTCATGTTGTGCTGCTGCAGTTGCCAAGACCCTTGTGTCCATGGAGCAGTCTTATGTCAGTGCAGCTTTCTTCAGACACCTCACCAAAGAAAGGCTGCAGAGGCATCAAGCTGAGCAGTTGCTGGCCGATGGTGGGTTGTGCATGCTGCATGTTGCTTAAGGCATGTATGGTGTCATTGCTGCACGTCTTGCAGCATGTCAAAGCTATGTCAGGAAGCACTCATCAGAAGACAGCTGAATCGTGAATGCCTGCACTCAGTTGTTCAGCCTGACATGCCAGGAAGCTGACTCGCGCATGCCTGCATGTCAATTGGCACAATGGCTCTGCTGACAGACGATTTGTTACAAATTGTTTATTGGAAAAACTGACAGCGTCAGATGCTATGTGTCTCCTGCACACTATCTCCTCAGCATGTCAATGCCGTCCGCAGCTTGTCCTGTTGCACAATCAGAACTGCAAAGCATTCACCATCAGAAAGCGCTGCACGCAGCATCAAAGCTGCACCATGCCTCTCACGACGCTGCACTGTTGCTTGCATGTTGGTTGCACAGCATTGCCCTTACGCTGCTGTATGCCTCTTACATTGCTGCTTTGTTGCTGTCAGGTGGTGGCGTTCCTGCCGCTGCAGCTGATGATGATGACTCGGATGACGATGACAGCACAGTGCGCAGCAGAGTGGACGGCTCTCCAAGTCTCAAGCGGAATGAGCTCCAGACCTATGAAAGCAATGCCAGCTCCAATGCAGGACCCCTAGCTGGGGCACTCACCATCCCATCAGCCGCCACAAAAAGCAATGACGATCCAGGTATCACCCCTTGTGCTGCAGAAGGGTGCATAGTTTTGTGCATAGCAGGAGATCAAGTGTACAAGCAGCAGCTGATGTTGACCAGACTGCAAGCAGCAAACAGTCCAAGCTAGCTTGCAAGTAGCAATTACTTCCAGCCAGATCACAAAGGAATAATTAGTTCCAGCAAGGCTTTAGGTAGCAGCCAATCAGCTAAGTCACAAGCAGGATTCAGACCCAGCTAACTCACAGCAGCAAACAGGTCCAGCTAGGTTAAAGCCTAGAGGACGCAGCAGGCAGCAGGCCAAGACATCGCCAGAGACTATGTTGTGTTGGTCCATCTGCCTCTCATCCGCTCAGCAATAACCTGGATGCCTTATATGGAAAAGCTTCTGGCTCACGTCTGCCTCAGCTACTGCATTCCCATATGCGCTCACAGCCTATTCACACTTCGGTTGTGCTTGCACGCATCAGTGATGCTGATGAGATTATACATATGCAGAGGCACACAGGCTGACATCAGAAGATGGTCAGCCAACTCACATTCAAAGACAGTTAGTCTGTGTATGCAAGCATCAATGTCTTGCTTATCGCTTTGTACACCTGCAGGGGAGCTGAAGACAGGTTATCTAGAGAAGAGAGTTGGTGAGCACAGTGGCAGGCAGAGTGTGCCGCTTGGAGAGTCCTTCAAGTGGCAGAAGCGGTACTTTGTGCTGACAGAGCCCAAAGGCATGCTGTACTACTTCAAGTCTGCTGATGACCCACCTAACTACAGAGGTGTCATCAACCTCAGGTACAGTGTTGTACGACTCAAGCTGCACAGAGGGTGCATGAGTTCACACTCAGCATGAGCTAATCATTTATAATCCTCACAGTCATCTGACAGCAGACCCAGCTCTGTCTGACGTGTAGCATCTCCTCAACCTTGTACGAAAGAAAGCATTGAGCACTGCCAAGGGCATCGTTGGCCCCATACGTCACATTGCTGTATTGGAATGAGCTCCCATGCTTGTCTGTCTTTCTGCGTGTCATCTGTGACGAAACATAAGCATATGTTGCATTACTGCTTCGATGAGCCTGTCCTGTTCTAGCAGGTGGCTTAGATTGCCATTCTTGCTGTGCTGTGCAGGGAGTGTCGGGTCCAGGATGTGACAGTAGATGGCACACCCATTGAGGAGCAGTCCCGTTCCAAGCAGGCAGCTGACCAGGCCTCTGGTGCAGTCTCCTTGCTCATCAAAATTGGCCACAAGGTATAGAGCTTCATGTATGTGATGTGTTGTATGCAAGATGCATGCAAGTGAGTTCTTGGGGTATCACTGCAAGCTAGCCAAGCCTCTAGTGCAGCATTCCTGCTCATGAAGATTGGCCATAAGGTACAGGATTGCAGCTTGACTCTGTGTTACACGCATATTGTACCTGGTTCTTGGGATTATTATGGCAGCTAGCCAGGCCTTTGTTGCTCAAGCTTGGTCACAGGGTATAAGCCACCAGCTTGACCTGATGATGCATATCAGATAGGGTTGGCAAGACTGGCCTTGGGCCACACACAGCTAGCACCTGTGCTCACGTGGGCAACGAGTTCCATCAACTTGTGAGTACTTATGTGACTGCCATCAACTTATGAAATGCATTGGGTTCATGGAGTTGCCAGCTGGTCACAGCTGCTGCTGTCAACGGCCTGATCCACAGTCTCGAGGTGCGTTTGAACGATGCTGCTGGGCAGCACTTGGTCTCATAGCATTCGTGCCACCTTAGCAGGGGCAGCAGTGCCATGGAATCAGGCATTGCTGAGGCTGCATCCATGCCAAAGACTCTGAGAACAGGTCCAGGTTTACACAACATCAGCTGCATTTGTCTTCGTGGTTCAAATGCAGCTATGCAGCTCTGTGCTTGGCAGACGCCTGTGATCTGCATCCAATATCTGCTGCTCACTGTGGCATCTGCAGAAACTTCAGCATGCCAGTTTCATGACTTGCGCGAGTGCTCAATGATGTGAGTACATGAAAATTGCTGGATCAGCGACAAGCTACATCCAAAAGCAACAAGCCCTAGCAGCAGATACCTTTGCAGATGCATGCACGCTGCATCCCTGTTTACAGTACTGTGACCAATGTTGCCAGGTACTGAAAGACATGCATGCTGCAGGACACATCCCGACCCATTGTGAAGAACCACCATTCAGTGGTGCTGCGAGCTGAGAGCGCAGCTGAGAAGTACAGTTGGCTGACTCGCCTGCTAGCTGCATCTGGCAACCCCCAGGCTCCCAGGGCCACCCCCGGCAAGCCCCAGCAGGCAGCCAAACCCACTAGCCCTGAGCAGCCCAAGGTGGGTTTTGCATGCATGCTTCTGAAAGACTGCTGAATAGCATCCAATCAACTATGCTATTGCTCTCAAAGTTCAGCAGTTCAACTATGCTTTCCATGTCTGACAATGGGGGCCAGTAAGCTATATGCTTGCATCTAAGGGGTCCAAATTTGATCAAGGATGTATTGATCAGCGCTGCTCAATCAAGGGTGCTTGCTGATGCTCAATTAAAAGCTCCAAATGCTGACTGACTGACAGGTTGAGCTCCTCAGTTTGCTGGTTGGGAGTGACACGAGCAAGGGAGATGGCACACATCAATGCACAGTAACAAGCGATTGGAAAGCTTCTCAACAGTGTAGGTCTGACAGCACGCGTTGGCTTGCAGGGTGTTCTTCAGAACTTGACATCCACTGTGGGTTCAGCCGCTAGCACAGTCAGCAACACTGCCAGGTCTGCGGTCAGTAGGCTGACTGGAGACCAGCCTAGCGATGGCTTGTCGGGACTATCAGGAACCACGGTGGGCTTTCTATGTTTGCGCTGCACTTGTCAGCCGTATCTATGTAGCAACTGCTTACTGTTGTGATACTGGCCTGTGCATTATTTTCATGCTTTGCACAGCTGGCATACCAATCTTATGTGGAAAGCTCCTACCTCCTGCTAAGATTTTGCTGATTTGCTTTGCTCGTCTAGCATGTGCGCAAGTTTGCGTTCAGTGGCCATGCGCACTCTTCTCATGCTGTGCTGTTCAGACATGCCCGTAGGATGCATGAATTTGATGAGCCCTCCATGCAACGCCACCGTTGCCAACTTCCTGGCAGCACTGCATACAACTGATGCCAACATGGTGCTCAATCCCTGCATGACATGCTGTGCAGGCGCCTTTGACTGCCGACAACAGAGGTCTGGGCTCTGCCATTCTGTTCCATGAGACCAGTGGCATTGGACCTGAGCCCATGCTGTTTGGGGATGGCATAGCTGTCACACATCCAGGAGCAACAAGCGCAAGGGTGAGTTGTTACATCCACATCACCTTATGTCACATGTTGCAGCTCTTGACCAACAGCTTGTTTATGCATTCAATGCAGTGAGCATACATTGGTCAAGTACAACGAGTGTAACACTTGGAAGCAACTTGCTTGCATGCTACGCTGCCACATTGTGATAACAGTGTATGTCAGCCAAGTTGACATGCCATACCAGACCCGCAGTGCATTAGGTCTACTATCTGCTAATTGACAGTAGACTTGGTCCACCAACTGTGTGATAAGGACGTGACAGCGCTCTCGTATGGCGTGCAACTTGTGATGCATGCTCAACAATCCTTGCAGAAACCTGCAGCAACATAGTCAGGGCAAGCTGCTGCTGGCAGCAAGCCCTGCCATATTGAACGCCATGCACCCATACCTGGGTCAGGTCCATGACAATGCTGGCTGCTGTCCAAAGACGTGAGCATTTGTGGCATGTGTATATACATGAGACTGAAGCAAAATGTCTAAGAACGGTTGATCACAGCATGTTGGTGTGCGTTGCCTGCAGATGCAAGATGAGTTCCTGAAGCATCTGGCTGAAGACACAGTGCTGTACGTGCGCACAGTATGCAACACCATCATCATGGAAGTCCCCAAAGCCATTGTACACTGTCAGGTGCGTCCTAGCTGCATGTAGTGCAAGATTTGTATTGCCAGGAGTTACTGTGCAACGTGCTCATTGCGCCTCCTCGTTGATCCTGCATGTGAACAGACTAGACTGCTCAAAGACAGTCCCTTGGTGGCTATACATACCCAACAAGGCCTTTGGGCCTAACTAGCATGCGGTTTTATACTGTGTACTTGTGTATTGATCCTGTGTTTCCCGTACCTGTCTTTGGTGCATGTTGCGTTTGTTACGGTATATATTGCATTGTAGGCTTTTCAAGCTATTTCTTCAGCACCTGCGCCGTGCATCAACTCTGCTGTGACCAAAATTGCACACATGTCAAGGTGCTCCCTCTCCCCATATGCATCTCTGTCTGCGAGGTGTTTTGCTTCTATGCAACACACTGCTGCACAGCAGCTCAACATGCTGCAGACTGTTGATGTATTGGATGAACAGCTTGCACTGCGTCATGACTCAAGTCATGCTGCAATCACATGGGACATCAGCATTGTTGCCCTTTGCAACCCTGTGCAAGCAACGCACCAAGAGGTGGCAAAATGTGGCAGGTGTATCTTGCAGCAACACCACTCAGCTGCAGCGGATGCTACAACCACGCAGAGAAAGTTTTGGCAACAGTGCCAGCCCAGGGCTTGCAAAGACTTCATCACACCTTGAAGCGCTTGTTGACCCCTTGCCCTCATGCAGTTCAGCCAGTGACTCACTGCACCTAGTCTGTTTGCAATCTGCTTTTACAACAGCAGAAACAGAAAGACAGCAATCATTGCAAGTGTATGCAATATGTGCAGGTCAAACGCGCTGAGAAGCATTTGTTGGAGGCGCTGTATGGTCACATCAGCAGCCTAGGCAAGTTTGAGAGCGACACTCTGTTGGAGGAGGACCCAGACATCATGCAGCGTAGAGCTGCCACCAAGAAGGTGTGCAGCCATCACTCAGCATTTGCTGTCGTGATTGTGACAGACCATCACTATGTGATAGCAGTCAGATCTGCCCATGCATGCTTTTGCTTGTACTGATGATTGAGCTTGTGCATGTTGTCATGCGACCTTGCATGACCTATCAGATCATGCAGCTGCATGAATAATGTGATCATGCAGCGCAGAGCCGCCACCAAGAAGGCGTGTAGCCAACACCTGACATTGATTCTTGCGTCTTTGGCAGCCCAGGGTGTTTGCAGCAAACCATGACTTTTGCAGCCATGGTTTGGCACTCGTTTTGGGTGTTCCTGGACATCATCACTGCCCCACACAAATTCCAGAGCGCCACAATGATTTTTGACTCCAAACCAGATTCTGATATGCATGCATGAGCACTATTCTTTAGCAAAGTATGATACGAGCGTGTCTCTACTACCATGACGCTGTTGGTCCAGCTGATGTCTTGCTACTTCTAGCTGCTAGCTGTATTCAAGCTCTACTATAATCGTTCTCTGTGCCCTTGCAAATGGCTTCAAACAAGGCTCAATGAAATGTGGTGCCACAGGCTCTGGAAGACTTGGTAGATGCAGTGGGCGAGGTGAAGGCTCTGCAGGAGAGGCATGCGGAGGCAGACAGGAATGCACCCATTGAAGTGTCAGCGCAGGTACACTCCAGCTACCTCAATAGCTGTTGCCTTCACCGTATTGCCAGGCGCTGCGCTCTATGTGGCCCCTGCATTGATGCTAAGGCAAAACTTTGTGCTCACTCTGATGCTGGTGGGCAAGCTGTTGGGCTTTGCATTGACAGTGACAAACTTGCCAGGTTGGATTACAATGTGACTGTCATATGAATAGTCACAGACACAGGGTCCTGGTGAGATGTTCCATGTTGCACTGTTGCAACTTAGCTTGCCTTGCAAGCATAAATGCCACTTGATACACTTGCTGTCGGTGCAACAGCCCCATGATTGGGATCATCATTGCAATCGCGCATTGCAACGAGAAGATTGGGTATCTTGCTATATCAAACCAGCATGCTGCTCTGCCCAGTCGAGCGTGCTGCAATGACCTGTCTCTGTTGCAGCTGCTGGAGTTGGCAGGCATGAACAAGCTGGTCCCCTCCCCACAGCGTCAGGCAGGCAGCCAATCCCGTTATGGTAACTATGGTCCAGCCGCCTTAGCCAGCGGCTCCCCATCCCCACCAGCTAACGGGGGACCCCCTCCATTGGCTGGTGGCCCGTCTCGGCGTATCAGTGGGGATGTGCGTGGTGCTCCACAAATGGCTATCCCACAGCAGATGCCTAATCAGCCTGTCAGGTAAACCACTACTGATCAGCTCTCAGATGTTGTGAAACATGAAGTGTGCAGACCCCATATGCAATACATGGATTGTCCTTCACAACTGCCCAGCCAAGCTGCACACAATGATTGTACGTTTGCCAACAGGCACATCTTGCGATGATACATGTGCTTCAATGCAGAGCGTTTGTGGATTCAGCCAACAGCTGAGATGTGCATGCGCTTGCAATCCATACCATCATGTGCTCAAGGTATTTCTCGTCATTCATTTATATAATGAGCATGCGTTTTGTTGAAACTTGCAGTCGTACCAACAGCGCATCACAAAGGCAGATGCTCAACAGGCCTCCCTCAGGCCGTCAAATGGCCCCGCAAGGGGTCAATCCCAGCGCAGTACCCCCCAGTGCAAACTGGGGGTCAGCCCCACAACCCCAGTTTCAGCCAGGCACCCCAGGCACGCCCGGAACCCCACCACCTGGAGTTGTTGTGCCCCCAAGAAGAAGACCACCGCCAGCTCCACCAGCGCAGTAATGGTAGTCAGAATCTTGGTGTAAGAAGTAGTGGCGCTCGACGGAGCTGTGCACGGCAGGCTAGGTGAACAGGATGATCTGATGGACTCTGTTTCAGTGGGGCTGTCTGAATGTTTGGTTCACTTTGTCTGCTGTGTACATGTGCGGGCGACAGCTTGCACAACATTGACTGGTCCGTACCAGTAAACGAGAAATTCTGGAAGCTTTTGACCTTGTTTCAACACAATCTGAACGTGTGCATGCTGCCCAAAGGCCATTTGTAAGCAGGTGTGCGTGGCCGTGTGCACTCTATGCTAGAATTGCGCAACAAGGCGCAGCCGAAAGTCTGTGAAGCAATGCATCAAAATTGTAATTGCAATCAATACGCTGCGATCGTAAAAACGTTGCACTGGACTGCTTGAGTTTCGGTGGCATTTGCCGTATTACGGAATTTGGAGCGTAGCTCCCGGCAGCTAGTAAGCGCACTGGCAAGTGTAGCTGGTGCCACGAGTGGAACAGACCAATTGGTCAAGCACGCTGCACCTGCAGCAGTGCAACGCCATTTGCGTTGCTGGATTTTGCGTTTAGTGATATATTCTAGGGCCAAGTAGAAGGTCGGTCATGTCACAACAGGCAACTGAACAGCCTGCAAGTTCAGCTCCTCCTGCTCCTGGCGCGCTAGGAAGGTCTTCAGGAAGAGGGAGAGGCCGATCACGAGGCAGAGGTCGTGGCAGAGGCAGGTCTGGCAGGTCGTCAGATGCTGCTGGCTCCTCGTTTCCACGCTCTGATCAGACTGCACAGCTGGCTACGGGTGCAGCCTCTGCTGGTGAACAGCCTCCAGTGACAGCCCCAATCCACACTCAGAACAACGCGGGGATCCAGTCAAATAGCAATACTGCAGCCGCCGTGGGTAGTCAGCAACAGCACTCTGAGCCTCAGTTTGGAAATGCACAGCAAGCAAGGCAGCAACACAATCGGCAAATATCACGGGGGCGTGGCAGGCACAGAAGGACAGGACAAAGGTCTGATGGCAGTCAGCTGCATGCTGCACAACCTGTCAGTGGCATCACCAATTCTCAGACACAGCAGCTTTCAGACCAGGCTCAGGACCTGCCAGACTGTGTCATCTGCTGTGAACCATTACAGGTAAGTCAAGGCAGATCCATCTCCATAGCGTGTCTGCCAGCATGCTTGGCTTGATGGAGTGTTGTTATGAGGCTCCCTTGTCCATCGCAGGTGGTGTCCATTGGCAGCTGCAACCATAAGGCAGTTTGCGCAAGGTGCAGCCTGCGGCTGATCATGCTGTACAAAGATACAAGATGTCCGCTGTGCAAGACAGACCTGAAACAGGTCAGTCTTGACTGTAAGCTGGAGATCCTCTATCTGGCTGAGTTGCTGCTGTCCGGCACAATGCTGAAACTTGGCACTGCAATGTGCATCTAGCAGCTCTGATAGCTCTACTCACGCAGTTGCAAATGCTGTATCTGTCTGGCAAAGCTGCCAGAGACAATCTGCTGCTATATCGCTCTTGACGCTGAGGCCTTGATATCCTGAAGCTGTACCTTTCATCCTTGTCATGGGTGCTGCTGCTTTGCCTGTCAGTTTGCCTGGGCATGTGCAAGGGATGCAGTGGCTCAGTCCACCCATTAGGCTGCCAAGCCTCAGTGTCTCATTCAGATTTGCTGCACAGGCTTCAAGTGATGTTGTCTTTGATGACTGCGCAGGGACAGCATGCTGCACCACTCATGGCGCCATGATTTGCAATGCATGAACTGTTTTCTTGCTTGCTTGCAGGTGGTCATGACTCAATGGACAGACCCAGAGCCAGCTGACTGGTCACAGCATGCAAGCAGGCTACACCAGCTCTGGCACAACCAGAAGTGGTCCAACAGCATCTATATTGATGACAGGCAGACTCAGGCTTCTGACCAGCAGACTTCAGCCCCCTACACTGCTCTGCACAGCCGCCTGCAGCACATTGCAGCAAGGGCTTGCGGGATTTGTGACCCTGACGGCCACCGCTCATTCCCATCCAATGCAGCTTTGATGAAGCATGTGACCAAGCAGCACGGCCTGCACATGTGTGCTGTCTGTCTAAATGTAAGTTGTCCTTGCACTGCGAATTTGTGCATGCCCCACATTTCACTGATCATGGTGACATGGTCATCATGAGCTCGTTTGCCTGTCATGTCGCAAAGACCATCTCTATGCTGACTGGAAGTATGATCTGCATGTTGACTCATGCAGCAACAAATGTCAGCTGTTGCAAGCTTATGCCTGATCTGACACCAGAACTGCTTGTGCCTACAGAAGGTGGGTACTCAAGCTCCCTTACTTTGTGTCAAATCTGTGACACATATCATCAGCACAGGCAATGCATACATGCTTGAGGATACTCTACGCTATGAGCTCAAAGTCAACCAAGCATGGGCCAAGCATCTTGAAAGAGCCAGCTTTGGACTCCATGTGCTATTCAGGCGCAGCGGTCTTTCCCACTGGAGCTGCCACTTTTCAGCAGTCACAAGGAGCTGCAAGCCCATCTGGCCTCAGCCCACTCCTTCTGCAGCTTCTGCAAGATCCACTTCTTTGGAGGCGAGGAGCTGTGGCTGCATGTGCATGACCACCACTTCACCTGCCAGCTGTGCCAGCGCCATGGGACACACTCACACTTTGCCACTGCTGAGGACTTGACTGAGCACCTCAGGTGAATGCCACTCTAGTCCTTTGTTTGCGACTGTGTCATCTGGTTACTTTTAGTTTGCAAAAACACTTCGCTGAGCACCTCAAGTTGGCGTCATTTTAATCACTTGTGGTTTGCCGTCATTGTGGGCTTGCATGAGTATAGCAGCTCAAAACTGCTAGCAGCTCAAAAGTGGTAGCAGCTCAAAACTGTTGTGCCCACATGACCATTTGATTTATGTTCCTTGACTTGTAGACCCTGCTTCTGGCAAACAGCACAAGTTGGCCATCATGCGACCTCAACTATGCTGTTAGTGCCTTGATGTTGATGATGATTATGTGTATGCATTTGGACTGCTGGATAGATGCAGCTGAGGACATCATTTTGTGGGTGATCTCAGTCTGCTCATGGCCTTCAACAGCTGAAAAGAGCCTGCTGTGCACAATTAACGTTGAAGCATGCTCGCAGGCAGGACCACTTCCTGTGCGTTGAGGAAGAATGCCATGACTGCTTTGTGGCATTTGATACCCTGCAGCAGCTGCAAGAGCACCACCGCCACTTTCACAGCCACAGCATGCCTAGATGGGACCCCTCCAGAGCCCGCCACGTTCCCCTCTCAGAAATCTTCCCTGCCCTGGCGGTCACTCATGATAGGTATGTGGTGTCACTACACTCTCTGCTACAGTGCATTTTGGCGTTGTGAGCGATGGATGCATTTGCGCACATTCATAACGATTAACGCTGTCAGTACACTGCCTGCCAGAAGCGCCTCTTTGAAACGTGTTTCATAGTTTGTGTATTGGGCAGTCTTGGAAAGCCATGAACCAGATTGATGCAGCTCACCAATGTCAATACCATTGCTTGCGTGCAAAGGACCATTGCAGCTGACTTTTGGACAACTAGGCAATCTGCTTCTGTGTTTTTCGCACAGTCTTGAGACTGTGTATGCACTTTTGATCAAGCTGGTTTGATAGCTGTTCTTCTTGCAAATGAGTATTTCTTCAATGCTTCCAAGCTTTCATTGCTTGCATGCTATCAGCACGCTGTGCCCTGGCAGCTGCATTCCAGTCAGGCAGTAATGCAATGACGTGCTGCATTGAGCGCTGTGCATGGTTAAATCCTGTCAGATGGCTCAGGCATGCTTCTTGTCCTGTCCACAAAAATGTCCGCTCCTCTGCGTAGGCCCAGAGGCCCTGCAGCACGGCGGGGCAGGCTAGGCAGGGGTAGGGGGCCAGGCAGGGGTGACCGTCAGGCTGGTGCAGATGGCATCCCATCCGATTCAGAAAATGAATGCTCGAGTGCTGTCCCACAAGAGCTTGCCAGACAAGAGGAAGGTCAGACTTCCTTATTTCCAATGTTGGCGCCAGAGTGTAGCTTTGTTGTCGGCGTGCTGCTTTTGATCATGCTCTGGCAGCAATCTTGTTCAGAGCTTCAACGCCCTGTATCAAGCAAGTGGATTGGGACCCCGCTATCAAACCAGCTGCAAGCACTTGATGGTCAAGCTGCAAATCACAATATGTAGCAGATTGCTCCATTTGCATGCATGCAAAGCGTGAAAGGTCCTGCAACCAGATGTCACAGGTGCTCAGCCTGCTACAGATTCTTTTGGCTTGCCAAGCGTAATCGCACCGCATAGCAGCTTGCACTCTGAGCTGGATGATTGCCACTAATGTTGTTGATCGACAGGGTGGCTGCACACACGCGTCACACAGTCAGCTGATGCTGACCCTCGAGCTGTGAAAACAAAGCCAGGTAGAGGGAACCAGCACAAAGTATTGACTGATTGCATTACAGGTGGCATGACAATGATTGATGATGACTTTCCACCCATGGCTGGTCAAGCCCCTCAGTACTCTAGGGCTGCAGCCCTGCAGCAAGAGCCCCGACAGCAGCAGGAGGCCTTCCCTGACCTCCCCTCAGCATCTGCACCTGTCAGCACCCATGCTGATGGGCTCAGGCAGCCTCGCACCAGAAAGTAAGCAAAAGAGCACACTCTTTCTGTCTACAATGCAATCAGCTTGCTAAAAGTCAATGCAACAATGGGAGTCTGTCTGCTCTGGCACTCTGATTTTGCTGATCATTCTGTTTGCATCAAGTAAGGCATCAAGTTAGGCATGACAAGTGTTTGTTTTTGGTGTGATGGGCACTTTGCCCCACACAGAAGGGTGTTGTTCAATTGCAGATCTGAATGCTGGATTAAAGTAGGAACACAAGGGTGTTGCTGATGCACATAATAAACAGAGCCATCTGCGCAGCAGTGTCACACAAATTACAGAAAGCACATACGATGTGACATCACACTTGAATGCCTCCTGCAGCAGAAGATTCAAAGAGTTGCAAGAGGCAGCAGCCGTCATCGTGTTGTACTCATTTCACGTCACAATTTGGCAGCATTCTCTTTTGCTGATCCGTTTTTCGTTTTGCTGGCACAGGGATGCAAAGCCACTGGTGAAGGTGACAGTCAAGTGCCCATGTGGCAGGAGGCAGAGTCATCAGGTGGTGCAGGATGGGCAGCACCCAGCGGCCCTGCCCTGTGATGCATCCTGTGTGTCAGCTGGCAGGCAGCAGCAGCTGGCAGGGGCCTTTGGGGTTGCAGACCCTGCCCACCATGTGACCTCTTTTGATAGGAACAGGTCAGCAGTCCAGCTCTGGCTTAGACCTGTTTACTGCCCTGTGCTACTGGAGCAAAGCACATGCTTGCTGGCATATCATTTGAGGTTTGAGGCCTGTTTACGTACCTATTACACACTGTTGTGCAAGCTTTGCATCATGCGCATGTGTGGTGCACACAACTTTCTGAGCAATAGCTGTTCATGCTGCCTGCGGCTTTGCAGCAACGAGTCACAGGTGCCGCGATCGTCAGCATACATGCAATGTCAACACGTCTGTTATACAAAGCACAGACTTGGCCACAATTGTACGCCCGGTCAGCAACATAGCTTTTAACACCATAGTCAATCGATACCTGCAGGACGCCAACCTACAGCTCTCTACTGCTGACCTATGCCTGGTCCAACAAAGACTGGGTTCAGACCTTGGAGCGCCAGCTGGCAGCTTTCCTAACAGCACAAGGCAGCAAAAGGCACAGCCTGCCACCCATGCCCCGCCCACAGAGGGAGGTTGTGCACCACCTGGCAGAGCAGTATGGTCTGGCCAGCTCCAGCTACAAGCAGGAGCCCCTGCGCTATGTGGAGCTCTTCAAGCTGCCTGCCTCGTCTATCCCTAACAAGTAAGCGCTGCTGATTGCATCTGTTACAATAGTGGTCCTGGGATGATTTTTGGGAGAGAGGCTTGCATGATGATATGATGGCATGAATATTTCCTGGCCTCAATTGTTTAGGCAGATAGGCATTGCATCTTGCTGGTTGCGTGTCAAAAGCTTGACTGTTTTGGCATCTGTTATTTGCCCATAAGTGTTTTCCAGAAGCAGCTTGGTTTAGGCTCCTGTGCAGGCAAAGGCTAGCTCTGCTCATATTGTGTTGAATGTCTGCCTTTCGCATTCTCACAAGGTCGCTGAATGTGACTCATTGCTTGACATCATTTGGGTGTGCAGGCTGCTGTCAGAGATTGTGAGGACAATGACCTTGGAGGACATCACCAACATGGCTAAGGCAGTGCAGGGCCACCCTCTTAAGCTCACTGACCTCTCCAAGGTTTGCTCCCTTTCGCCTGCTGTACTGATTGCACAGTCACGGGTTGAGATGTCAATTTGACATCTAGAGTTCAGGGTTTGCTGCAAGCAGGGCCAACTGTATTACCAGTGCCACCCTGGTTACTGGTCAGATATGCATTGTAGTCATGCAGCATTGCATCTGTCAGCGACTGTGCCTGTTTGCGTCAACATGCATGATACGTTGTCATCTCCTTAGGTCATCCATCAGACAGCTGCTTGGAGATAGAATCTGCTGCACATAGGTACATATAATTATTTGTGTAGATTGTGTCCTCGCAGCCTTTTTGAGGTATCACAATATGACATGATATTGTGGCCCTTGTGACTCAAGCTTGTGTGTACAGGATGTGGATGTGCAGTGGTTTATGAGGCAGTGGGAGGGACAGTACAGCATCCAGTGGCAGTCTGCCCAGGAAGTCATCGTGCGCTTTGCCTCAGCACAAGCCCTCAAGGAGGCCCTCACTGCCCTGGGGGGCGGCATCAGGGGGGTCTTCAGGGTGGACAGAGGGTATACAACAAATTTCTATATTCCCACAGCATTAGAGCAGACTGTCTGCGTGACACTGAGAGCAGCTCAAAGCTCAAATGATTGCTCTGAGCAGCAAAGCATTCGGCAAGAGTACCAACTGCATCAGTGCGCGATGCATGCAATCTGAAATGCACTGCTGGCAGAGCGAGGGGCACAGGATTGATGCCTTGTCACTGTACCCAAAGCTGCAGATGTTAAAGCCAGTCAGTGAGCCAATGTTTGGCACTGCAGGGTGTCATCAGCAAGCTTGCAGGGGTCTGTGCCTGGCCAAGCCTTTGCTACCCCCTCAGCTCCCCCTGCCAGGCCTGCTGCACATAGTTCACACCAGCAGCCTGCCTCACAAGCGGCCAGCTCGAGTGACTGGCAGACGGTCAAGGCCTCAGGCAGCAGGCCAAAGGGCAGAGGGCAAGAGGCAGAACGCAGATCTGCCCTCCAGGGCAGGGCAGTCCCAGCTTATGCCTCTGCCAGTCCCTTGGACTTCCAAGAGCCCTGGAAGGATGAGCCAGGATCATCCAGCGCTGGCAAGCAGCAGCGCAAGCAGCTGCCAGTTGCGATGCCAGCAGTGTCAGAAGATGATCTGCCAGAGGATTGGGAGGAGGCTGCCTCAGCCGCTGACAGTGATGCGATGAGCGCTGAGCGCATTGAGCAGGACGCACTGCAGCAGCCACTGGATCAAGTAGCAAATGATACAGCAGTGAGGAGTTCTGCAGAAGCTGCTGAGGAGGCTACATCACCTCATGCTTCAGCTGCTGACATCGCAGCAGTATCTGATGACCCAGTAGCACTAGAGCCTCTGGCAACAGACACATCATTGACTGAAGGCTCAGCTGAAGACAACACAGCAGCTGCTGAGCAATTGACAGCTGAAGCCCCAGTACAGCCTGAAGCACACCCTGCAATTGGAGATGCGGCTGAGGCTACAGCCAACCATAGGCAGCTCACATCATCCCCCCCTGAGACTGCTGCTGCTGCCAATGCTGATGCCAATGCTGCTGCTGATGCCAATGCTGCTGCTGAAGCCAGTGACGCTGCTGATGCCAATGATGCTGCTTCTGCCGATGCTGCCCCAGCAGAGCAGCAAAATGGTGATCACAAAGCAGACCATTCAATAGCTGCATCCGCAGCTCATGAAGCAGATGCACCTTCAGCTGCTTCAACTCAGGCTCTTGAAGTTGACACTGCACCAGCAGACCAATCACAGCAGTTTCAGAAGAAGAAGTAGCATCAGCAAGTAGTAAGGATGATGGTGCTGCAGTTAGTGTTGCGCCAGCACAGCAGCCTCAGGCTCATACAGCCTCACCAGCCTCACATGCAGAGGCCAGTGTCAGGCATGAGAAGTATTTGCCTGATGATCAAGTGGTGCCGACAGCTGCTCAGCATGATGTGCTCTCTTGAGCTGAATATCCACTTGAGTTCATGACTGCTCCAGCAATCGCATTTGTGCCTTGCAATGGTGGAAGCATCAGTGGTACTCCGCTAGACGAGTTGACGATGGGCCCTGTCAGGCACAGCAACGACATGATTGGTGTGCGGATGGACAGTGGCTGAGAATAGCAGCAGCATCCTGCTGCAAGTGGCGCTATGCCAGAGAGGGAGGCATTGATGGCATGTTGACGATAGACATGGGAAATGGATGACTCGGCTGTGAGTGACCTTGCCAGGGCATCGCAAGGCATGCTTGTAACCAATGCACGTTGACCTATCCGCACAGACCTTTTCAGCAGTGTAACAGCAAAGCAGCTTGCTCTACAGGTAGTAGCATAGGGTGCAATATCTAGTAGGTTCACCTCAAGTCACTGATAGGCAAGTCGTGGAGTGAGTGTGCATTGGTTTACAGTGCGTGTCCAAGTGTGAGATCTACTCCTGTCTTGACCTGTGCCACCTGATTGGCAAACACAGTAGACCACCTACAGTCAGCTCATGTTGCTGCAAACGTGCGCAGGACCACACTCCTTGAATGCTAAATCACAGGGTGCTGCTCTGCATAGTTGACATGTGCCATGCATAGAGCCAACGTTGGTTGTGACAGACCGCTTGCCCAGGTCAAACAACCACATCTCGTGTGCTGCTACTGGACGTCCATCTGCTACTGGTTGACCTTGCTGCATGCACAATACTGCCTGCAACGCTACATTTGCAGATTGCACTTCTGATGCATCTGAGCAGTGACCAATAGATGACTTCAACAGGTAGTGAAGGTAGCCAGCCACTGCTGTGGACAGACAATGCTTGTGAGCCTGATTGATGACGTCTAGCATCAAGTCATTATCATTGCCACTGTTTGTAATCACTAGATGACAACAACATAATTGATGGCATTACATTATGTTTCTGCAAGACTTCTGCAATGCTGTGCTGTCCTGTCTGTGCAAAACTTTGCTATTGTGCAGGAGCAGAACACATGTTGAGCGCCTTGTCAGCTTGGATGCGAAAGTAGGACCTGCCCATGTCTTGCAAGATGTTTGAGTCATGACGCCAACAATGCGCTGGGGCTGAGTCTGTGGGGTCTTTGGCATTTCTGAGGTTCCGCTGCGGGTTCAGGGTGCCTGATGATGTGGACAACTCATAGTGATACAACCTTGGACCAAGCATGCTGAAACCATAGAGGCATGGCCAGCCAGACTCTGACTGCAAAGCTCGCAAGGTCTGTCTCATCAGCTGGTCTGCTGCCACTCTACTTCCAGGGTCGTCAATATGACTTGCTGACTTCACTTGAAGAATGAGTACTGGACTTTGCTCTCGTGCCACCAACAGAACAAATTCACTTTCAGCTGAACTGCCTTGAGTTGGTTTTACGCGGTGCGGCACAACATTCCAGCCCGCCTCCCAAGGAAAATAAAAGTCCAGAAGAGCATTGAAGGGTCCATACAACTCGCTTTCGTCAGAGGACTCCCAGTCCACCGCGTCAAAAAGCGCTATAAGCTTCGATGGCCACGGCAGTGCCATGCGACTGCGCTGCTTAGCTGTCATGCCCAACACATCCGCACTGGAGGGTCTTGCAATGCACGCCTCCCCGTCGGCCGCATCAAACGGCCCGAGACTTTATGTCGTCGTGCAGAAAGTGCCATGACAGCTGCTTTGACACGACCAGTATCCGAGAAATGTGAAGCTCAGCAGACACAGACAGAGCAGCCGACCGCGAGTGCTTGTGTGCCTCGTGCGGGAGAGCTGTGCTTGTGGATTGTGTGCGCTTTGTGGCTCAGCATTTTTACTCAGCAGCATTTCGCGTCGCTATGCCCAGCTGCTCACCCTGTCATGTGCATGCTTGCATGATCAGCTGCTAGGTGAGTGGTGCTGTTGTTGCACATGGCTTTCATCCTGTGCTGTTGACTTGGTCATTTGCTTAGATGCTGTCCTTTTGCAGGATGCCCAATACACTGCTGCATAAAGACCGACGTACATCGCTGGCAAAGACAGGGCCTAAAATCATTTGCAGAGCAGCTCTGCATTTGAGCTGTCCTCTCGGCTTTGTTACAAACATCTGAGCCGGTGAGTCACTTTATGCTTTGCACTGCAGGTGGTCATCTGCATGCTTGCCGGGGTCAGTGCCCAGCCATCCCCCAGCTAACCCGTCAGGCGCCCCTGTCAGGCCTGCTGCATGCAGCTCAAACCATTCGCCTTCCTCACAAGCTGCCAGCTCCACTGACTGGCAGACAATGAAAGCCTCAGGCAGCAAAATCAAAGGGCAGAGGGCATGGGGCAGAAGCCGAAACTGCCCCTCAGGGCAGGGGAGTTCCAGCTTATGCCTCTGCCAGCCCCCTGGACCATAAGAACCCTAGAGGGATGAGTCAGAATCATCCAGCACTGGCAAGCAGCAGCACAAGAAGCTTTCAGTGCCCATTACTAGCTGTTTGCACATGTTCTGTGCCCATTAGATACACATCGTACAAAGGCTTAAGGCTGCCGTGCAGGCATGACATCAGCTGTAGACACACCAGCTACTGCTGCGCCTGTCATTTGTTCATGTGAAGTGTGGGGGGCTGGCAGCTGATTCGCTCGTGCAAGGTCAGATGTAGGCCCCTGAATTACATCAGCTGAAGCTCCATCTGGTCCATGAGCTGCTGAAGCAGCTGTTAAATGTTCTGATGAGTACTCTGCCAAGTTGTCATCACGCTGCTGCTCTGCTGATGCAGCATTGGCGGCAGCAGCAGCAGCATCAACAGCAGCAGCAGCAGCAGCAGCAGCAGCAGCAGCAGCAGCAGCAGCAGCAGCATCAGCAGGAGACATTGCGGACTGGTCATGGTTGGCTACATCCTTAGCCATGATTGCACCTGCAGACTCTGGTACAAGCCTTAGTGAAGCTTCTGCTGTCAATCTGTCATCAGCTGCTGTTGTGCTTTGAGCTGTCATGGGTCCATCAGTCAATGGTGAAAAGAATGCTGCCAGCGGCTCAAGCGATGCCAGGCCATCAGCCATTGCTGAGCTTTTAGTGTCTGCTGAAGCATGGGGTGCTGTGTGCCCTTCAGCTGCATCTACGGAGCTCTCTGCAACTGTACCGTCTGGTCCCAGATCCAATGGCTGCAGCAGAGCATCCTGCTCAATGCCCTCAGCACTGCCAGGCAAAGCAATGGTCTGTGTGAACAAGAAGGTTGATAAGAGATCTCTAGAGTAGCATGCCTGCTAGAAACAGAAGTGCAACAGAAGAAGGTCCTAAGTTGAGCACGCACCAGCAGATTAGCAGTATTACATCAACAGACTTGCCAATGGGATAATTTGGATGGCAGATACTCTGACAAAATACGGTGAGTTTGGCATCTAAGAAAAGAAAAGTCTACGCCGTTAGGCGTCATAACGGGAGCCTTTGTCTAAAGAGGCAGCCCGGGAGTGCTGCTTTCAAAGCAGCAGATTGACCTACGAGGGGTCGGCCCTTTCTCTTTTGCGTTTTGATGTGTCCTACTTTGAGAGCCTTCTAGAACCTTTCTAGACTTGTTGATACTGTGTGCGCATAGCACAGTGTGTTCATGGCGTGTAATTTATGCACCTTGACCTGTCCACATCAAAGCTGTATGTACATTATAGTGGCAGAGCAGCTGGAGCGCTCGGTGTATTTGCTGGGTACCAGACAAGATTGTGGATTGGAAACAATTTGCTGAGCCTCCAGTGTGTATGACAAACGCGCTAGTCGTACACACTGCTTGTGTGTGCACAGAAATGCACTGTTCTGTTTTGATCTGGCAATTGCTGTGAGCTGTTGATGGTGCCACACCTTTCGCAAACTGCTTGATAGTACTCTGACGTTGTAAGAACACATGTGCACGAAATTCAAAGCAACATGCTGCCAAGTGCACCTGATACCCCTGCTGTAGAATCCATTGAAATTTGGTAAAAAGCGCACAAAAACCTTAAAACCCTACTCCTGCTCTGGCAGCTTCTCAACTGCAGCTGTGAGTTACTTCGCCAGGCTGTGGGGTGGCGCAGGACACTACTCACTACATCTGGCAATACAATGCAAGCCTCCCTACCGTCAGCTTTCAGGTCGTCCCAGCCAAGCGCTGCGAGGCAAAGATGCGCAAGACACATGTCAAGATGCTCTTGTTGGGACCTGCCTCGAACACTGGCTTTGATTTGGCTCGCTGACTGCAGGGACAACCCGCACGCTGGTGTTCAACAATAGGCAGCAGCCGATCAGCTTGACATTTCCGCCTTTCAGCAGGATGAAGTGGAACGTCTGTCAGATCAGGCTGATGCTGGGTCTTCTCAAGCCTCAGTCGCAACTTCAGCTGATCCCGTACCTAAATGGGTGCATTCTGCCAGTTGCGTCACAATTTGCACGTGATGCTTGACTGCAAGCTGACCCCGAGAGTTCTGCCTCCCTCAGCAGTGAGCACTCTCAAACGTTGACTGTCGTAGTGTTGCCCGCACACGAGCTTCTGTGTGTGATTGCAGACGAAGCTGCCAACACAACTCCTAGACCTCATCTTGTCCCGCCTTACAGATGGTTCTGATGTTGTACATGCCTCATGCATCAGCCAAGAATGGCAAGCAGCAAGCAAAAGACCAGAGGTGTGTAGCCTGCTGATGCAACAGATACTTCCCATGATCAGCCATGCAGGTGTGACTGGTGGGTCAAGCGGTCTCACAGCTTGCTGCCTGCACGGCACATTCCCATTACAACAGGCTGTGCAGGCTTTGCCAGTTCATGTGGGCAGTTTGACTTTAGTTACAGACAACTTCCCACAGACCCTGGCATCCAGCAGCTTTGCCAAGTTTACTGACCTGCAACAACTGGCAGTGCAGCACTCTTCTCTAGATGGAGGACATCAGTTTGTGTTTGACAGCACATTACCTTCTCTGAGGCATGTGGATCTAACCCCGATTTACAGCCGTGTGGGCACCGCCAATCCCTTCGCCTTGCAAGCGCTAAGCAGGTCTCTGCCTAGTGTGCAACACATGACCATTGCTGCATTCTTGGAAGATGGTCTGGCGCAGCATGTTCTGAACCTGCCACAGTTGTCGTGGCTGGAGCTGACACTCTTGAAAAGGTCACCTTCATCCAGTGATGATGAGGACAGTATTGCTCTCAGTATGGAGCAATGGCACTTGGGCAAAGGGACTCAGATCAAGACGATGACGATGACAGTCGCATCGGCAATGAAGGCTCGTCGGCCAGCTCCGAATATGATAATCACTTTTCTATTCCATCTGACAGCTGCTTGCAGAATATCACGCTTGCTGCGTTGAGCTGCCGCATCAGAGTGCGCTGCCACAAGACAGAGCCAATTGCACTTACTAAACGGCACGCTGCAGACAATGTTAAATTCAATGACATGCTGCACAATGTGGAGCATTTATCATGTCCCGGAATGCACATAACACAAGGCGGTCAAACAGTGTGGTAGTCAGCAAACTGCTGCACCGCTTCCCAACTATCAGAGTGATGATAGACAGTTGACCAGTACTCAACATTGTTGGATTGTCTGATCACATTGCCTGCCAAGTCATGCGCTATTGGATTGTGGCCCCAGCCTGGCTGGCTAATAATGGTCACTGTAGCTACAGAATTTTATGGGTTGCAAGCTGAGTGCTGTTCTTCATTATGTTGGGCAAACAAGTTTTTTGTTTTGACATTTGTAGCAGATATTGACAGTGTGATGAACATTTTATCTACAATCGTGGGTGTATGGACAACGTCACATGTATCTAGTCAGAGCAAACAGTGAGCAGGCACTTATCTTGTGCTAACTAAGATGACTTCATAACGATGCAAGACATTGTCGCCATTGAAGCCAGTATTGATAGTGCCCAGTTTTAGTGTAGTGAATCGCCTCCATATGTTTGAGTTAGCGTGACATGACAGGCCATTTTCACCCTTCGTTACCTTGAATGTTGCTTGGAGGTGCTGAGTCAGTGGTCTTTTGGTCCCACCACAGCATGCGCCTCCAGGTCATGCACCAATTCAACCATTTGCATAGACTAATCATCGTTGCAGCGATCCTGTTGTTGTGAGGATGTGCTATAGCTATCTACCGGTAGCTAGCACCCTTGCATGCATCGTTGCACGGACACAGCACGTTTCTTTCGGACATGGCCCGACACGCGTGTCGACCCAAGTACCCTGGATTGTTTGAGGGCTGCAGTTATAACATGCGCGCTTGTTTTGCGCAGCATGATCATTTGGGGGTGTCTCACTATGTCATAGACTGCCTGAATTTCATGGACATATAGTCATTGCCACAGTATGGCACATGTGACCAGCCTTGTAGGCTGGCTAAAGCATGTAAAATTACTCTCTCTCTCTCACACTCGTAAGCTTACGACGATTTGCCTTAAGGCAAATTACGTAGTACAGACTAAAATCCCGTTGTAAAGCCGTAAGCGTTTTGCATGCAATTTCAAGCGTTCTCAACACAATCAGGCATATTTACCCATTGCCTCATGAAAGCAAGCGAATTCAGCCAATTCTTGCATTTTAAAATGGTTTCGAAACTGTCTGACACTGATGACGTTGTCGCCACCATCAAAAGACTGAAAGTTACTGTTTTATGGCATTTTTCTGCAATTAAGTATGGCCGCGTCGGGCAAGTAGAAAGTTGCTACGGTGTGGCAATGCAGAGCATGCACAGCAAGTGACAGGGCTTAACACATCAGAGTCCTCCAGCTTGTTGCTTCGTTGTGTCTTACCCAACCATGAACATAGAGCTGAAACGATGCAAGACAATACATCAGGCTAAACATTCAATCTGCGCTTCGTATCTGAAAGCCTACTGCAAGAGACTTGCCCCTCTGCAGATGTTTTGTGACTGACTGCAGCATGCATTGGTATGAACAGTGCTGGTTGCAGCACTGTGATGAGGTGTGATGATGTTGGTCACAGCGATGATCATAGGCCCATAATGTCCATGCCTTGGGCTGCTTGTTGAATCTTGAGGTCCTCAAGCTGCTCCTTGAGAGCAACTCTAAGCTGCTTACGCTGATCAGCTGACAGGGCATGACTTGTGTTTTCTCGCACTGCATCACATGTGGGTGGGACAAATGGGATTGTCAGGCTTTCATCAGCATCATCATCATCATTGTCATCACTGCCTGACCTTGAAGCGTTTGCCTGTGACTCGTTATCCTGCACAACAAGAGTCTTTCCTGCTCACGCATTGTCTGCATTGGTGGTGGCACACAATGCATGAATAGCTGCAATTTGTGCCTCTGACTCTGAGCCCTCCTCTTCTTCAGAGGCTGAATCTGAGTCTGAGCCACTCAAATTCTCCCCATCAAGATTGTCAGTATGTTCCCCCTGGCCTTCATCTGCATAGCACATGACAGCATATTTGAGCAGTGTTCAGCACTTTTTAACTCAGACATAACGTGATATACAACAGAAATCTTGCAGCAGTGACACAATACGCTGCAGTTTGCACATAGTGAGCAGTGAAAAGTTCCCGTACCTAGCAGGAGCTTTTCTGCCAAAGTCTCGCGGAGCTCTCGCAATATTGGATTGCCTGGGTTCAACTGCAAGACTGCAGTGGCGCGCGTCAAGAATGCTTGTGAGAATATGATGCACCATCAATGTGCCACAACGTAGGCATTCAAGACCCGTTCTTACTTCGGTCTGCAGTCCTGAACGCCTCCTGAAAACTGCGCTCCTTGATGCTCTGAATCAAGGCTTGTTGCAACTGCGAAGCAGACGCTATGGTGTCACAAAACCTGATCACCTAGGTGTCCTAAGGGCAGATGCTGCGACATACCTGCAAGAGCTGCTGACCGTGCTGTTGATAATTCAGGCCCGGCATTTCAACACAGCTCGATCCCTGACAGCACCAGCTGCTGAAAGCTGAAGTGTTCACAGGACGCGATGTTCCGCGAGAGTCCCCTTGATGAAACGCTCACGTCTGTGAGTCTGTGAAGCTTGTGGCTTTTGTCATCTAGCACGCACGTACAAAAGCGTTACTCCAGCTCTTGCGCTGCGCTGGTGCCATAAAGTCTTCCTATCTCGCACCGCACCTCGAGAATAGGCAAAGCTCGCTATTTTAGTCGGATATCTTGCTGTTCGAGCTGCTTCCTTGAGACAACTTGTTGAGCATATGTTGTTGACACAGCATACAGCGCCACTGTCGCGCCCAACAGCATCTTCATTTCGCAAGCAGCAGCCTGCCAGCGTCAGATGTACATGTCAACGGGCACCCCTCGCCACTCCTTCACAGCCTGAGCCCTCTCGGCGGGCTGCACTTGCTTGTATATCTGCCTTGTGCGCGCTGAGCACAGCCAGTAAGGGGTCGCAGCACGTTTTCTAGCTCCGCGGCATTCTGCAACATATGCTGTGTTGTTATATTGCAATGTTGGCTGCAGCGTCAGCAAACGCACTGGGCTTAGACACCCTTCAGTCAATCTTCCCAGACAAAGACCCCAGGACAAGGACTGATGCTGCTACAATGGCCACAAAAAAGAAACTTCAAGATGCTGAAGACACTTTTGAAAGCTCCGAGCTGCTGAAGAAACTACGGCAGCAAACTACTGATAACACGAAAAAGTAAGACTGCAAGCAGACCACATACAGTCGCACCTGTGCTTCATGCTGTAGTTCAGTTGCTTTCCAGTCGCTTTTGTTCGTTTCTAGCCTGCCGTAGCAGCAGAAATAGCAGCATTGGCAGCAACAAGTCCTCTGCATTGCAGGAACAAAATAGATATGCAGAACAAGTACTGCTATCGCCAAGCAGAGATGGGTATAGGGGACTGTGGTGGCTTGCAGGTACAGAAATGTTCCTGCATTGCATGTTCTGTCCTGTCTTGCCACGTCACAGCCATGTACGCCTTCATGTTTATAACCCAGTCATGATGGAGACGAATGCTACCTCTAAGCAGGTAGCAGCTTGTATGCTATGATCTTGCTTGTGTAAAGTGCTAGTGGCTCGTCTCATGGAGGTCATAAGGCTGCAGCAATCAACATCATCTGCAAGTTGTCTCTGGCACTTGAGTGTGGCGTGCAAATTTTATGCATGTCACAAGGCCGCAGCGACCGACACCATGTGCAACTTGACTCTGGCGTGGTTGAATCCGGCATGCAGATTCACCTTTGCCATGCCTGAGCACTTGTGTGTGTCTGCAGCTCATTCCTGGTATGACTAAGAGTGGCAAGCAAAAGACGCCAGACTGGCTCAATAAGTTTCTGGGTGTGAAAGAGGAGGATGTCCCCAAAGAAGTTGCACGCCCGCTTGGCTTTCCTGACATCAACGGCAAGCCAACAAGTTGAACTTCATCACGCTCTGTTCACCACAGCCTTCCATCAGGTTGCCTCTTGAGTTGAATAGGCTTGGAGGCTCTTGAATTAGCTCTGAGGAGTATAATCCGGCTTGTAAAGTAAATAACGTCCCAAGGAGCGGCTGACGCGCTTTAAGAACAGCTGCTCGCAGCAACACTTGGACCCCATTCAAGCTTTCGCACACATGCATGCAGAGACCCTGCTGGGCCACACTGTGACACAGCTTTTTGTGTTTCGAGTGGTTGGCACAAGAAAGCCTCTGATAACAGCGAAGACACGTTGCGCCGTTACCTTGCACCTTTACACATCTGTCAGATGCTGTGAAAAATCACATTGGCCACATACATCTTGCATGCAGTGACGTTGTGTGCTGGATTATCCACTCCGACAACAACATGTAGTAACAAGAACCTAACCAGCAGTCTTCCGTATGCTGATCCATTTTGTTAGCCTTTTGCACCTTCAGGTTCCGCAAGAGTGTGACTCAGGCAGATCCAGATCTGCCTAAGGCGCAGCAAGCTATAGACTCATGCTTTATGTTGACTTTGCATACCGAATCAAGTGGTTTACAGAAAACTCAAGATGTCACAGTGTGTCTGGGTCTGTCTGGTTCATTTGAAAACATACGTCACTGCTTGCGAGTCCTCCTACTAGACCCCTTCTGGCGTTTCCCGTTTTTCCCAGTTTTCTGCTTTCTGACAGCAGTCTGCTGCTCTCCCTCCTGCCCATGCTTGCTTGCCTCAACTGGCATGGCATTGCCTTCATCAATCTCCATGTTGTCAACATCTGCCTCAGATGAAGCTGCTGAGCTGCCCACTGTAACATCAGCTGCAGCCTTCCCTTGCCTGCACAAGACCATTCACAGCTGCAGTCACGAGCCAGGTCACGAGCCTGATTTCAGCTTGAACAAATATGCCCAAAATGAACAGCAAACACCTTTGCCCTCAGGCATCATAACATGAGCTCCTGTGAGCAGCAGCAGCAGCAGCAGCAGCAGCAGCTTGGACTTTGCACCGAGCTGGTTTTACTATGAAGCAGGCTGCATTGAGCAGAGCCTCATGTTACAAATGTGGACAGCACCGAGTACATTCCTGATGCATGCCAGTTGACGACCTGTAACTGATCAGTACTGCACAGGCATGGGGTCTACATGTATCCCATGCAGCGTCATCATGCCTGTCATGACTGTCCATGCTTATGACATGTCATAGGTATGCTAGTGCAGCTGAGTGAACAGCATGAATGATCTTACCTCTCTACATGAGGGCTGCTGTGGGTGTCATGCTTCCTTGCCTTCCTTGCAGGGGGATTTGTTCCCAATTCCCTATCACCTTCTACAGGCTGCTCAGGCTCCTCAGCATACACCGCCTTGCGCTTGCCCTGCATTCAAACAGCCAGCAAATCTCAGGACGGATTGCCAGCTGCCAGCATCAATCCAAAATATGCATCTGACTGTGTTCAGACTTCAGAGGTTGGCGAGAGGTGGCGGAGGGGGAATGAAGAGGAAGGGGTTGGCGGGGGAAAGGGCGGGAAGAGGACTTAGCAAAATGTGTCAACTGTGAAGAGAATGCATCCAGACATTCTGCTGGCGTTAGCATGCCTTATTGGAATGCTGCTTGGGCTAGCAACAGAGCTTTGTGGACCATCAGCGTCATACAGGCTAAATTATCACATGTCAGAGCCCACTTCAGAACAAGGGTCACCTCTCTTACCTGGCGGTTGGGTGCAATAAGGGGCAGTGGACGCTCCAAGCACATGACACAATCAGCATTGCTGCAAACGCCTTTGCTATGCTTGATTTCAGTGCAAATGTGACCTAAAAGGGTCATATCTGTTACCTGGCGTGAGGGTGCAGTGAGGGGCAGGGAGTGAGCAACAGAAGCAGGCCTGCCAAGGCTCATGGCCAGAGCCACACACATATCTCTAGCTGCAGCAGTGACCTTCACCTCCTGCATGACAGCATGGTACACACTTCAGATCAAAAGTGAACAAGCGCGTTTTCTCAGCATGACACAACAATGACACATCCCTTGAGCATATAGCTCTTGTGGCAGCAGCCACCCTCACCTCCTGCATGACAGCATCAGATCTGAATCTGAAGTAAAATCACTTCAGATTCAGATCAACAGCAATACTTTGACATCCTGCGTGACAACATGATACACAAACGAAGAAACCAATGAAACAATCCTTGAGCACATATTTCGTGTTGCAGCAGCCACCCTCACCTCCTGCGTGACAGCATGGAATGCACTTCAGATCAACGCGAGTAAACTGCATTTGCCCAGCAACACAATGCAACAATGATACAACAATGACACATCCCTTGAGCATATAGCTCCTATGGCAGCAGCCACTCTCAACTCCTGCATGTGCATGAGACACAGCTCAGACCAACAAAATAGACTTCCTCTACTGCACAGCAGCATGATGCATAGATGTTGACAAGAAGCACACACTCCTTGAGCATATTTCACCTGTAGCAGCCCTTGCCTTTTTCTCCCGCACAACAGCAAAACACACACATGTCAACACAAGCAGAAGTCTCCCTAGCCATCAGACGGTGTCATGAAAGGAATGCCAGTGTGACTATGAGTATGTAGAATTAAGTCATTAAGCCAGGACAGAGCAGCAAGAGATTATTGTCTGGACATGCTCAGGTTCCCATCAGCAACTTGTGAACTCATCAGGTCAATGCTGAGTCGAGGATGGTTGCAAGTGCAGGTGACTGAATACGAGTTCTTCTCGTATTGCAGAATCCTTGAAAATGACATTGGATTTAGTTTTGCCAAAGTGAGCACAGGTTTCAGGTTGTCCACTTAAAAAACCGTCTACGTGCTTCAGGTAAAAGCAAAGCCAGTAAAAAGCAATAAAACGAAGCATGCTTGTATGTTACAGCATATCTGATTTGAGAAGTTGGGTGAGTCAGTGCTGCCGGTCACCAGCAAGGCTACGTCATAGGCGCAGGCAGCCTCCGCCTAAAACTGATATGGATTGAGCAAGGGCCAAAATTGCGCAGAACACAGCATTCTTGATATTGCGTGATACACCATTAGGAAAGTTAGGTGTATCAGTGCTGCCGGTCACCAGCAGGGCTAAGCTTGAGCAGCCTTCTCAATCTGTCATTGACTAAGGGCGGCCAAAGTGCACAGGAAACAGCACTCTTGACATTGCACCATACCTCATCAAGGTGGTTAGGTGTATCAGTGCTTCCAGTCACCAGCAGGGCTAAGCTTGAGCAGCCTTCTCAATCTGTCATTGACTAAGGGAGGCCAAAAGTGCACAGGAAACAGCACTCTTGACATTGCACCATACCTCATCAAGGTGGTTAGGTGTATCAGTGCTTCCAGTCACGAGTAAGGCTGCATCATACGCCCAGGCAGCCTCCGATTGTTTCACAAAGTGGCCCAGGATCCGCTTGCGCCCATTGACCTGGATGCACACCTTCCACTGGCCTTTCTTGACGTCCCACTGCAGCCCTCTGTAGAGAGTCACTGGAAGCAAGGACTGCTGTGAAACGTCCTGCAGCATCACACCAGTCAGCAATCTGCTCAATATCAAGACTCAACATGGCCAGTGGGAGTACGCTGGTGCTCATGTGTTAGGGCACCACAAATGTCAGCAATCTGCACAATATGGACACTCAACATGACAAGTGGCTGTACACTGGTGCGCATGTTTGAGGACATCACGACAGTCAGCAATGTGCTTGCTACGGACACTCAGCATGACCAGTGGTACAGTACACTGGTGGTCATGCGTCAGGGCTGTGGGGCTATATGAACATGCAGCAGGACAATTCTGGGCATTGTCGTTGCTGAGCTAGGGCTGGACCCCTAACGGTGTTTGTCTCAAGATATGAGGGCTGCAGTAATGTCCCACGGTGAAGCAAAGACAGCTGTTACTTACATTTGAGCTCACAACAAGCAGAGCAGACAAGCTCCCATGCATTTCATGTGCGCTACAGAATGATGGCATCATAATGTTTGATGCCAATATTCAATGACGTCTGCATCTGCATCTTGAAGCGGTTTGGCAAGTCTGGCAGTGCTCAAGCAGCTGCACACCTGTAAGCCTATGCCGGCTTCAGACAGTGCAGCCTCAGTGGGGATCTGCTTGGGCTGGGCAGGAGGGTGGGGGTGGGGGTGGGGGTGAGATGAGGTGGCTGCGGCAGTTGCTCTTGGCTTTGCCTGCAATGCTTTGGCAGGCCTCATGGCAGCTACTGGCCTCTTGCTGGGGGCTGCTGCCCCATCTGCCTCAGAAGCTGCAGGTGCTGCTACAGCTGACTGATGTAATTGAGCCAGCGCTGCTGCAGCTGCCCATGCTGTTCGTGGAGCTGCAGAGCTGGTCATCTAGCATAGCCTGCGCTGCCTTGCGCTTGCCACCTGGTGGGTTCGGGGGATTAGATGAAGCGGGTGCTGGGCCCAACAGGGCTGTGTCCCCGTGCTTGGCAAAGTTTGCCAGGCAGGGATGAGCTTGAGCATCATGGCTAGCTTTCCCTGCAAGGCAAATTCAAGTAATGATACATCTTGACCTGACTCAAAAACAGCCGGCAGAGGGCTTCCAAAATCGGTTGACTACTTGTGACTAACTGTGGTACACGGCAGCCGCTGGTGTAGCTGTCCGTCTACTATGTTCCAGGTTTTTGAGGAGCCATTCACACAACAAAGGGGTGGGACTTGCACAATGCGCTGAAAAAGACAGGCCGGCATATGCATCCTTTTGTGCTACGACTGCGTCGTTTAGCATAGAACCTGCAAAGTAGCAACTCCTGAAACAACACAGTCATCCCAACACAGACCAGCCTGACCTCTGTAGGGGTGAAGTGCCAGCACCGCTATGCTTCAGAGTGCACTAGGGACAGCCATGTGCAGCAGACTTTCTTTGCACACCAGCAAATCATGCCTTACTGCCAACACACCAAAGAACAGCCTCACCTGTGTACGTGCTGGGAATGAAGTTGCGCACAGCCCCAGGACCGCTTTGCCCAAGAGCACATTGGTCATAGGCTTTCGCAGCATCCTCCTCTTCCATAGTGCCAATGAGGTCGTAGTCTCCATTTGGCAGCTGCAGTCTGGCCTGCCACTGCTGCACCTGCTGGCTCCAGCTCACGCCCAGATAATGTGACACTCGGAAGCCACTGCCACTTTCAACCCTGCTGTCACAAGCAATGAGTGTGTTTTGCATAGTCAACACGGGAGCGAAGGGCAAAGAGGCTTCGCCCTGCTAATGCAGTCTGGGCTGCCAATGGTGCACCTCCTGGCTCCAGCACACTCCCAAGCAATGAGACATGCAGAAGTCACCTTCACTGCCAATTCTGCAGTCACAAACGCTCAGAGTCTCCATTTGTGTTCCACCCAGGAGCCAGGAGGTGCAGCAATGGCAGGCCAGACTACACCAGCAGGGCAAAGCCTCCTTGCCTTTCATCCCAGGGTTTGAGTTGACATTGCAAAGAAAGCCCATAGCTGGCCATTCAAGGTCTGAGAATGACAGTGGCTTCCATGTGTCACACTACCTGGAGGTTAGGTGGAGCACCCTTACACCCAAGTAGCGTGACAAATGAAAGGCATTGTCACAATCCAACCTGCAGCAAAAGGCATGTAATGGGCATGTTTTGCTCTATGCTTTCAACCCTGGGATGAAAGGTTGAAGCTGAGTTGAGATTGTAGTCAGCCATGACCTATTCTTCGCGTGCTGCAGATGGTGGATCTGTTTCAATGCATGTTGAGTTGTAGTTTTAGTGGAAAGGGTCATTATTGTAACACTCTGCCAAGCCACACAAGCCAGCAATTGCATGGAGAGCAAAGCAGCTGCTCACAGTACGTTGGCCAAGCAGCATGGTGATCCAAGTTTGTTGAAACAGGAACTCTCGTCAGCTTAGTCTGGCAAGATTAAGCACGTACCTGTTTATGTCGGCTTTCCGCCTCTTGAAGCGAGGTGCCTCTGACGCACTCTTCTTTGCCTCCTCCTGCAACAACAAGCAACACAGCATCAGCTGCTGACATATATGCAGCAGGCAACCAGAATCTCCGGCACAGCTTACTTCATGCACTCTAGAACAGGTGCTTCAACTCCCTCCAAAAAGATTGTCACGGGCGATGCAAACCCTGATTGACTCCAAGCGATGAGCAGCACTTTTGATTCAGGTCACTGACAACGCTATCTGTTGGCAAGCGAGCAATAACTTCAGTGTTCTCACCTGTTGCCACTGAATGGCCTGTGCCAGAGCATCAAGGCTCTCAGGGATCTCCTCAGGGCTGTAGTCAGCCACAGGGAAGTTGAGCCTCTCCTCCTTCACCTTGTCACGTCCATGAAGGGCGATCTGCGCTCTGCAGATGGCAGTCAATTGCAGTTTGGGCGCATGTTGGGCAGTGATGGGGCAGTTGTGGGCTATGCTAAGTCACCTGGCAAATGGTGATCCAAGAGCAGAGCAAAAGAAGCAAGATCTGTTGCTTTCGATGCCAGGAAGATTGTCTGTTGCAGCAAAAGCCACGAGCAGAATATATCAGGATGCTTGAGTCTGCACAGAAGAGAGGATCATGGCCACAATGCAGTCCACACATGCCACATCCATTAGTGGTGAGACAAATGTTGTGCTGCAAATGCTCTGTTGTTGCCCCATGATCAGTTGCTTAGTGGTGAGAGGCTTAGCTTTGCAATGACTGACAATAACCTTCACAGACCACAAGCTGTGCGTCAGATGTGCTTTGGCCTTGGGCAAAGGTCCCTGTGCAAGTACCACCACATAAAATAGACAGCATGGCAACTTGGGGAGCTTACTTGTCACTTATACGGGCGGCTGCGAGGCTGTGCGGCCAGTACCCCAGGTGCACAGGCTGGTTCACTGTAGGGCTCCAGATCATGACCGCAATCCTGCACCCCACAGCACATTACAATCAGCACACAGCATGACACCACATCACAGAGCGTAGACACTGTAGCCTTGTAAGCAGCCTTGTGCACGACAGACTTTAGTTTATATAGCAGCATATGCGTTTTGCATTCATGTGTGTCCACAAACGCAGGCACAAGAAGGGTGTTGATCTGCATGAGCTCAGTAGAGACTGCTGAGTTTGTCAGCACAAGAAGGGTGTTGATCTGCATGAGCTCAGTAGAGACTGCTGAGTTTGTCAGCACAAGAAGGGTGTTGATCTGCATGAGCTCAGTAGAGACTGCTGAGTTTGTCAGCAGTTGGTGCAGATTGCTGTTGAAGGTCCTCACCAGCAAACAGTGCAGTGATGATGGGGCTTACAGGAATGATGCATTTGCATTGTACGGGCCATATAGCAGGCAGACAGTGTATGATGATACCAAGCATACCTGCCATTCTTCAGAGTAACACCATGTAAATGGCTCTTCTTTGAGTTGCGCAGTGCTATGCTTGCAGTCGAGGACCTGCTGCGGCTGGCCCCCTGCCCCTGTACAGTAGGCCTGGGGTTGCCTGCTGTAGGCCTCCTTGCTGCCTGGCCGGCTGCAGTCATGGTCTTGGCATCGGTTCTGATCTCCATCATTGCAGCAGCTGATGATTGCTGCTGTCTGGTGCTTACTTGAGTCTGTTTGCTTGACTTTGGCAGAGGGTACGTTGCTGTCTTGGCGTTTGCCTGTGTAGTATAGGCTGTCTGCTCTTGATTATGGCGCTGTGGCCTGAAGTGTGTTGGCTCTGGTGTGGCTTGCTCCCGCAGCATGGTCGCAGCTGTTGCCTGACCCTGCTGGGTAACATTGCAGTTAGAGGCACATCAAACATATCAGAGCAGACAAGTGACAGCCGCAACAAAGGCAAGGTTTCTTGTCAGCCTTGGCAGCAGCATCAGTATGCAACAAGCAGACCCAGCTGCAGCCCATTAGCCACACATCAAACACACGTTAGACATAGCAGTAATCACAATTGCAAGTGATTGTGCTGACAATGCGGAACAGGTCTGCTGAGCTGCCCAATGCATGGAGCAGCATATTGAGGTGTTGCGTAGAGTGATGTCTCTGTGTCACAGCCGGTTCAAAATCTGCCATTTCAGTATCACTTGTGTCATGGTAAGTGATGAGATGTAACAATTGCTGACCTGATGTGGTGGGTTTGCAGCTTTCGGGGCTGCCGCTGATCGGCTCTTTGGCCTGAAGCCTGTGCTAGCTGCATCTGCCAGTGCAATGTCTGCTAGCGCACAGAGCTTCTCAAAGGCACCTAGGCCCTCAGCAGCCCCCTCTGCACATGCAAACCACAACTATAAGGCCCATGATTTTTGCGCAATACCTGCCAAACAGCCGCCATCAGCCTGTCATATACACTCTCAGAGGCTCTCCCTGCATGACAAGAAGCTACACATGTGAGATCTGCTTGCTTGCGCTCTGTATATCTGCAGCTCAAGGAGTAGACTCGAGTTGATACTTATCTCTGCAGAAGTTGATCTGCATTGTGAGCAACAACAGTAGGAACTATGAACAGCTTTGCATGAGGCGCCGTCACATACACATTGACGGTCAAACACGCCTAGGGGTTTCAGGACTTCAAACTGATCATCAGTTTAACCTTTCTGCTCACATGTCACTTGGGAACTTCAAATGACACTTGAAGATCTGGGTTGAACACATTCACATGACAATATAGGATGTCAGCTGCACACTTCCAACCCTTGCATGCATGCCACATAAACTGCAAACAGCATGCTTGCTTGCATGCACTCCTCACCTGCAGCATTAGGCACTGCCACCGCTGATTTGGCAGCAGGCCGTGCCTGTCCCATCACTAGCCCCTCCTCGGCAGCTGCAGCAGCTGCAGGGTCCCTTGCCACCCCCTGACGGGCAGGTGCTGCAGCTGGGGGTCCCTGTCCAAACCTCTGGGGCCTAGGTGCTGCACCTGGGTGCTCCCTTCCCAGCCCCTGATGGGTGGTGGCTGCAGCTTGGCGACCCCTTCTTGACCCCTGCTGAGCAGGTGCTGCACCTGGGGGGTCCCTTGCCAATCCCTGCCGGCCAGTGGCTGCAGCTGGGGTTTTCTGACCCACCCCTTGACCTCTGGCTGCTGCTGCTGGGGGGTCCTTCGCCAGCCCCTGGTGGGTGGTGGCTGCAGCTGGCGGGGCCTTGGCCAACCCTTGATGGGTATCGGCTGCAGCTGGGAATTCCTGACCCACACCCTGGTCTGTAGGTGCTGCAGCTGGGTCCTCAGGCAGATCAAAGAATACCCAGGCGCCCTTTCGCGTCTGCTTGTAGTGGGCTCTTGGGAGGTTCAGTTGAGCTTCCTCCCCGTATGCCTTCAAAGCACACTTGTCATGCAGCTTGGCGGCTGCCATGGGGTCAGGGTAGTCGCCACTCAAGCAGGGGACATTGTCTGAGCCCAACACTTGCGCACTCCAGCTGCGCAGGTAGCTGTCATAGTACACCCCATGAGGGAATTTTTTGTGCGCCATCCTTCTCAGGCAGGAGGTTGGTGGGTGGTAGGTGATCTTGGGAAATCTCCTCACAGCAGTTGAGCTGCTGGATGTGGAGGTGACTGCACCAGAGACAGCATGAGCAGGAGTGGCGGTGTTTGAGGCAGTCTCTGTACTGCTGGCAGGCTGGTGTGGAGAGGCTACTGCTGGTCCACTTGTAGGGTGGACACCAACTGCAAATCCGTGAGTGGTGTGGCCACTAGCTGCAGCAGCAGTGGCAGTGGCTGCTGTGCTGTGCATGCCAGGACGACCACTAACATTGGGCCTGACGGAGGGATGGGGCTCCTGAAACTCACCGCGCATTTCTGGCCGCTGCAATGAGCTAACACGTCGGGATGGGTGCCCAGGTGCCATGGCTGACTGAGAGTGATCTGGCGTGGGTGAAGGTGGCCGAACAGACTGCCTTGCTAGCTGCTGCAAGGGAGCCTTGCCCTTGTCAAGCGCTGCAGCCCTGCCTGTGGGTGCCTGGCCAGCACTGCTTATTCTTGTGGCCTCAGCGGCATTGGCTATCTCAGACAGGGTCCTCCTGTCATAGGCAGGGTCAGTCCGGGTTCTTCCGGCAGTGGCTGTGGTACCCTTGGCTGCTGCAGGGGCTGCAGCCAGGGTCTTGGCTTGATCCCTGGGCTGAGCAGGGGTTGCTTTTGGAATGTGGGCACGACTCCTGGGTTCAGCAGGGGTTGCAACTGAGTCAACCCCTTGACCGCTAGACAGGGCAGGAGCAGATGTGGTCTGGGTGACAGACCCCTTGACTACACCAGGGGGTGCTGCCATGGTCTTGGCTTGACCCTTGGCCTGGTCAGGGGTGGGTGTGTGGGTACAGGCACGACCCTTAAGTGCAGCAGGGGCTGCAAGGCGGTCACCTGCCTGACCCTTGGAGAGGGCAGGGGAAGCTTTGGGGTGGGTGCTAGACCCCTGAGCTGCCATGAGGGGTGCTTCCAGAGCATGTGAAAGACCGCTGGACTGCATTGGGCGTGCTGTGGGGCCTGAACCAGGGTTGATCTGCAGGGCAGAGCCTTTACTCTTGGCCTTGCTCTTGCCAGCTGCCATTGCCAGGTCATCCTCAAACCTGAATCAAGCACACACAAGAAGAGTGAGAGGCCACGTGTAAGCAAATGCTTTGTGCATCTCAGTATGCAAAGCGGAGTCAGTACTACAGGGCAGGGCAGCAAGGCAACACCTGCTTTGTGAGGAGTCCGTCAGGGCGGCAGGTGGCATGAAGGCCACTGTGACAAAGGAAGGAGGAATCACAGATCACAAAGCTGTCAATAACTGTTGGCCTTGTAGCCTTCAATGAGTGGGATGCATGCTGGCACGTGAGCTATGTATGTGGAAGGCAAGCATGCCAGCTTGCATCCAACTCTGAGAAGCAGCAAACACACTCTTACATACTTTTTGTTGGTGCAGGCCACACATGACCCGTCAAGCAAGCTGCAAGGCAGAGCCTAACAACACAAAGCTTGTTGTTGCGCAGCACAAACAAAGCTAAGCTGGCTGCGTGTGTGTTGTGTTGCTAGTCAGATGCTGCGCTTGTGCAAGTGAACTCATTTTATGCCAACGCAGCAGAATGAGCAAGAGCTACACGCATGGGTAGACTGTCATTGGATCCGTCTGATGCATGAAGTCCTTTACCACACCATGCAGGTTACAGAGCACAACCTTCTAAGCTGAACAGGACATGATGACCACTTATGCAGGTCAGCATGCCAGGACCTACGTGAAACGCTTGATCCTTATGACACAGTTCCACGCATTGTGCTGAATACCTTGCAACAAGCAAGCAGTGAAGTCAGACTTGTGCATACCTAATGAGGCCTAGAGGTGGGCGTGTGCGGGGCTGGCAAGGGCCTTGCATGAGGGCTGGCTGGGAGGGGCCCTGGGCCTGCTGCTGCTCAGCATCCTCAGAGGGGATCAGTTCAATATCCCATGGGTTGACAAAGGCCACCTCTGCAGCAACACAGCACTATGCTTTTGGATGAGAGTGGCAAGCTGCCTCGTTAAGGCTGGTGCTACGACGGCTGAGCAGAGCTGTGCTGATCATTGCAACGACACTGCAGCCTAGTAGGAATAGGCCCCTGCAGTAGGTGTATGACATGTAGACACTGTCCAGCTTTGCAGCTATCCATATGCTGACATGGGATCTGACCGATATCAGCAGGGGCAAAGGGGTCACCTGAACTCTTTTTTAGCGACCCTATGAACACTTTGTGATGTGGTGACAGCCAAGTTGCTTATGAAATGCAGTGTGGGTGTTGTTGGGTGCGATAGCATCCTGTACCTGCAGTTCCCAATCTTGCTGTTCCAGAACACTGTGGTGAACTCCAAGGAGCTTGTGAAGCCCAAAACACTGACAAAGCAAAGTGAGCGAAGCTGCAGTTTCCAGCATTCATGCTAGCAGCTCTCACCCTTGCCGTCTCAGAAGAGCTTGGCAGCATCCCAGGGGCTTTCTAGCACGGGAATTGTGCAGCCAAAAACTGGCAAAAGGCACAGTGACTGCAAGTGTATTCAATAGCATCCCTTGATAACAAGTCTCGCCTGTGCAGTCGCAGTACACCTTGGTAGCCTCCCAGAGCCCTCCAACAACTTGCATGTGAAGCCCACAACACTGACAGACGGCGTCATGAATGCATGTCCTATGCTGACAGCTCTCACCCCTTGTGTCGCATCAGACCTTGACTGAGTGCCATGGGTTATTGAGCAAGCGGTGCGCGAACCCCAATACACTGACAAGGCACCTTTGATGAAGTTGTACTCAACAGCATCCTATGCTGACAGCTCACCTTTACAATCCCACCAGACCTTGACAGACTCCCATGGACCCTTCAGCAATGGGATTGTGCAGCCGAAACTTGACAACAGGCACAATGAATGCAAGTGTATTCAATAGCATTCCTCACTAACAAACACTCTTGCAGTCGCAGTACACCTTTGCAGCCTCCCAGGAGCCTTACAACAAACTGCGTGTAAGCTCAGCGCACTGACAGAAGGCATGGTGACGACATTTGTGTTTCACTGACACACTATGCTGACAGCTCTCACCCTTGGTATCCGACCAGACCATGACAGACTCCCACGGGTCTTTGAGCAAGGGGCGTGTACAGCCCAACACGCCGACAAAAGTCATATTGAAAGCAATTATGAATGACAGCATGCTATGCTGCCAGCTTTCACCCTTGGCATCCCACCAGACCATGACAGACTCCCACGGGTCTTTAAGCAAGGGGCGTGTACAGCCCAACACAACAAAGCTGACAAAGGCATGAAAGCGTATATGATTAACAGTATGCTATGCTGACAACTGTTACCCTTGACGACCTACCTGACCTTGGTGGCGTCCCACAGGGCTTCCCAGCAAGGAGCGTGTGAGGCCCAGAACAATGACAAGGCAAATTGGATGCAGTTATGGTCAACAGCATGCCATGCTGATAGCTCTCACCTTTGGCATCCCACCAAACCTTGATGGAATCCCAAGGGCTCTGCAGCAGCTCCCGGGTGAACCGATCGTCTTGCAGGATCTTCCCTTGATGCCACTCCCTCTGCCCTGGCTCAACAGGATGAGCAAAGCTCATCTTAAAGCGCTGACCAGGCTGCAAATCCTGGACCATGGAGGCATGGTACCTCCCATGCAAGCAGCAAGCATATGTTTTCCAGTGGACCTGACAGTTGCCATGACTTTGCAGATAGACACTGCCTCCGGCCTGGTTCAGAGGAGTCCATGAAGCTCACTCAAAGCGTCGCTCAGGATGCAGATCTTGAACGATGGAATCACAATACCTCTCACTGCAAGTTAGCAAGCAGTGAAAGATGCTATGATTCCATGGTCCAAGATCTGCAGCCTGTACAACGCTTCAAGATGAGCTTCATGGCCTGATTCAGAGGGGTTCACGAAGCTCATCCTGAAGCGTTGCACAGGCTGCGGATCTTAGACCATGGAGTCATACCACCTCCCACTGCAAATAGCAAGCATGATGTGCCCAGTGGATGTGACGATTGCCATGACTTTGCTGATGCACGCTCCCTCTGGCCTGGTTCAGAGGAGTCCATGAAGCTCACTGAAAGCGTCCCCCAGGATGCAGATCTTGGACCATGGAGTCAGACCACCTCCCACTGCAAATAGCAAGCATGATGTGTCCAGTGGACCTGACAATTGCCATGGCTTTCCTGATAGACGCTCCCTCTGGCCTGGCTCAGAGGCATCCATGAAGCTCACTCAAAGCGCAGCCAAGGATGCAGATCTTGAACACTGGAATCATAACACCTCTCACTGCAAGCAGTGGAAGGTATTATGATTCTATGGTGCAAGATCTGCAGCCTGTGCAATGCTTCAGGATCTTTTGTAAATAATGATCAGCTTCATGGACCCCTTTGAACCAGGCCATGACTTTGCTGATAGACACTCCCTCTGGCCTGGCGTAGCGGGGTCATCAAAGCTCATATTGAAGCGCCTTGCTCATTTGCAGTGGGAGGTATTATGACTCCATGGTCCAAGATCTGCAGCCTGGACAGCGCTTGATCCATGGGATCATTATACCTCTCACTGCAAATGAGCATGAAGCATGAAGACTCCAGTGACCACGGTGATTGCCATGAATTCGGTGTCAGACATAGAGGATGGTATGGTCCAGCAGTGAACCACCATACTCATAAACTCAGTGATTGATATTGCAAAATACTTGTGTGTTGCATATTACGCATTGGCGCTGACATATTCCCTAATCACAATATGCACTGCATCTCAGTGATTCATACTCTGAAACACCATGTATTGCGCATTACGTGTTGCATATTGAGCTTTACGTATGATGAGTCACTCCAGCACAGGCACAAGGTGTGTGGGGCCCAAGTCCTGTCTTACTCTGACCATGCAGTGACTCATTGTTTACCATTGAGCCATTTTCAAGAATACATTGCTTTGCTTGAGCGCATGTAGTCTTAAAGCCTGTAAATTGGATGACAGGGAGGCTGCTGCCTTGTGTTGAGTTGCACTTTCAGAGATTCCTTGCACAATGCATCAAGTTGTTGCAGCTTTTGCCATGGCAGTTGTGCCGCCGTGACTGCTGGCAAAAGCACATTCATGCAGTTGCTCAGTCACTCACACGCTTAGCCATGCAACATGATGCAAGGCCAAAAACCCCATTCCTGGTGGTCAGTAGCATCCTGATCTTCTCACTCATAAGCCTGCATGTCTGGAGACACGCACCACCCGGAAGGCTTGGGTCAGCCCACAGATTGCACTATAGTCATCTCTCCATATAAGGACCCTTGGAATAAGGATATTCTCGATGTAAGGACAATGCAACTGGGAACCAAGCACTGCATTCTGACTATAGTGGTACTTCTGAGTAAGGACATTTCGATGTAAGGACATTTTTCTCCGGTAACACATGTTATTGTTATGTTGAGAGGTGATTATAGGACTGTGGCATTTAGGACCAGGTTTAAGCTGTCAACAATGAGTGCGTGATGGTGCAGCATGAAGCAGACAGGCGAGCATAGCACATGTCTCACCTCTCAATAATGAAATCTGCCTTTTGGGAGTACACATGGTCCTCAATGACCATGGACATGCCGGGCTTTGCCAGCTGAAGGCGCAGATGCGGCTTCACCAAGAACAGCTTTTAATTTTTGCCCCGGCCCTGCAGCATGGGAAAATCCTCCACTGAACCCATTATCAACTCCCTTGTTTGATCTCTTGTTGTCAATCAGATCCCTCTAAAGTGCAAGGCAGCAACAGACTATGAATAAGGTGAGGACTAGTGGCAGAGAACACTAATTCTGTTACAGCCAAAACACTTCTGATAGTGCTTCAGCTCTGATGCAGCATACGTTGATGTATGCAGCATAACCTTACCTACAGACAACATCTTATGCGATACACCAGCCCATTGATCAAGTAAGAGCTCAAGACTGATGCTTGTGTTTTGGCCACTAACAAAACTTATAACAGCACATTCATGCAGCGCTTAATGTGGTACCTCCTGCTCTTGTTCAGCACAGAAGGACACAGCTTCAATCCTACACTCCGCCTCCTCTGCCAAGCGCTCCTTCCTGTCACTGTCTCGCCATTGCCACACAGGTGGCACTGGGTGAGCCTCAAAGACCTCCCTTTGCAGCACCCACCTGCAGCCAGTCATTCTCCAGTTCAAGCCATCCAGAAAGTTCTGCTGCACACCTGTCTTGACATCTTTGGTGATTTGCTGCACAGAGGGTTGCTTGCCTGACACTAAGTCAGGTCTTGCTGCATGAGCAAGGGAAGGCATGCACAACACTTCTGCTGTTGCGGAAGCACATCTTGTGGTTGAACAGGGTCTAGAACAGGGTCTGAGCACCCAGATGCAGTGGCAGCAGCCTACCCAGGTTTGATGAACTGCACTGGTAGGTCCTTGACGCCACGTGCAAGTGTGTGCACATAGCTCTCAGGGTCCAGGCAGGGCCCAGCCAGAGCCATCCAGGTATTTTTATCTACTGTCACCTGCAAATCATGTCAGTAGTGGCAGACAGGCAGAACAAGAAAGAGATAAGATTGATCAGGTCGACAGGAGCAGCAAATAGCTGTTCTAGCGCTTGCAAGACCCTGACATCAGCAGATGATGTGAGAGTGACCGTAGGCTATGTCGCAAGTGGCCCGGGAGCTCACCCTCATTGTCGTGTGTGCTGCCGCAGCCGAACGCTTGCGGCTGTCAATGCGAGGGCTGACGGACAACCAAGGGGCCTGCGTGGCCCTCAGAAGCTAAACAAAAGTCAATGTCAACACCTCAAGCTTTCACGGTGAACGGCTTATCCGCCACAGCTCAAGACATTTTGCTGGCCCTGACATCTGCAAGCCAGGTGGATTCTGCTCAAAATCAGCAGCATTGACCGGCGCATTCTGCAATTGTGTGGAAATGAAGCCCTCGAAGGTTTTCGCTTTCTTCATCCAGGCCGCACCGGGTGCAGTGCACCCTCACAACGATGAGGGTGAACGAACGTGCTTCTTGTGCCAGTCAACTGTTGGCACAGCTAAGTTTGCGACCAAGGACGCGACAGCAACAGGTCAGCCGCTGAGGTTCCAACCCCCTCGATCCCTCCACACTGTGAGGCGGACGCGAAAGGCTTGAACTGTGACAAGTTGCCAACTACATGTCTGTTTGAATTGCATCATATATGAACTGCAGCGTCGAGGCCTATACACGTGCCTCTTGCTCGAGCAATCCTTGTGCCTGCTGACCCCAAACTTTGGAGCTGAAGGGTCTGTGGTCAGTGTCAAAATTTTTGCACAAGACCAGCCGGATCTGCTTACCACTCCCCATTCCCAGGGGTCAATTGCGCACTCTATAGCTTGGTGCACAGAAGTGTTTTAACAATACCAAAGCAAATTGCGGGCTTAGCCAGGCCCTAGCTCACTGACTTCGCCCCTTGCACCAAACCAACCTTGCTAATAAGTTTCTGGTGATGCCGTATGGCAGCAACGATGCAGCCATTCATGTTTGTGTCCCCCATAAGATGCTGTTTGATCAGGAAAGATGCATGACAGGCAGAGGCAATTCTTGTCACAGCATGTCAAATATGGAACCCTTGTACATGATGATGCAGCTGTGAGCCTGAGGTGACTGATGTCGCGGTAACATCATGAAAGTCTGGGTTCAATGGTAAGCAGTCTGACTTCTCTTTGTAACAACTGTTTTAGTTACTGAGAAAATTGCCCTTGCATCAATCGTTCTTACTCAGAGGGACCACAGCAGTACTAGTAAGAAAGCAGTGGCTGGTTCCCAATTGCGCTGTTTTTGACATCAAGCATGTCGTTACATCGAGTGTCCTTGCAAAGAGAAGTCACTGTAGTATGAAGGCCTGTAACTACTGGAAATCTGTACATCACGACTGGCAACAACTCCTCGACTCCTTGACAGGCAAGAGATAGATGTAGGACCCAAGTAAGTTCTGAAGCGTGAGCTGTCCAATATATATAGAGCATCTGCACTCTGCTGTGGACATGCACATATGGAGAATCCTGCTGCTTGTTGCGGTCTGAATGGCAGCCAAAACAATTTTTTGCCCAACTTCATGGGTGAAAGGTCCACTTTCGGGGGTTAACCGGATCGAACGATTGACCTTTAGATCTTCAGTCTAACGCTCTCCCAACTGAGCTAAACCCCCCAGCGTAAGCCAGGGTTGCAGAAACTGTATTTTGGGTGCAATACAAATCATGTTGCACATGTACGTGCAGTATGAAGAGCTTCTGCCAAGCACCTTGCGGGCAGCTCAAATGTAATGAATCACATCCACACAGTCTCTGTCTTCAAGCTGCAGGAGCCAGTTTGGCAAGATTGCATGCGCAGTGGCTTGTCGCCAGCCTGTGCAAGTCTTGGACCAGAAGCTCAGCAAGCCTTTGCAGATACAATTGTGTTTAGACAACTCAAAGGATCCTTTTGCCCAAAAGATTTGGTCCGGAACAAAACCAGCCAACAGTACCACACTGACAGCAGCACTGTGCCTCGACCTCTACCTCATGATCTAGACCTGTGTTGTGCTGACCTCAGGCATTCGAATGCCCAAATCAATTGAGTTCAAGACAATGGCCAATTCGGCATGCACTTGAACTTGTGAGGCTTCAAAAACGGCCTTAGGGTCAGAATGGGTGTTGAGCAATCAGCAGCATGGCAAGCAAATCACTTACAAAATCACAGGAGACAAGCAGACAGTTAAAGCAGGAAATGCTTTATAGACAAATTGTGTCTGTTGCTGGATTATTTTCGAATGACGATCACTGTGTGGTCAGCATTTGGCGCTGAGGCCCTATAGAAAGGCGCACGTCACATGCAAGACAGGCTTGTTACATCGTGACAGCTGGATTAATCAAGTCATACAGTCCACACCTTACAGCAAAGCATGATTTGCACAAGTCCACAGCAGTCCTTGTGCAAACCTAATCGAAAGCTTGAGCATTCAGCCTGTCTTGCCTTCAGCAGGCAACTCAACTACACCTAAAACAAAAGCTCATATACATGATTTGCTGTACCATCAGATATAGGGTAATGTTGTTGGATGCTGTTGGATTTGAGCGTAAAACAGAAATAGGCTTAGGCTGTCACAGTCACCCTCAACATGCTGATCAACACCAAGAATACGCTGTCACTATTTATTGCTCCTCTTTGATTGAGCAGCATGTCAGGAACTCTGGGACCATTGCTGACAGAAGCTTGAGTTCATTGCAAGAAGCGAAGATCCCTGATGCCCAATTACATGATGCAGCTTTGGCAGTATGGCCACAACATCATAATCAATGAATCTGCAGTGCCCTTGCCAAAGGGACATGAAGAAGGCTTGTCAAGCTAAGCAGGCCATCTCAGGTCGTTGAAAACGGCAGCCCAAACACATCTAGCAGGTTGACCTCTGTCTGGTATTGGCATGTGGCATTGCCTTGTGACACGAGGGTGGCTTTGCCTGCATTCAGCTGGTAGTCATGCAGCTGCATGCGGCCTGCCAGCTCTGTGGGATATACCTGCATCACCTGCAGCACCAACCCAAATACTATGCAATGCATGAATGACTCAGTGAATGTTATGCTACACAAGCTACAGCATGGTGCGGCATCAAAAAGGTGCTTGCTACTGGCTGAGATGCCATAAGGAGCATCGCAGTCTGCAGCTGCCGGCTCTTTGATGGGGCAACTCCTTCCAAAACCACAAAGGCGGTCAGCAGAGCAGTAACCAGACATGCGCTGTGATGGTAACATGATCTGGCAGCACTTCAGTGTTTGATGCATGGGTGCTGTGATGGCAGTTTGCTGCATGCATCAAACATCACTTGCCTTGCAGGTCCCAGCAATGCCCTTGAACTTGAAGCGCCCTAGGCTCCACACTTGAATGGGCACCTTTTTCTGTGGGAAGGGCTTCCCTGATGCAAAGGCTTCATTCCACACCAGACTAGCGCGCCTGCGCCCACCTGTAGTCATGCCAGCACACTAAGCGCTGTCTAATGACCTGAACTGCTTCGAAGGCATGGCTCTGCATGGTTGCAGCTGGTGAATTGCTTTTCTGAGATGCCCTGTGATTGGGCTGCTGCAGCACATGCACACTGTGGTGCTGACACAAAACAGTGATTGTTGATTGCTGCAGACACCTAACAGTCAGCAATCAACAGGCTTTGCTAGGCAGCTTGACAGCAGACCCACTCATCAAACAAAGGGATTTGCTTGCTGAACTGATTTGGTCTTGGCTGAACGCTTTTGAAGGTGCCATGCAGCACGCAAGATGCGCGTCACAGCACTGAGCAGCATCTTTGAGTTTCTGGCCGCACTTTTCACCCTGCTTTGCTGTGGACGGTGGTGTGTAGTCTGGTGTATTGTTTGGTGAGGGTGGTCAACGTATCTGCTGTGTGAGGCGTTGCATGAGGCAAGTGACACTTTGACATTGCTTTGGTATACACAGGGCCTCTGACAGACAGATGTGGCAGTATGCATGCATATAGGTGCCAAAAGCAATGCGTTAAAGATGCATGCTGAGCTGCAAGGGAAGTCACGCCTGATCAAACTGATCTCACCTGCTGTGATGGTAACCAGCGCTGGCTGGACCTTAGCTGGCTTCATCAACCTTGGCATCGTAGACTTCTTAGCCAGCAGTGACCTTTTGGTTGAGGTACCCTGAAGAGGCTGCCGCTGCATCGTTGCTTTTGCCGGGACGGGGATCAGCTCCATGTCCGACTGCGAGTCCGTCGCTGAGGCATTGGCAGCGAGCTTTGTGGCTCGGTACTGCAACATGTGGCAGTTGTTGACAGACATCTGCACGCTGGCCGCATGCGCCGGCTGTGTGGCGGGCGCATTCTGCAGCTCAGGCGGCAGGAACACCGAGTCACCTATTCCTGCCAGACCTGCTGTCAGGTCTGGTCGGACCGCATCACCTCTGTTGCTATAGGTGAATGACGGCATGTTCTCATCGCGAGGTGACGGTAGCTCCTCGACCTTGGTCAGCTCGTCAGGTCGAGGGGGATCTGTAGCAGGTGTCCAGGCGATGGCCTCTGGCTGCTGCTTCTGAAAGCTGCTGGTCTGCCTCAGCCTCAAGACAGCAAGACCAGAACCCGCGTCCATGCTAGCCCGTGATGGATCTGCACAATCACAGGCTTGTCTTGGCTTGTCTGCAGCAGGGAACACTGAGCAGCATGACGGTTGATCATTAGCCATGACTCATGGGCCGCATATACACAAGGACATGTCACAGGCTGGCAAATTCTCACCATGCACAAGTGCTTGTTTGTGGCAGTCACAGATGGTGCTCTTGCACCCACAATGTGATGCATGCAGCATGTGAACAGCAGATGACAGATGCAGACTCTTGCTGTATCTGTCATTGCAAAGCAGACTGTGCATGGAAGCGCAGGATGTCAAAGTGCAGCTGACCTGTATCACTGAGATCTCTGGTTTGACTGCGAGTGCCAGCATCAGATGCCTTGTCAAACTCAGCATCCATCTGCATGGCTGCTGTGCTGTCAGCTTCGGTCAGAGACCCTTGCCAATGCCGAATCACATGCTGCATGAATGTCTCTTCTGCCTGCAAGGCAGAGCATCATCTTGCCAGTCTGGCTTGAGGCTCAGCCACTAGACACTGATTGATACACTGATTCAAACACTAAAGAGACACTGGGTCAGCCAATGACTGCCAGAATTCATGAGGCTCGCGTTCACCAGTGTCTTTGCTCCTGCACCTGTTTCTTGCAAAGCATGGTCTTACAGCACATGATGTTCTAGTGGATTTGCTGATGATCTTGCTGACCAGGCTCAAACAGCTTTGCAGAAAAAGATGTGCCTTCAACTGTACATATCTTTTGGACAACCATTGTTGACAATCATGCCATCTCACAGCACCAAGGACTGCAGCAGGATGCATGAGGTGGAGGTGGAGTCAAAGCATGTGCAACTCACCAGAATTTGGCCTCCCTTTGCAGCACACAGCAGCCGCGCTGCCCGATTGACTGCAGGCCCGAAGTAGTCAGCTCTGCCAGTGGACGTATGCGGGCAGATCTTTGCCATGTGCCCAGGGAAGATGCCAATCTGCACAACAGCCCACTAGTCAGCCTGACATATTATACCACATTCGTTCGTTTGTTTGTTCATTATGAACGTGGGCTAGGCATGCTCAGCAGGCCCAACTCGGTACGTACAGCAGCAATCAACTGTCTCCAACCAGTGCGCAAGAAACTGTCAGGCATCAAGTTGAAAACAAGTGTGCATTGGCTTTTGCTGCTGTCTTTGAAGGGTGAACAGCTGTCAAAGCAAAGACCGGAGCCATATTGTATCTGCAGACACGAGGTGCAAAGCTGACGCCTCGCATGTACTGAGGCACAGGCTATATGTTACTTCAACCTCAGTAGACACAAGCTCAAGCCATGCAGCGACATGCTTTGCTGACGTGACATTGCAGTTGAAGGCAAATGTGCAGAGTACACAAGGCTCAACAGCCCAATGCCGTACAAGCCAGAGCTGCATACCTTGGCAGACAAGCCCTTCATCAGAGTGTGCCCCTGCTCATCTTTGACTTCTGCTGTCAGCTCGTACAGCTCTAGCATTGGGCTCCAGTCCACCCTGGCAACCACACAATAACTCAGACTGTCTTCTGAAAGTCTTTGTGATCTTCTTCCCGACACAAGACAGAGGCAAACAGATGCAGACTCTTTCTTAGGTTGAGGAGAGCATGATGCTCATGTCGCACGGCATGGACGATTTACTCTGCTTTGCCTCCAGTCTGACTCAAGCTCCAATATGACAGCTAGAACCAGGTGACAGTCAGTCAGTTAGACAGACAGACAGACAGACAGACAGACAAGACAGCAGATTGTCTGTGCTTGCTATGCAAATGCAGAGTCACATTTGATGCTGCAGCTTCAAGAAGTTTGCCAGGGCAATAGGCTTTGCTTGATGATCAGCAAGCAGCAAATGTGGCAACGCACAGAATTGAGTGCTTCTAAGCAGCCTCAGACAGCCTCAGGAAGCTGACAAGCAAAGCTCAGACTGTGCATAGCACTCTGTACCTAGTATCACAGTGAGGTGCAGTGATCATGTGTTAGATGTAAACGTACAGCAATTTTGCTCATTGTGTGAAGGGTGCTCACTTCAGCATGGCTAGTTGTAGGGTGATGGACCACTCAATGGCAGCCCATGGCTTGTCAAAGGCTATCATGAACAGCCCATCCTGCAGGAGCAGCAATGGCAGCATTCATTTACTTTGCAGCAGCTGTTTCTGCAGTAGACTGGCTGGAAGGCTCTTCCACATTGCAGATGCAGCAATCTTGCACAGACAACAGCACCCAGCATGCACGCTAGCACAACTACCTCTTGACATGCAGACTTTGCACTTGCTCAGCTGTCAGCGTCCAAGTCAACAGAAGGCCAACCACTGACACACCCATAAGAAGCCAGTCATCTGGTTGAATGTGATAGCATATGTACTCTGGTAGCTTTCCTGTCGGATTGAGCGGGTGCAGTGGCAACAATGACCGATGCGCTGCTAAGCAGGCAGGGTCAAGTTCACAAAACTATAGACAGGCTATACTCTCAACAACAAAGCCATTAATGCAGAGCATGCTAGTCAAGCCATTGTTACTTTGATTGGGTCGCGAATCTACCTTCTCCTGACACTCATAGCCATCACAAAGCAGCAGCGTGGTGCGCACGCAGGACTGGAACTGCAGCATGGCCTCCTGTGCACTAACCGCATCCAATGCAAACAGCGCCTGCACACCACAAGTTGCATGACATAAAGTCCTGCTTATATCTGTGCACCAAAATTTCCTGTCAGGTACTTGGGGATCAACAAGCAACACAGTGCTGCTAACGCCTCTGAAGCTGTCACCACCAGCGGGGCTGATACAGGCTGCCAGCAAGTTGTGAGCAAGCGCCAGGCGTCAGCAGGAGTACATATGCATGTTGAAGACATGTAGAACAATTGCAAGATTCTGACATCTAGAACAATTGCGAGATTCTGCTCACTTGAGGTGACCTTGTCTTGTTATCGGCCATTCTACAGCAGGTAATGTTCACACAAACAGGCAGTGCTTCGTGACTTGATATGCACCATGTCACAGCAAACACGCTGTGTGTTGTTTGGGTGAGCACTACAAAGAAGAGCTTGCCTTGTAGTCAGCTGGCCCACAGAACACCATGGTGACATATGGCTTGTCCTGGCTGATGGCTTCTCCCTCTGTGTCCACGAAGGTGGCAGCCAGGGCACCAGGGGCATCAAAGAAGGTGTGCGAAATCTGCATGCACCACATGCAAGTCTTGATGTGTGTATACTGTTGCAATAGGGTAACATGCATTACTGGCCGGAGTTTGATGAATTGTTCCACAGGCAAAATCCTGCCTATGGTTGGGGTTTCCTTGCTCTGTGGGCATTGACAGAGAGGCACTGCTGTCTCAGAGCAAAGGCACATCCACAGCTGCACCCTGGACATCAGCACATCCATGTCACAAGAGCACTGCCTGTTGCAGCAACCAACAATGTGCAAGCACAAAGAATGCAGACGGGCAGTGCAGAAGTGTGATGCTGGAGAGCAAGTATGGGAATCAGCCTGCGGCCACAAATGAAAGCAGCAAGCTGCAAGAGACTGTCTACCTTATTGGTGCCATCCAGGGGTGCAAACATGGTCGCCCTGCCAGCCAGGCTATGACTCAAGATCTGGAGGACGTGCACACCCCCTGTGACAGACAGCCCAGGCGCGGGCATGCCAAGAGTTCTCACAAACTCTACCAAGTTGAAGGCGCCCATGTCTACCACCATGCAAGACGCTGGCTGGCTGCCAGGTGTTGAGCTGCGCACCATGCTGTCTACATCTGTTTGAGACGGCGCCCATCGTCCTGCACAACAAGTAACTGCTTCAGGAGCATGTGGAGCACGTACAGACACATCAAGCTGTACTGCAATGGGAACGTTGCGCATGGCAGAGAATGCATGCAACCTACTTGGCCCTATGCAGACGATTGTGAGCTCTTTGTGTAACAGGCACAGAGCCCCAATCATGCTATCTGTCTGGCTACAGCAGACAACGAGCATGAGTCAGCTGCCAACCTTAGCACTGACAAGAGCCTCAAGTGATCAATGCCCAAAGCTCACACTGCCTGTTGAGTACTTACTGCTACTCTGAAGCCCGGACAAGCTGCTGATAGTTTTGTGTCAAGTCTTGACAAGCATTTTTTGCACGTGAATGCAGCTTTGCGTTCACACAGTTAGTACAACTTTGCATGCAAGAGTCAGCACTTTGGCATGCCAGCCTTACTGCAACAGCATAACGAGGCAATGCGACTTGAAGCTTACTCTGCCAGACTTTGGTGGTGGTATGCCCTGCAGTGTGGGGCCGCCTGTGCCAAATACGGCTCCACACACTGCGATGCAGCTCGCCATGTCGCAAGGCTTTCAGCCCATGACCCTTGACACCTGGCTGGAACCTGTACAGTCACCAGTAGCAACTCTATGCAAGCCATATTTGTTGTCATTGTGTGCATTTGCACAGACGTATGGTTTGACTTTGACGTAGCAGCCAGCAGTGCCAGCTGTAACAAGGCAGGCACAGCTTGCATGATGAATTGATTTTGTCAAAGGCGCTGTGTGCACAGAAGCTGTGCAAATGCCAAGCCTTGATGGTAATCACACCTGCCAACTACAAGAGAACAGACATGTCAACTCAGTTCACTCAGGGCAGTTTGTAGAAGGACTGAGACCATCAGTCGTGATGCTGGACACAAGCTCGGCCATCAAGACAGAAGTTGCACCACACACCCAGCACTCATGCTGACGCCTGTGATACTTTCTTGTAACACAGCCTTTGCAAAGGCAGAGATTGTCAACAGCTTACCCAAAGGCAGCCAGCTGCTCTTGAGTGAAGGACCCCCAGCGGGTCACCCCATCCGCCAAGTACCCCCGGCTGCCAGGGTCAGAGGCCTGGCTCATGCTGATGCGGGGGGTAGGGGGTGACATTGGGAAGCTGGTGCTGGCAGTGGGCGACAGCAGGTTAGCTGGCGGCGAGAGCAGCCTGTCATTAGCAGATAGCAGACCGGCTGTTGACTTGGCTGAGTCTGGCTGCGTTAGGGCCTCTGCTGCTGCTGCACAGCACAAGTGGCTCGTGGGTTTTGCTTGCGGCAAGCAGGATGGTATGTTGCACCAAGGAGCATTGCAACCAAAGAAGAAGGAAGCTTTGCAGAGTTGAGGGATAGCAGCACATTGATTGGCAGAAGGCTGCCTGTCACATTATAAGCACAATGGTGAGGATTGATGCCCATCGCACAGCTTCCAGCAGTGCTCACTGCTGTTGGCAGGACTGTGCTTTCAGCCAAAACAATGAATGGGATGCTGGTTCAACTTTCAAGATTCTTCCCAATGGATGCAAGTGCCAACATTCAGAACCATGCAATCAACTTGGAGGTATGGCTGCAGCACTTACAGTTTATACCTCTGACGGGCATCTCCTTGGGTTGGCTAGAAAGCCTGCGGCTGCGCGTTCTGCCGAGGCCCGACCGCCCCTGGGGCACTGTGATGGGGGTTAGGGCCCCTATGGTGTGCAGGCGGCCGTAGATGCGCTGATAGGTGGAACCGCTGATCAGTACCTGGCCTCCTACTGGGAAGCCAACAATGGCCTCTGTCAGGCTCATCAGCTCTCCATGGTACTCAATCTGGCGGGTCACATGGTGCACCTGTGCATGTGACGGGACCGAGGTCAATGTATGCAGCACATTGGACAAGACTCCTGGGAATTGCCCATGGCTATAGATCAGGCGGGTCACATGGCACATTTGTGCAGGCAGAAGCTGGCATGCAGAGAGATTGTGGGCAGTATAGCAAACAGGACAAGATCCAAGCCAGAAGCAGGTGATGCACTGCGACTCATGTATTGGCTGCTTTGGTTGCAAGGCAGCGAATACATGAGTAAACAAGCTGATAAGGCTGAGTAGTCCATCAGCGAAATTTATGACTGATGACTGGGCATTGCTGAATGGTGATACCTGTATGGAGTCCGGCTTGCCGGTGTGAATGGCAGCGCGCACTCTGAGCCCACAAAAGACAGGAGCTCCAATGCCATCTGGAGCTGTCTGCTTGGTGCACTCTGGTTGCTCTAGGATCTCAGCAGGCCAGGGCAGCAGCAGCAGGCGGTGCTGTACATTCAGGGCCCAGGCTATGGCATCTATGGGGTCGTGGAAAGCCATTGTGAAGGCATCGCCCTCTGTTGCAACCTAAAGCATGCAATGCTATTGTATATGCACAGTCCATAATCTGGGTTCTGATGCAGCCCATGACATGCCATGACAATTGTGACAACCTCTGTTGCAACCTGAAGCATGCAAGGGTGCCAAGTGTCGTTTGCGACTCTATGGCAGATTGCACCAAAAGATAGCGTGATGAGTGGGTGAGCATCTGTCGCTGCTTCAAGCATGGCATGCAAAAGGGGCACAGATTTCTATCTGACTCTAATCAAGCATGGAGAGCAACAGTTCATGTTTCACTCATGACTGCAATCTGCAGCATGCTCACAGTTTATGGCAAGCCCCTCAAAACGCATTGCAGGTCGCTGAGCCCTCCTTTCTTCACGAAATCCATTTGACCAAGCTGCTGTGATGTCTATAGCAAAGAAGCAAAGCAGGTGGTGCGTCAACAGTACATGTATGCATCAGCAATGTCTGTTGGCACAGTATAAGCTTGTGGCTTGAAGCCTGTTCACAGAGGCTTGCGCCATTCTTCAGGGCAAGCAGCAACTGTGCCACTCAAGCAATAGCCAGTACTTGCCTCATATCCGCAGTGCTGGTGAAGGAGAGCGCGTAGCAGGTGGTCGTGCATGGCCAGCGCACTGGTCATCACAACCTGATTCCTGCACAGCAAAATGTGAAATTTGGTCAGCATATCCTCAATGACTTGATACATGGTCCATTGTGAAGGCTGGCACATCTTAAGCTTTGTGATCTCTGAATGTCAGCTACATGCAGTGATGTAATGATGGCGCAAAAGTCTGCGCAAATCATGTGCAGAAGCTGGCTGCATGATTCAAGCAAAATTGACTGCAGGCAACAAAGTGTGTCAGATGCTGTGGCATCTGGACATTATTGATGCTCACCATTTCTAGAAGCGTAAGCACCCATGAGCATCATTCACGACAATGGTGACTTGGGTGCATAAACAGCAGGTATTGTATGACCCATGCTTTTGCAATTGACGTTTGAAAATGACGCATACCATTCCCAGAGGCGAGAAGAGCCCTGAACATCAGTCATAACGATGGTGACTTCTTTGGGCACCAAGCCCAGCTGCTCTGCCAAACCCTCCTTTAGAGTCCCTGGAGGCGCCCTGCACGTGCACATGACATTGCAGAAACTTGTCACCCACACCCATCATCAATTACTTCCCATGCGCTCAAACATGGTCAGGCAGAGGATGTGGCATGACCTGAAGATCAATTACACTCGCGTGGCATGACTGCACATCACACTACAACCCTCAGCCAACATCTGCTCTTTGACGCTAGAACAGAAGGACAAGTAGCAGTGAATAGCATGGCTCAGCTGGCAATGCCAGTGAGCAACCAGCTTGTACAATGCACATATTGATTTGACGTTTGATCTTGTAGCTGGAAGTTACTCATTTAACTCTTGACACCTTGTCACATTTCCACCACCAGCTTGCCACACAGAAATGTACTTGACAAGATCCTGAATACGAACGCCTACACATGCAGAACAGAATGGAGCATGCTACAGGCTATGACCTGGCAGAAAGTCTCAAGATGACAATAGCAGTGGCAAGCAGGCATGATGTGACTTGTTGTGATCCTTTGATAGAGACATGTAACACATGTAATGCAACACCTCATTGTACGTCAAGCACGCATGAGCGTGGTCATGCTGTTACCCCATTTGGCTATTGTATGCACAACAGCTCATCGAGCGGTCATGCAGCAAACAAGTACCTGCGCTTGTGCCAAATCTGCTTGTAGTTGGCCACGTCATCAATGACCCTTCTCCAATACAAAAAGGCCAGTGGCAAGAAGATGATTAGCAAGAAGGCTCCAATTAAAGATGGCGCCAAGTATGCAGCCACTGGCACACTACTGCCGTAGTAAGGCAACCTGGTATACATGCAAGTCATGCTGACGTTGCCTGCAAAGCACAGCATGGCCTCAAACCAGAACAAGCAGGTGTAGCAATGTATGCTGAGCTAAAGGCTGACTCTGCGCAACCTGCAAAAGTCATGCAGAGAAAGTGGCTCATGTACGTGCTAGTGGGTAATGTCAGTGAGGTATGAAGTGCAAGCGTAGGTCATACATTGGCACTACAGGCACAAGCCTCAAGTCGTGCAAGTGTCTGTTGCCTATGCATGACCCCAATTGTAGGTGACTTGCTGGCATTCACATTTGTTGATTCCCTCTGACAGCCTATTATAGGGAAAACAAACAGCCAATCCAAGCTTGAAACACATGATGTTGACTTGATGGTACCCGCTTTCCATGAGCGCACACGCAAATGACTGCTGCAGTAGAATCCTGTGCCTGTTTTTGGCACGCGCTGACAAAAAGTTGTTTGTTTTCTGCGCTGCGTGAATGTGCAAATGTAAGTGTGCGCAGCAGCAACCAGCAGTGCTGGACAGCCTGTCAAGACATGATCAGCTGAGATAGCTCATGCTATGCAGTGCAATAGGTCTAGCTTTACGCTGGCTTCACGCAGCTGAGGCATCTTGTGTCTGCTTTACCTCCCACTTTTGTCTGTACTTCCTCGCCAGGATGTTATGCAGCAAGATGCAACAGCAGAGTCCATGCTGTGTCATGCCTCATCAAAGGTAGAGAAAATCAATTGAGAGAGTCTTACACTTGGCTCAGTCGAGATAAGAGGAGTGATACCAGTTGATATCAACAGTCTCAAGCAGTATCTCACCATTTGAGGCAATGCTGTAGACCCTGGAGTCGCTACCGCTCGAGCAATTACAGCCCGCCCAGCTGTAAAAGTTAGCATCAAGATTCACCGTGGCTACAAGCTGTCCAATGGAAGGGCCATTGATGCCCCCAGCGGTGTTGTCTGTTGGGCAGGTGTAGTTCGTGGTGTAGTTGAAGCTGGAGGTGTACGATGAGGCATCACTAAACGCACTGCCAAACAAAGATACCAGCGACGCCAGGTTAGACACCTGTAGCATCATCGGGTATATGCTTAGTAATGAGGTTGCATGACCCAACTGAGTGCATGCAGAAGCAGTGAACTGAAGCATAGTGAATAATGTGTGTTGCATGGTGCTTGAGCTTTGGACATTTGTATTGAACAAGCAAGCACAACAGATCTTGACGTCGACTGCAGCGTGTTGTAGCCTGTGTCAGCTTACATGTCAAAAAGCATATGCAGTGCAAGTGACGCTGAGGGTTTTGCAGCAGTGTTGCTCACGAACAATGTCTTCACAGCAAACTTTGCTGGCTCAGAAGTGCCAGTATGTCCATAGGGCACCAATTGTATGTTGTCCTTACGGCAACAGTCCTATATGCAATATCAAGACTACTGTACCTTGTTTACAATGGATGGGTACACTGCATAGGGCCTGTCAAAGGCCACGCTAGGGCACTCCTGGCCACTGCTGGCTGTGCTAGTGGCCGGGCAGAATCTGAGGAAGTTGGGCAGGCACCCGGTCGTGTTTGCTGTATCTGCCGTTGACCCATTCACTGTTGTAGTCTGCAGGAAGTGTTCACAGTATCACTGGATTGTCTGGCTGCAGGAAGATCCTGATGGGCAGGCAGGCAGGCATGCATGGACAACACAGTCTCTTTGCTCACATCAGGCATGGTCAGGCTTATAAGCAAGTGCATTAGCCTGAAAGTGCTACTTGTGCAGGCAGCATACATAGTGTGAGCAGACTATGAGCACTGAGGCAGGGTCTAGTACTGGAGCTAGCTGTCTGCATCTTCAGCGCTGCATACGGCTGGCTGTCTAGCATGGGAGCATTGTGCAGGATGCAACAAGGCATGCACTCATTGCCAAGAAGTCAAGCATGAGAAGTGTCATGAGAGCAAGGCGGCGAAGGAACATACTGTGCCAGTGGCAGCGTTTGCTAGTGCATCAATATGGCTTGCATTGCACTGCAGCAAGGATGTGTTCCGCAGCTCCAGGGTCTGGAACTTGGCAGCATTTATTGGCAACATGTCTGGAAAACGCCCTGTCAGCCCTGAGAAACACACAACTGCTTGATCCTTGGAAGTGTCAGATGTCAGCCACGGAAGGAGAATGCTTGCAGGTCAGCATTGCACTGTGGTCCAGCGACCAAACACAATATACTTTACGCATATGCTTTACGTCTTGTGCGGCAAGGGTGTGGCATGAGTGACAAGGTTGTGATTGTGATGGATCATGATTGTTGCTGGCATTGTGCCGGCATCATGCAGTTTTTCAACAGAGCATGCAGCAAGCTATTGACTGTTATTGGCCAGGACACTCTGCAGTGCATGACTTGTACCTGGATTGTTGCGCAATGACAGTAACTGCAAATCTGGAAGCTTGTTCCCTAGACTGGTTGGAAGAGTCCCTGTCAAGTTGCTACCTGCAGACCACAGCTGTGCTTTTGTTACAAGAGATGTTCAGCCTGACTCACTTGTGCACAGGGCTGCAGCGTTATTGTTGCCAGCTGACAACATTTATGATGTTTGTTTGGGCAGTGCTGCTGAGGCAATTCGCCACATACAGTGATCTCTTGATATAACGACTGCATTGGTCACCAAGAAAAATGTCCTTACATCAGATTGCCCGTACTCAGAAGCACCACTGTGGTCAAAATGCAGTGCTTGGTTCCCAGTTGCATTGTCCTTTCATCACAAATGTCCTTATACCGAGTGTCCTGATATCGAGAGATTGCTGTAGCTGATCAGCGAATTCAAGACCTGACACAGCTGTCAGATGCAAAGGCAGGGATGCAAACCAGTGTGACATCTTGCCTGAAAGGAAGATTTGAGCCACTGACTGGCTGCCTTCTCCACAGTACTGTGAGAAAAAGTCGCCAGCTGTCTGACAGCAAGCCACTCCCAGCCAGTCGCAGTAGCTCACCCCTGCAAAGTGTGGTCTCTGATTAGCCCCAGAGTCATTCAAGCACGCCAGCATGCCAAGATCACCCTGCCTGGTATGGCAAGCAATGAATGCAAAGGGGGATGCACGCAAGCAAGCAAAACTTGCAGCTATCTTAGCAGAGGTCACATGCAGCTTTCTGCTGTTTTTGATATTGCTATCAGCAGGTGCTCCAAGCTGCAGCAAAGCCACATCTGGTGTCGTCTCGCAAGACGCTCACTCATTGCATATTGGCATCGTAGCGAGTGCATGCCGATCAGCATGCAGCGATTGTGTACTGTCTACTGTGTACGCAGCAAGGCAAATCATGAAAAACAATTTCAAGAGGCGTACCAGCTGTATTCCAGGCAGACTTGATCAGCAGCTTGACAATCTGCAACTGCCGCTGGAGAGTGCAGTTCACAGAGTATGCTTCCAACACTTCGATGATCTCCTGATACTGTGGAGTCAACGAAGACAGATTGAAGGTGGATGATGCGGCTGCCACTCCCAGCTCCTCAAGATAGAGTTCAAAATTAGCAACTTCAGTGCGCAAGGCATCACTGAGCAGTGCAGTCTCCCAGTAAGGGCCGCCTGTTGAATTATAGAAGTCAATGAGAGCATTGCGCTGGTCAGGCAAATCATTGGCCACATCATATGTGATCTGGTCTGTGAGCAAGGCATTGCAGTCATATATAAGTGAGTCAGCACCTGCAAAGCACTCAAAGGGTGTGAACAACGCCCTGACAAGGTCACACAGGGTGAGCTGCAGTTGATGTATACTAGCCTACTTGCTGACTGCGGAACTTGAGTCGTCACCAGAATAGCACAAAGCACTCTGAAGCTCAGGCGCCAGCAGTGATGGCTCTGAGATAGAGGCCACTCAGGCCTCATGGCCTCTTGCTGCGTTTGCCGTGATCTTGCTTGTAATTCATGCTTCGTCCTTGCCACCCAGCGCGGTTGCACGCAATTCAAAGCTGTTATTGTGCAAAGTCAACTTTGTCCGGCATCTGCTGTGTGACGTTTTTCACGCAAGGTCACCTTCAAATTGCCTACAGTGACATCGCGAAACCTAAGCGGCTGAGACTTATAGCAAAGGCACGCCATGAAATTTAGTGGTCATCCAGCCTGCAAGTCGCGATCCGCTGATCGGCTTGATCAAACTGTACTGACGAGAGAAAGCTGAAGGTCATGAGTCATGATCATGACTGCTGATCAGTAAAGAGCCGTGCTCACGCTCACGGTATGCATTGCAATTGTATGCGGTTACTTAGCGGACAGCGTTGTATGCAAACCGCATCCGTTCACTGTCAAAAGCTATCGGCTCGTTGCGACCCGAATGGAGCTTTGACATTTGACCGAGCGAAGCTTTCGAGCATCCGACCCTCGGCAGTGATCGTAAAGTGCTCGAATCAGAAGAGTGTTGACAAGGTGAAGCTGCACTGCCTGCAAATCTTTGTACAGCCTCCCGTCACCCGTCCACGTCTGTCACATGCTGTGCGAGGTTTCTCGGGCTGCTGTCAAGAGCATCTAAGCCGCACCTCAGCGACTGACGCTCGCGCCGCTTGCAGAGCCACCGCAGGATTTCACAGCGTTGCAATGTCCTCGGCGGACCTGTCTCAGCAAGGAAAGCTAGAGCTGGTCTTAGACCTGAACGGCGAATTACTAGAAGGCCCAATCTGGGATGAGCGCATCAAGAAGCTTCATTTCATTGACATCAACGGCCAGCACATTTACACCTTTGATCCACACGAGCAATCAGAAGCTGCCAGGTAGTTCATTGACGGGACGTGTGCGCACTAATGTGCACTTTGAGTGGGTGCAATAACAGCGTATGCACTTGGGGCAAGTCTAAAGAGCATTCCAAAGCATCTCTCACTGTGCAGGCTTTCACAGGTAAAACTACCAGAGAGGGTGGGCTGCATTGGGCTGACAGAGGATCCGAAAGTCTTGTTGGCAGCTCTACATCGCAGGGTTGTCTTGTTTGACCTAAAGCAGCAAAAAATCACCAGGTACAGTCATGATGGCTCTGAGTATTAACTAAACATTCACCTGTGCTTTTGAGCCAGGAAGTTTGATGACTCACATCTGGCTCCCTACCCCGGACCAAAAGTTCTACTTCAAGTTTCTGAAAGTTCTTCTTCTCATTCAGTTTCTTTGTGAACTGAAGGAAGACGGGTGCTGTGATGGAAACCAACACATATTCTGCATATTGCATCTAGAAAAGAGTTGCCTTGTCTTGCTCGTGATAGCACATGCCTGCCACCATTGTCCCTTCACATCTATCTGCTCAACAGTGTTGCATGATCTGTCTCTAAAATAAGCAACAGAGCTCGCAGTGCATGTCTTTCAAAGCATATGTTGCTCTGATGCATGACATTGACCCCTTCATGCAGTGAGATTGCAAGTGCTCCAGAAGAGCATGGTGTAGAGGATTATAGATTCAACGACGGCAAGATCAGCCCTGGAGGCGTGTTCATCGGCGGCCGCATGCACTTGTCAGGAGCTGAGCTTGAGGGGAAACACAGCCACTGGTACAGGCTAGAATGGCATAGAGATCAAGGCAAGAGTCGCTTGGTGCAGGTGAGACAAGTTTGGTCACTCACACATTCTTGGTGCGTAGATATTGCATTGCAGTGTTGCTCTGCCTAGCATCAAGTGCTGCTACAGCATTCAAGGTTGCGTGGTGCGTTTGAAAGCATTCAGTGTTTGATTGGCATGTCTGCAATGCGTGATGGTGACCAGCCTATCTGTTGCGCACTGATGCCTGTCATCCTGCACCTTGCGCTCTCGCTCGAAATGCTCCAGCAGATACAAGTGCACTTCACGCACAGTTCCCGCAAGTGTCTGTGGCATACAGACTATGACAATTCCTTCAGCCGGTAGCAAGTCTGGCTGTCTGCTTGAAGTCATGACAAGATCAACTGCATATGCAGCTTCTTGGCCCAGATGGCGTTCAGCTTCCAAATGGTCTGGACTGGAATCAAAAGAAAGGGGTTATGTACTTCAACGACTCCATCAACAACCACAACAAGCCGCCTTCTGGCACCATCTGGGAATACAAAACAGATGAGTTGGGCATTCCCATTGACACACACCACAGCAGTCAGCATACAAGGTGAGGAAAACAACTATCACTGCACAGTTTGCTTTCTCCTGAACACTCTTCATTTGATTTAGCGGGATGTGAGCTGCCAACACCCATCCCCCATGCAACTTGCACTAGCCTGCATTTGAGCCCTTGAACGCCTATGTGCCAGTGGTGTCTGTACACAGTGCCCAAGTATATGCAGGCTGGCAACTTGGTTGGCATGCTGTCTTGCTGCTTGACACTCAGATGTGTCTTGTCTGCTGTCTCGTTTCTGCTCACTCGTGACCTTTCCTGCACAGTTTCTGCATGTAAAGCAAGGTGATGCCCATGAATACCCCCCTGTCACAAGTAGTTTGTTTAGGCTTATGATTGTGCCTAGATCATGCTGAGCAGTGTCATTGGGGAAAGTCTGCAGCCAATAGCATAGTCTTCAGTAATGTTCATGTGTGAATCATGCAGAAAGGTCAAGACTCTTGGGGAAAATAAAGAGGGTGGTGTGCCAGATGGCATGTGCCTTGATCAAGATGGCCGTATCTGGACAGCCCTATGCGGTGGAGGGGCTGTTGTCTGCCTAGACCCAGAAAGTGGCAACGAACTGCACAGGTCAGATCACGCTTTCAACAGCCACTAAATGATTCTGTTGTTGCTTCTTGCCTCTGTTGCAGAAGTCATGTGTGAGCCAGCTGCACCTTATACCTAATCGCAAGCTTTCAACATGTTGGTTTGCTGGTGCTGTCAATGGGCGGTAACTGCTTGAGCTAGCAAAAGCTGATGAGCTGATGCCTTGCAATAACAATAATAAGAATGATTACACATTCCTGCCCATGTGCTAGGTGTGTGTGGGGTCCAAGTCCTGTCTCGCCAGGCAGCTAATGCCCTTGTGCATGCGAGTTGATCAGTCTTTGTATGCAATCTGCAGGGTAAGTCTACCAGTCAGCACACCTACAGACTGTGCTTTTGCTGGTGACGAGCAGAAGCTGTACATCACCACTATCAATGACAAGAGCAAAGGAGCTGGAGGCCTGTGGAGCTATCACCTGCCAGGCTTGGCTGGCTGGTCAGGAGCACACATTGCAAAGCCATTGTATTAGTGCTTGATAACCTCAGTGCAATCTGCTGCAGTCAGCTGCTTTCAGCAAGGCAAATTGCAAAAACTGTTATCTGATGACTTCTGGCTGGCTACACTGCAATGTACTGCAATCAAGCTCCCTCAGCAAGGCATGTTGCAAAGCCACTGTATTGATGACTCCTACCTTCAGTGCAACCTGCTGCGGCCACCCCTTTCAGCAAGGCGTGTTGCAAACCAGTATGTAGTGATGATTTTCAGCTTCAGTGCAATGTGCAGTAGCTAACCCTTTCAGCAAAGCGAATTGCAAAGCCAGTGTATGATGCCTCCTACCTTCAGTGCACACCGCATCAGCTCATCCCTGTCAGTTCAAAATGCCATCTTGGCAGAGGCGCAAACAAAACTGCTCAACAAACTCTCAACTCCATGCAGCTGAAAACTTTCGGCGTGCTTTGCGTGCTGAAAATCTTGCCTGTGCATGTGAAGGGCATAATCATGGAAACGCAGTGAACTGGTGCTTATCTGCCCAAGCATGGTGCATTATAATCAGCTGCCACAGAAAGTACCCGGGTGCTGTTGCAATCAATATTTAAACCTATACAGCCTGCATACAAAGTCAAAGGCAATTTGGGTCGACAAAGTGTCAAGAATGCAAAGCAGGTCATTCGATAGTCAGAGCTGCAGTGCATATGTAGTGCTGTCAGGTATCTGCTAAAGGACAAAAAAAAACAAAACAGCCCACAAATCTCATCCTGCAAATACCCAAAAGCTGATCAACTGAATGATCCAGTAAACATAGTCTGCATACGTCTGTATACACGTCTGCATACGTATGAGGACACTGCAGCAATGACCCTCTTTTGCTTCGCAAGCAGGGAATTAAACAGCAAGCTAATTTAGACATGCACATGGACTGCTGGCGCGTATGCTGCACTTGAAAGCTAGATAAGGTAGCAAAAACAAACGAGCTGACATGCAAGCACCCGTCCAACATACGAGTCTATGAGTCAGCAAACAAGAAGGCCATACACCCATTACAGGCTTGACTGCTCGTACATAAGCAGGGTGGCCTCACAAGCGAGAACATCAGAAACTTCGACCTCACGCACTGATTCATCTGAGCTACTGAACCACCGCACTTCTGCATGTAAAGAGCTGCCTGGCTTTTGTTCAGAAACAACCCTTCTGAAAGCTGTATAATGACCAAAACCACTAGTACCGCCATGATGCACCACAGCTGCGGTCAGGTGGTACACTGGCATGCGCCTGGGACTGCTGTCTGCCTTTCCCTTGACCTCTCCATCACCTTCAGCTGTGTCTACTGGCTCAGTAGGACAAGGCGATGCCCTTGAGGAGCTGCGTCTTGTGTGTGGGAAAGATGCAGGATGTTGCTCTTTTTTGTTTGAGCCTGCTTGTGCTTGAACAGCACCAGCGTGAGCATTAGCAGCAGCATGAGCATGAGCAGCATCATGGGCTGTATGGCTTGAGGAGGGGTCAACATCACCATCGCGGCTGGGAGCCTCCTGCTCAAAGGGTTCAATCGCAGCTGATGGTATTGCAGTAGGGTCCGCAGCATCATTAGCAGCCTCATCATCAAGCAGGCTGGTTCCAGAGGTCATGGAAGACGCAATGGTGAGGGCATGTGAAGCCAACAGCCTCTGCACTGGCCCCGCCTTAGCTGAGGCATGAGGGTTGTCAGGACTGCCCTCTTCAGCAGCATCCTGCCCTGGCCCTGCCTTGGCTGATGCAAAAGGGCTGTCAGAAGTGCCCTCCTGAGCAGCATCCTGCTGAGAGTTCTGAAGTGTCTGTGCTGCTGTTACTGGTGCCGCTGATGCAGGAGGGCATTCAGGACTGCCCTCTTGAGCAGCAGCATCCTGCCCTGCCCCTTGAGTTGCCTCTGCTGCTACTGCTGGTGCATTTGATGCATCTTGGGCTGCATCTGCTGCTTTTGCTGGTGCATCTGATGTATTTGGAGATGCCTTTGCTGCTGCTGCTGGTGCATCTGAAAGCGGCTGCTGGTCTCCATTGGCCTCCTGTACCCCTGTATGCCGCGCTGGTATCTTACCGTCTGCTTGGCTGCTCTTTACACCATCTGACCCACCAGATGCACTCACAGCCTTGGCCTGCTTCAAAGATTGGGCTGAATTCCCAGACCCTGGAGCGGCTTTGTTCCCAGAAGCTTCAGGGCGTTTGGAGTCAGTGTCAGCACTGCCTGTCCCCATCCATTGTGTCTGGCTAACATCAGGAGTGTATTGCCGTCCCACGCTTGTCAGAGGAGGCAGCTTGGCAGCACTGTAGGGGGAGGCATCCAGTGTAAGGGGGAAGGGGATGTGCCCAGAGAGCTTGACTTGATGGCCTGTATTGGTCCAGAAGGCACGGCGCAGGTGTAGGCAGAGCGCCTGTGGGGGGAGACCAAGGGAAATGCGCTTGACACAAAGGCTGCCTGCGGGTGCCCATTTCAGACCTGCAGTCATGTGGCCAAGGCTCGTCAAAGCAGGCATTTTGGCAGCACTGTAGGGGGAGGCATCTAGTTGCAGGGGACAGGAATTGTGCTTTGAGAGCTTGACTTGGTGGCCTGTGTTGGTCCAGAAGGCATGGCGCAGGTGCAGGCAGAGCGCTTGTGGAGGAAGACCCGTTGAGATGCGCTTGATGCAGTGGCTGCCCGTGGGTGCCCACTTGAGACCCGCAGTTGTGTCAGACCCACATTTGCATGGTCAGAGATTGACATAGTCTTGCTGGAACGTTGTCAAGGGTTGAGAAGGCGCAGACAGTTGCAGCTTCAACATGGGTCCATATGCAGCAAAGAGGACAACTAAGGGTTGCGACACACAAGCGTGACAGCAATTTCTTACAGCATACACAACACACAGAGTGTCAAAATGCAGACCTATTCAACGATAAGAACAGCTTGAGATGCATTACATCACTTGCATTACAAAGTCAAGATCAGCTCACTTGCATCCTTGGCCAGCTGCTCATAGTCCATGTCTGGCCAAGGGGCCCTTGTCTGCAACAGACCTTTGATGACCTTCCTTGCTGCCAACTGCCCTTTGGTGACCTTCCTTGCTGGTAACCTCCCTTGCTGTCCTTTGACGACCTTACTAGCTGATGATGTGCCCTGCTGCCCTAGAACACCCTGGTTTGCTGATGACTCTTCTTGCTGCCCTTGAAGTGCCTCCTGTGCTGATGACTCTCCGTCCTGCCCATCAGTAATCTTTATTGCTGATGACTTTTGAGGCCCTGTGCTCGCCTTCTCTTCTGATGGCTTTTCTGGCTGCCTGTTGGTCCCCTTCTCCGCTGATGCCTCTCCTTGCCTCCTTTTGACAACCCTCCTGGTTGATGACTTTCCTTTCTGCCCTTTGATTACCTTGACCTTCTTCTTCTGCTGTTGAGAAGGTGTTGGCTCAGGACTGTCCTGCACTGTTGGGGTTGCTTTTTGTGAATGCGATGACTGCAGATCTGAAGCTGTTGAAGCTGTTGGCCTTGCTGCTTCTGAATGCGCTGTAGCTGTTGCTGGCTGTGGCATGTTGGCGCCACCACCACCAGCGCTTGCGCCCTCAGCTTTCAGGGGAGGTGTTTCAGGTGAGGCGTGTGCTTGTTTCGAGCTTGTAGCAGGGCTCTCACCAGCTGGTCTTTCAGATGGGGCAGCTGTTAGGCTTGCAGCAGGACTCTTGCCAGCTTCTGGAACAGAACTCAGCTTTCTTGGCTGCTTTGGTTGCATGGCTGCCCTCAATGTGCACCTGCAGCTCAATTTGGTGCTTTTGTCAAGTCATGAGACCAGCAGCTGTGAATGCACAGGAGCTGCACAGTATGTACAGCAAATGGTACGATTGCCACAGATGCGTATGAGAGCACTGTAAGTTGAACTTGCTCAAACATGCAGCACAGAGCATTTCACACAGTTTGATGCAGCAAAGGTGAACAGATGTGGGCGCCTAGCAGGAACGTGATACTCCACCAGCAAGCATGTGAATGATGTTGATGACCATGAAGAGCGCAAGGTCACCTAGGACAGCGCATGCTGAATATACGTGTGCACCTAGTAGAGACATGGGGCCACCCTAACAAGCATGTAAACGACGATGATGATGATCATCAAGAACGCAAGGCCAGTTATTGACATGTGTATGCACCTAACAGGGACAGAGGGCCTTCCTAGCAAGCATGCAAATAATGATGATGATAACGCTGCTGATGATCAGGAAGTCACCTGGGGCAGTGCACTCCCTGTACAAGCTCCAGGCCACACAGGTCAGCCAAGCAGCGCTGAAGGTTGGCACCACCAGCTACTACTGTCCTGCTGCCAAGCTGTCCAGCAGACACCTACAAGGCAGGAGTTTTGTCTGTTGAATACTTTTGTATTGAACAGAGCAAGGCAAAAAGGACAGCAAATGAGCTGTGTAACTGTTGCAATGCTAATCGAAATGCGATGCATCAGAAACCAGAGATGACAAGCCTGTGGCGTACACATACATTCCTGTCATTGTCAGGAAATGACATGCATGTCACAGCGTTCTGTTGGCATTGCATGGAAGCAAACACTGTCATGTAAGCCCTGACCCCATGAGTTTGGTCATGTAAGGCCACATGCAGAGCTCAGACTCACAGCCCAGCACAATGCATTTCGTGTGCATGGCTTTGAGCAAGCCTTCATACATGACGCTCCGCATGATGCAAGGGTAGTTGCAGACAATGGCACAGTATCTTGGCAGCATGCAGACAAATGCTTGAGGCAAGAATGGTTGCAGCCAATGATTGTACCGTTGCAGTTGGCAGTGCCAGTGGCAGCACATAGAATGGGGAATGCTGGCTGGTGAAGCTGTACTGACATGTGGTGCACATCATGTCATTGACTGTGCTGCCCTCTAAAGGTGGCCTGCCAAGATGGCCTTGCTGAGACTGCAGATCTGAACGGGAGAAGTCATGCATTTGGGATTCTGAGTCAGAAGTTGAGGAGGAGTCTGTAGAGCTGCTGCTGCTGCTGCTGCTGCTGTCAAGGGCTGCGCCATGTGAGTTGTCACTAGCCAGTTCAGCTGTTGCACTGTCCCCTGCGGCATTGCAAGCTGGGGCAATGTGCTTGCCACTGAAACTAGCTGATAGCAGATCTGGTATAAATTTCCAAGGGTATTGAGCATGCTGTAGCCTGTGCTGACTCTGATTTGACTGTTTGCTCAATTCTGTGGCGACTGTGCTGCAAATCAGCTCTAGGACCTCAGCTGAGTCATTTTGCTCGCCATCCCTCAAGCAATCAACTGATATGTACTGCCTGCAGACGCCTCAAGATTGTAGCGCAAGCATTTGCGACATGTTGTCTGCATGAGCACTAGCTTGACCCAATGTCATGATTGAATCAGGGTATACATACGTCGTACTTGAGATGCATGCTGCTGCTCTGTGTGTACACAGTACAAATTTGTTCATACAGCCAGCAATTGTACCTGAAGGCGTTGATCACCGGCTTTGGAGTGATGCTCTTCCGACGACGCTTTGAATTGTCGTTGAGAGCAGACAAGCAGTCTGACAAAGCGCTTACCAAAGGGACTTCGTTGGACGAGTACAGAGACGTCGTTCGATGCAGCTGCTGCACGACTTCCTCTGACGATGCTAGAGCCTGTGTCAATACACCAGTGTCTTCAGCATGTACAGAAGCGCATCAAAGCGCAAATGCAAGCAAGCCTTCCTCGCACCTGAAGCACGGCGTTCAAAAAGCAAGTGTTGCCAATATTTTTGAGGCCAGGCACATTTGCGTCCTGGGAAGGCATCAATTTTCGCAGCGGCCAATCCCGCGCAACTGGTTGGTGGCTCGCAGCGGCAAGCGAGGCAAGCTCCCTGGCAAGCTCCGAGGCCAGTGGGGGCGATGTCCCGTGTAATTACGGTCGACTTCATGTTAACTTACAAGTTGGGGGAAGGACCACCTGCGCTCTCGCAACATCTTGAAAAGACTACAACCGTGTCGATTACAAGCGCAACACCTCGATCCAGCCCGAATTTTGCTGTTGTGCGTGATCGACATCATTCGAGACACTTGCAGGCGTCATACGTGCTGGCCTTGATCTGGGCAAGGCTCGTGATCTTACAGTGGAAAACGCTTCGGAACGCGTATAACTTCTGGGCTGCAGCATCGCTTATGCTGAGAACTCGTTCAAAGCTTGCTTGATTGCTTTCGATGCCTCAGAACAAGCGAAAAGCTTCGAGTTGCAGCAGCCTGCGCGCAATCCCGCTGTGAACAGCTGTAAACAGGTGGTACATCCAGATTTGCTGGAAATCGTATTTGGGATCGAAATTGGACCGTAATTACACGGGACATCGCCCCCACTGCTCCGAGGCCCTCAATCCAAATGACGGCTGGTTTCGGAGCTTTTATGTGCGTTGCGAATGGCGTTATAATTGAGCGTTATCGAGCTCGTGGCGGTGCGCTCGCGTTGTATTTGCATGTTTTGAGGTACAAAACGCGTACTTTGTGGTCACCCCTGCGACGCTGTTTGCTGGAGGTTCCGCTCCGATTCGGTAAAAGCCTTTTTGACGTATCAAGCGGAGTCTGATCTGTTCTGAGCGAGCTTGACCTGATAGTTACTGATCCCAGCGCTAGGCAGCACATTGCGCACAAAAGGTCCTTTGCAGTCCGCTGTGTATCAAGACTGCACAATGAGCGAGCAGGCACAAGCCCAGAGCGTACTTGTCAAGCTGAAAGAGTTCCTACATGCAAGGACCATGCGTGAGCACTGGCAGGTCAGACTCTTGTTTGACTGCATGAACACAGTCAGCATGAGTTGCAGCTCATTTGCAGCTGTGAGTCAGAGACCTTCTCCGATACAGTAATGATCAAAGCTGTCACTTGATTCCTGGTTGGTGACATCACTGTTCATGGTTATGACGCAGACATACAGTATGTTTGATGAGTCATTGCTCTGGGATGCTCCGCCAATACTTTTGAACGGCAGAGAAAAGCTGCGTGTGGTGGCATATTTTGCAAAGAGAATAACAAAGCTGGATTTTGAGGAGCACTCCTCCGCTGTGGAACGCAATCAGAATGGCCAGAAGCAGGTCAAGGTTGTTTGCACATTCCTTATCAAGATTCTACCAGAGTTCCTGCACATCCCCACCATCAAAGTCAATGCCACAGTCAAGCTGGGGGTGACTGACGACTTCCAGAAGGTACGCCTTCGCAGCTGTCAGTCTGTTCCTTGATGGCCAAACACATCAGCACTCAGTTTGTTCCTTGATGGCCAAACACATCAGCAGAAGTTACAGTGGGCAAGTCACAAACTGTCGTCACAGACTGTTGGCCAGGTGCTTCAACATTTCGTGTGTCACCTCATCGGTCCATCTGCATTGCCTGCTATTGGCGTTACTCCATTGCCATTTGCTCAGGATGCAGTCTGAGCATTGATTCCAACATGTGCAGGTCACCTCCATCTATGGCAGGCTGCACAGCTTCCCTTGTCTGCCAAACTTCATGCGCCGCACCAATGCCTTTGTTCTGGGAACTGTTGGTGTTGCCACTGAACCTTGGTGGAGCAAGACTCTATGGCTGTATGGAGACAACTCATACCAGAACAAGAAGCACTGACAATGAGATTTTCACAGCCTTCACGTGAAGGTGTTGGAAGATACTATGCGAAGGGTATCACAGCTATGTTCAGAGCTGTACATCAGTTGCTGTGGCTTGCAAGCTCGTTTGTGGTACAGAGAGCTGCTGTGCAACTAGACTACAGCTTTGCCATTGCTGATGATCTGCAGGGACCAACACAAATGCCTCCAAGGCCAAGCTGCGCTGTTTGCTTGCCTTTCCTATCACAAAGTCAGCAAGTCAGCAGGACCTTCTTGTGTTGCTTAGGACACCTTACAAGACTCCAGCTTGCAGTCAACCCTAGTGTAATTCTTTGCAGCTTCTCAGATTGCAATGCTTAGTCAGATATCGTTGATGGTTGTGGGTTTGCTTGTATGTTATATGTTACGTGTTGGTCGTTTGTGCAGGTAGACCTGGTTGCTAGGACAGAGTCACGAGTTGCTGAAGAATTGGTACATTGTAGCAATGCTTATGTATATAGTTATCAGGCAGAACAGTTGCCTTTGTCAAATGTTTGCACATTGGACTGGGGTGTTTGATCTTCGGTCTGGAAGCAGATTGTCGTAGCCTTTGCAAACGCCGGACAACTGCACATCAATCAGCGCATGTCCACAGGCATGGTCTCAGAGCACAGGTGCCTTCACACTGTCATTCCTACAGGATGAACGAGACAAGAGCAGATCGTGACCTTCGCTGATTCTCAAGGCCGCGATCACCGTCGTCAAAGCTGTATGGTACTACGGTCATGCTGGTAGCAATTCCTGCAGCTTGACACACACGAAAGGCGGTGTCGCACAGGGAATGAGAAGAGCGGCATGTGCTTGCCCAGGCCCTCTTCGTAGTACTGTCGGCGACGAAGAACTTGCAACAGCCGCAGTGAGACTCGCTTTGAGATCTGCTTGTGGTCATCTTTTGCCATCGTTCTTGGCTCCAAAATTTGTGACTATGAAGTTGTGACTGAAGCTGTGATCACACAACCCGGGCTCACCTCAGTTCCTGCTGTGTGCAGAGCTTAACGCAGCAACAGTGGCAGCAAGCACACGATAGCACCGGCAAGGTCCAGAAAGGCAAATATAGGCAAACTTGCAAGGCCATCAGGAACAAGGGCCTAACCAGATCAGTGCGAAGTCAGGTGTTGCTCTGCACATATGCTAATGCTCAAAATTGCAATGGCCTGCTGAACAGTGCTGGCATGCCAGTGCAGGCTTGGCCATTACTCTTGGGTTGCTACACACCCACAGAGACAGAGGCTGAGACACAAGCTATCAAGTGTGTACCACAGCTGACCAAGTGCTTGATTGCTGAGATTTTGCTGACTCATCTGAATTGTTGTATTGTGCACTGCAGCGATGTAGTACAGCTGACCAAATGAGCTTGTTGGCATCAATTTTGCTTGAAAGCAGTCACACGTCGAGATTGTCGTGGTTGTTACTGCAGCAATGTGTCATAGCTGACTAGAACAGCTTGTTTGCTTGAATTTTGCTTGCAAGCACTGACATATTCATGTTCTTCTCCTGTTTTCTGCAGCAATGGAGCACAGCAAGAATACGCATTGTTGCTGCAACAGGCTGCTCACCCAGATGCGCATGACAAATTTCAGATGCACAGTGGAGGGGAAACCTGGGAACAGAACGTCCGCCGAATAACTAACGACGTGGTATGTATCTGTTCCAAACTCAAATCAGATCTTGCAATGCGTCTGTCCGCCTCTGTCTCAGAGCGTCCTGCTGCTTGTCTACAAGTGCCTTGCAGAAGTGCATAGGCGGTTGTTGCACACAAAAGTGACCACTGTAGGATGCCACAAGTCTTGCCAATGAGCACTCCAGTGTCACCTGTCAGCACACCTTCCATGCAGGAGTCCGTATGAAATGCTGTTGTCGCACAAATAGCGCCTGCTGTAACGTGCAACAGCAACAGTTTGCACACATTCCTGGCTGTAACAGGTAATGATGTGATGACAGTGAGTCTTGCCATCTCCATTTCAGCCACTTGTCATCCTCTATTTCAGCCAGGAAAGCGTGTGAGCACGATGATGTGATGCAGAACAGCAATTGATGTAGCCTGATCCAAGTCTTGCTAGTTGGGCTTCAGCATAACCTGTCCGCCTCTGTTGCCAGTTGGACTTCAGCACCATGTGTCAGGCTCTTATTGACCCAAATATGCATGTGAACACAACAATGTGATGCAGAACAGGGCTGATCGGGGCCCTCAGCACATGTCTCCAGAGGAACAGGAAGCAAGCGATCGGCGGCTTGAGCGCATACTGACAGCTTACGCATATTGCGACCCTCTTGTGGGCTACTGTCAAGGTCAGATCTGTAGCAGTCAAGCTTATCTTGGCATCATTTCACAAGAACTCTGTTTTAAAGCCTCAAGATGTAGCAAGATCCAAGGTCATGTTGTACCTTTACTGCTTACGCTGAAGGATCTCTTTCATCAGCCTTGCAATATGCTAGTGTGGTTTGGCATTATGTATGGGCTTACCCTGAAGCACCTGGTGTTTGTTGCAGTACACTGTAGCCCAGTCACAAGATGCTGATGGTCAGCATAAATGCCCATGCTTGCACTGAGCTGCATCTTTTTCTCTGTACAGGGAAAACATAAACAGGAAATCTGTGCTTTATGTGCAGTCCTTGCAAACATAAATTCAAACTGTCCAACTGCATGCCAATGACTCAGTCAGTCAGTTGTGCTGTTGTGCCTTTGCCAGGTATGGCTGACATCCTGTCCCCTTTCTTGGTGGTATATCCAGACAGCGATGCACTGGCGTTCATGTGCTTTGCTTCGGTGCTGGGGCAGATCCGGCAGAATTTCTTGGAGGGGCAACCTGGAGTGCATGCCAGCATTCAGCATGTTGGCAGCCTGCTGCGGCGCGTTGATGCCAAGCTATGGCGCCAGATAGGTACACAGATGCAGATAAATGCATGCTATACACAGTTGCAGATTGAAAGGGCATTGCTGAATAGATGTCACATAGCTATTTACAAAGTCAGCATCAGAGTTCGTTGCTAATCGATGTGGATGAAGGACCTGTCTCTCACAGCGTCATCAGCATGAAGCGAGTTGCTGTACGTGCCGACTTGCTTTGACACTGCAATACGCGCATGGCTTGTTTACAGATACGCATGTTGCCAGGCTCAGGACCAGGCATTTGGGGTCAGCCCAACATCCAGCCAGTAGCGTTGCCAGTGCAGGCATGATAAGCATGGGCTGGCTCAGCACTGATCCAACATATCATGTGCATGTCTCCACGATGCGTTGGGTATGTGTTGCAGAGAAGCTGGACATGTCCACTGGGGTGTTTGCCTTCCGCATGCTGGTGTGCCAGTTCAGGCGTGAGATGACTTTTGATGACGTGTTTGGCTTCTGGGAGAGGTTGTGGGCAGCTGAGCAGTTAGCGTCTTGCCAGCTCAAGGTCAGCACAAAGCAATGAATAACTGTATGTAGCATTTGATATGTAACGCATAACACGCAGCACATAGAAGTGAAGAGTATACATCACTGAGACTCCTGCAAGATGCTGCTATAGCAAACAATAATTGTCTTTGCTGTGCTGAATCAATAACTTGATGGTGCTGGCATAGCATGCAAGACTGTACTACAACCTTGCTGGAACTTATCGTCTGTCTCTCTTGGATTTATTGTCTGTCTCTTAAGCGTCTGTCTCTCTTCTTTGTTTTGTTGTGTTCCACAAGCTGCTGTCAAAGCAAGCAGCCAAGGCCCTGTTCTCAATGGGCCTATTTCGTCAGTGAAAGATAATGGTGCAATTGCATGCAGGACTACTGCATTGCAGCCTTGCTACGTCGGCACAGAAAGCAGATCCTGCGCTTGAAATCGCCTGAAGATTTTATTCAGGTGACATGTCAGTCACCTGATGCTTTGATGTTGTCATCATACTGCTTTGAGCTCAGTTTCTCTGCTTACATGCCCTGCCAAAATTTGTTCCAAGGGTGAATTGCATGCACCGTATACTACAAAACTGATCTCAGTTGACTTGCAAATGCATGTTGCACAGACAGAGGCACAGCTTTGCAAACGCTTTCAGTACGGTCTTTTTGCATCCTGGCAAGCTGACTGCATCACCCATGACAAGCCTGTAGAAGCACTGCGGTGCAACACACATCATATCAGCACCTGCATGTGCCATGTTTTGGCATGTGCAGCCATTGACACACCTTTGCTTTTGTTGCTGCAGTTTGTGAACAAAGACATTGTGCCAATAGACGGTCCTGCTATTGTCAAGGCTGCCTATAAGATGTGGAAGCAGACTGGCAGCAAACAGAAGCCACAAGCAAATGGAGAGGCGTGGCAGAGACTGTCTAAAGCAGAGGCCAACAATGTGAAGACCGCTGAACCAGTGGCAATGCATGCTCAGAATGCACCTAGTGCGCTGTGATGACAACTATGCACATGCCCACAATCATTATGAACCAAAAAGGACTCTGCTGTCTCCTGTACACATGCACTTCAGCTCTGATCTGTGACAAGCAAGTTCGCATACATGACAGCATTATAGGGGTCCCCTTGCACTACGCATTGCCTCAGATACTTGCTTGTTGAAAGGCGCTTGATAACCACAAACTTGACTAGTGATCTTCGAATTTCAAATCCTGAGTATGTATGTGTGACCAACAGCTGCAACTGTACACTGCCGTGATGCAGTCTACTGAAATTCACATTTCCTGACAGAGTCTTTCAGAGGAGTTTTCTATCCTAAATTTCCACTATCTTTCCTATTACAAACTTCAGCCATACTTTCACTTCTTGCAAATAGTCGCATTGCAAAAACCCTGCTGAACATTCTGAGTGTGTGAATATGCAGTTGTGACCACATCAACCATAGCAGCACCCCATAACAGCTGCTGAGGGTAGTGATGCAATGTCTGCCTGCATTTTTGCTGCGATTTCCTGTAGTCTAGGCTGCCATATCGTGAACCAAGTAGTTAGCTGCAAATGGATGATGAGGCATGCTACCGTAACAAGCCCGACAGTGATATCGTCCATGCTAGGGGCGCTCATGCCTCAGGCATCTTGCATCGCACCAGCCGCTGCATTCAAGTCATTATCAAAGAGCATCTGCACACACCAGTTCCAGTCTCACACATTTGTAGTAGAAGCCTCTGACACATCGCTCTTCAAGTTTGCTGCACCGCGCATGCACACAGAAATGTGCTGAGGAATAGCAATCAAGTGCAAGATACCTTTTTGGCATCTGCTAGTTCCTTTTGCATGAAGAGCAATTCTTTAACGCGCGCAAATTTGGGGGGATCCTGCAAAATGCACATGCGGCACTGGTGAACGACCATCAGCAAAATCAGTGTAGATGCTTGCAGTATTCTGATGTGGACAGGGCAATGAGCAGATCTTGCTGCAGTGCATACAGGCAGGCAGATATGCACAGCTTGGGAATCATGCTCAGCACAGCAATGCTCTAACCTGGAGTTGACACCAATGAATGAGGCAGAATCCTCAACAAGCAACACGCAATACGCAACATGTGGTATTTGAAAAAATCAATCCCTGACATGCTGTCAACTTGTGAAATGTGCAATGCTTTGGTGCCATTATGCGACACGCAGTATGCAGGTGTTTTGAATTGTCAGTCACTGACAATCACAGCATGGTGATTAAATGGTTGATGCAGTATCTTGGATCACTCAATTATGTTCCATGATTTTGTAGTGGCTGACCTTTCTGACAAGGAAAATGAGGTCCTCAGCTGTTGGCCTGCCTCCTTTTGCACTTCCAGCTGCAATAGCCTTGTGCATTATTCTCACAACGTAGTCCATCATCATCTCCTGTGTTCAAACCTAGGCTCACATGCACATTTGAGACCGCAACAGCCGCATCGTGCAACATGCTGGCTATCAACTTAGTCACTGTGTCCATTGCCTAGTCAAAGCATGGAATCCAATGACAAATTGCAACTGTGTAACAGATGCAAAGGAATATCTTGCCTGCATGATCATGGCGACATGGCTGCAGGTTGCATACACTTGCAGTCCTGTATGCAGGGTGTATGGATACAAGCAGCACCTGCCTCGACAAGATCAACGGACTCTTCGTAAGGCGTTTGATCATCACCAAAGCCGTACATCATCTTTGCTACTGCAGCAGCCGCACGTGATTGAGAGCCTGCGCTTGCTGTGAGTTAATAGGCGAAGGTATCCAATGACTGTTTACCGTCTGATTTGAAGGCGCCTTTTGCATTGAAAGACGTTGCAGGCGCTTCATCTGAGATGGAAGCAAGGATCCTGTTGGTTCAAGCAGATCAAGCAAGATGCATCCAGACAGGCAGCTGTCAGCTTGCTTTCGAAACCACCTGGAGCCGGGGTCCCTGCTTTCTTCTTGCCTCTTCTGGAAGTTTTTGCGGTGCTCATGTTCGCTGCTGCCTCAAGTCAAACAGCCTAAACGCTTGCCGTGGTGAAGCTGAGTGTTTTACTGAAGTATCGGCACGCCTGGCCCGGACGTGCGTTTGGACGTTTCGCACGCATGTTATCATGAACGTTGCAGTCTCATGGGCGCTTGTCGCCTGCAGCGCGGCGAAGGTGCAAGTATCAATTGCACAGCTCAACACTGACTGGCTCCGAAGCCAGAGATGCTTGAACAGTGACTTCATTTGCATGACTGACCACTGACCATTTGCTATCACTCAGGATGTCCAGTTCAGCAAGACTGATGCTACAGCTTTGCAAAATCGGCAGCTGCTTACAAACCATATGCTGCAGCAGTGTGCAAACACAATAATCTGCTACTCCAGCACTGGTGAGAACATAACAGTTTCTAGTAGCAAAATGGGCACCTTGATTGCAAAATCCACTTACTTGAAGAACTGTGATCATGTTTCAACATCACATGCACCACTCTGCCTGCATCAAGCAGAACAGCACCACAAAATGCATGAGGCATTGTGCTCTGCTTTTGCCTGTTCTTCAGCTTCGATGGCTGTTTTGTTCAGCCTCCCATGTTGATAACAATAATTGACACAAGCCTGTTTTGCTTGCCTCTTGATGAGACAAGATTGACTCTGTTCTCCAAGCGCCCCATGTACGTCGCATGAAACTTTCAGCGCTGTTGCCTGCCCTCTTAAAGAAGATAGCGCATCACCCAGACCGGCGACCTATCAAGCTTGTGCTTTGGCGTCACAGGCAGTGCAGCCCACGTCGCCTGTATCTGGGCCAGTGGCACAGGTTGCAGCTTGTCAGGATCTGACCAGTTTTCTGCCATTCCCTCAGTCCAATCAGTCAATGACTTGACTATCAGTCAATGACTTGCAAGCTCACTTGACCGCGTTCAGCTCAGTTTCATCCATAACTCTGCCTGCGGTGGGTGTTAGCCTGGGTATGCCATTGACAATGGGGTATGCCACATTGATTTCTGTGCTGATCAGTTCCTGCTTGCCTGCATCATACCTGCAGCAGCACTTGAAGAGTGACTGGGTGCTCAGGTGCATTAGCTTGGCGGCTGCAAATTTTGTATGGGCAACTCATGTGTCAATTGGACGCATGCATGCTTACCTGAGCTCTCCTTTTGTCAGTGGACACACCAAGTACTGTAAGACAGCTGTGTTGAAGACATCTGCAAACATGTAAACATCTTAGCATTGCGTACAGATGATTGAGTCAAGCAAGTGCAAATGATCAAGCTTACTCCGAGCTCACCTGCTTGTGTCAATGCAGAAGCAGAGGTGCCAGAGGGGTTCGAACGTCGACGAACTTGCTCAAGCACACCGATCTGCAAGTTAACAGGTATAAATCTGCGTGTACACTTCTGCAGTCGGTGAGCCCGCTGCTTCTCTGTTCAAGAAGTTACCTGCAAATGTGAGCGGATCAACAGCGTCCCTTTCGTAAAGCTGCAGTCCAGGAAGCGTTGCATCACAGGCAGAACTCGGCTGTATGTTACCAAGTGGCGATCTCGATACTGCCGGTGATGAAGGGCATGTACACAACCTCATGCTGCGTTTGCATGCTGTGACTCACAGCATCATCGAGTTTTACTAGGTCGTGCTCTGAAACCAAAGCATGAACTGCCGAGCTTGCCGATTCTCCTGCAGTGTGCATATGCATGCGCAGCAAATCATGAACACCAAGACGTGCCTGCATCAGGCGGCATTGTTGCCCTGCAGCCGGCGAATTCGAGCTTTTACGTCGCATCACGTACTACATGCACGACCAAAGCAGCAAACAGCCAACCGACGCTGCAGGCAGAGCCGCAAGACGGCAATGGTGACAAAAGCCTCCGCGGATGTTTTTGCGTTGGACTTTGACGGAGTCATGGTAGACTCAGAGCCTGAGGTAAGCAACAAAGCTTGCCAGGAGCCAAACAAGCCAATGTCGCCGTGCTCAGAGTGACCCTGTGGTCTGTGCTACAGATCTCCTCGTCTGCTGTGGCAGCAGCAATCGAGTATTGGCCTGAACAATTTGCCAAACTTGATCAACAGACTATAGATCAAGTACGGCAGAACTTGCGGCAGATTAGGCCAGTTCTAATTAATGGTGTTGAGTCACTGATCATGGTGAGTCGCAAGAGCATGCTTGCATCATGCCTCCACAATCATCACATGTTGCATAGTCAAGATTCAATATCGATGTTAGTCAACATTCATCCTGCGTGTTTGCCCTCAGGTGTGTCATACCTTGACATGTGTGTTGCGTGCAGGCCAGAATGGTGCTTGAAGATCCAGGCTGTGTAGACAAAGTGTTGCATGACTGGCAAAACGTACTGCCAGCAACTCTGGATAAATGGGGGGTCAAGCAGCAAGACTTGCAAGTCTTCTTTGAGGAGTTCAGGAACAGCCTCCTGCAAAACAAAGAGGTACAGCAAGTCCCTGTATACAGTCCTTGCATACTCTCTCCTCCAATTGTCTGAGCTGAAGCTCACACTGCATGCAGTAGGCCATACACAAATTTGCCTGCATGCATACAGACTATCACTCCAATGCATGCTGGACAAATTTTCAAAATCATTGACATGCAGCACATGACTCTAAGGACTTGCAGTACTGCAGGACGAATGGGTCAAGAGACATGTCATGTACCCTGGACTAGATGACATTCTGAAAAAGTGCAAGTACCCTTGGTATGTGGTCACATCCAGAGCTAAGCATAGGACCATAAAGCTGATTGATGCCATGCTAGACATGCAGTGGCCGGAAGACTCTCCTAGGCTATTCTGCAAACTGCTGCCTCCAAATCAGAAGAAGATCGAAGCATTACAGTAGGTGCCTGCTCAACCTATCTGCTCATGACATGACTTGACAAATGATTTGCGTCAACTCATCTGCACATGTTTAGGTGCACTCGATGCATATAGCTCGCTGAATCACAAAGCTTTGTTTTGTATGAAGCTGCCTCTTGCTCTGTGAAGCGCCTGTGAAGTGGCTGAGGAAGTAAAGGTTTGCGTTGTTTTCAAGTATGAGCAATCATTCAGCTCCTGCAGAATAGAGTGATGCTGTAGCTATCATACTAGGCAGCAATTTCACAAGGCAGCGACTTTCTGTACGATTGCCCTCAAGATGGCACACATAAGCTGCAGTTGCTGCATGACATGTGTGCCAGCATGTATCCCTTGATTTTTGCCTTACTGTGAGCGATTTGATGTAGGCAAATACTGGACAAGCCCATGGTCAAGGAGCAGAATGCTACAATCCACTTTGTAGATGACCGCTATGAGACAGTCAAGGCTGTTGCTGAAGATTCCAGCTTGTCAAAGGTGCAAGTCTACATGGCTGACTGGTAAGCAGCGTTGGCATATGCCATCAGTCAAATGTCAAATCTGCCATTGCATGTTGCTTTACATGCACCATTAAACCACTTGCATGGCTTAGGTGTATATCAAGCACATTGATTGGCATTGCTTCTGTTCATGGAGCTTGAACACAAGCAATGATCAGCTGCACAATAGTGGCAGTGTCCATGTTGCGTTTGTCATGATCTGCTTTGTGCTCTGCAGGGGCTACAGCACACAAGCAGAAAAAGATTCTGCAAAAAACACCAAGGGTGTACGGCTTATTAGTCTGACAGAGTTTCAAGAGCTACTCAATTGGGGCATCCTCATGGGGGTGAGTCAACAGGCTGCAAGACTCTGTTCATCAAGCTGTCAGGCTTCTCATTTCAGCTGTGCGGTGCTGTGCTGGGGCTGTATTGTGCTGTGCTGTGCTCTGCTCTGCTCTGCTGTGTCAACCTTGTGCGACCAGCCTGGTCCTGCTGCATGGAAGCTTGATCTTTGCCAGTTTGCACCTGGCATGCAAGTCAATGTTGCTGGGGCATAGTCTTGGCCTAGACAACATCTGCTGCCACGACCCAGTTGACTTTGACTGTGACCCGCAGGTTGATGATGGCTGTGGAGATGATAATTGATGGCATGTGTTTTTTGAATGATAGCCACCTGGCACGATGCAACGCAGTCCTCAGCGATCTTCCCACGGTATCATGCACTGAGCGTTATTGCATCAAGCTGGACATCAGCCTGCCATGATGACAATTGACAGCATTGCCCTCTGCAGCACTGTCCAATAGCAGCAACCCACTCAGGCACACCATCGGCGACAATGCACTACATAATTGTGTCAGGGTCACAGCACTTGAGCAGAGCTCCTACCAACAGGGGGGAGTAGCTTGATCGCGACTGCATTTAGACTCAACAGTGCCTCTAGTGGGGTTACATAGTGTTTTGCGTGACATAGTTTTATCATCAGTCACAGATCATTTGACGAGCGTTAGAAAATGGCATCATTGTGTGGCATCGTAGCTGCTGGCACTCGTGAGCATCATCATTCATTGCTGGCTGAACCAGCTCGCAAGCAGTATTTGCTGGATGCTCATCAAAGTCTTATCGAAAGTATACAAACTCTAAAGATTACAAGTGATGCTTGACAACAGCCTTGCACCAGGCAAATGAAGCCCTTCTTCTGTGCACGCACCTCATCATAGCATTTTGCCGCTGCGTGCCACTCATGGTAGGCGCAATGCTGCTGAGCTTTATGGCACTGTAACACGCCGCTCTGTGTGTACAAGGCTTGGGAAACAGCTGCTCTGTGCATCAATCAAGGGCTTTCACCCTGACAGCAGGCGCTGAATGCTCTTTTGTAGCAGCAAAGGCTCAATGTCATCACCCAGCATAGCACAGCATTGCTGTTGCTGCCTCCTGAGGTAAGGCTCAGCAGAAACTTGTGCAAGCCACGCTCTGCCTGTCGCATGCAGCTTGCTGAAAACATCTGTGCCTGCCAAGCAATTGAAACAGCAGACAACAGCAGTCGCAACACACACGACAACAATAGTGCAGCATCTGTGTGCATCACAACTGCATTTCATCAGGCATTTTTGTCAGTTGTGAAGCATTTGCTGCTGATGATGCCGAGCTATGCCAGGTTGAGCACTTGACACACAAGGCTGCATGCAGCAGTCAGAGAGCCATAAGGATCATGATTTACATCAAGTTGCATTTGTGTCAAAGCCTCAAGGGGATAGAAGATTAGCCTTTCTGAATTCCTAACAAGGTCAAGACATTGGGTTTGGACACTAATGCACTTTTATACAAGTCTATTCGCGCTTGACCCTGCTGTCTACTGCTATCAAGAGTGTTGGTCTGTTCTTAACTTTCCTACTATGCTGCAATGTGTTGGTCTACATCCTGAAGGAACGAATGCTATCTATCTATAGGTTCCTTGTATCATCACAGCCTGGACTTTCTGCCACTAGCTGGTGCTGCACTGGGCGCAGGAGCTGGAGCCAGGCAAGCCTGATTGAAGGCTGTTGGGCATGGTGCTACTATGCATGACAGACTGCTGATAGGCTTGTCACCAGGGACACATAAAGATCCAGAAGCCACTGGTCCAAGGGTCAAGTTGGCATTGAAGCTGCGGCACTCCACATCCCTCGTCTGAACACCAAAGCCACAAGTAGCATTGCAAGCACCCCAGTCTGAAGTGACCCAGGTAGCTGCTTTACAGGTACTGTTGCCTGGTGAAGAGCCTGTAGGTACTGGGGTTCTCGTGGGGGCACCCACAAAGGCATCCTGGACTCCAAATGGGGTGCCTGGTGAGGGTGGAGCACGTGCTGGAGTGGCTGGTGGTGAGCTTGGCAGAGTAGGAGAAGGAATACTTGCAGGGAGTGGGGACGGAGGGGGCGAGGCTGGTGGAGGGGATAGTGGTGAGGGTGGAGGGGGTGATGGAAGTGCAGGTGGTGGTGGGTGGGGTGGTGAAGGCGGGGTTGGAGATGGTGGGTTTGGTGGAGGAGGGTGTGGAGGTGAAGGCGGAGGATTTGTAGGTGGGTTTGGTGGGGGAGGTTGTGGAGGTGAAGGTGGTGGATTTGTAGGAGGGTTTGGTGGAGGTGGGTTGGGAGGACTTGGAGGGGGTGGGTGGGGTGGAG